>CM033642.1:250454464-250510563 GCA_019512145.1 Engystomops pustulosus | reverse complement strand
GGCAAAAGGTAGAATGAAGAAATCCTTGGGTGTTCAGGAATGAGGCACTCCATCTGGTTTTGAGTCAGAATCTTGTTCTTGACAGCTGTTGAAAGAATGAGGGTTAGTTCCTCCTTAAATTTTATTAGGGGATTGAAAGAGAGTTTCTTATAACAGGTACCATTCATTAAAAGGTTTGTCAAAGGTCTTATTCATAAGTGGTTGGTAGGGGCATGTCAGTAGTAGAGACAGTTTTGTATGACGTTGCTTTATTTTCAAGGCATCACTCAGAGTACATGTTTCAGAATATAACTCATTTAGCTTTGGGGTAAGGACTACTTAAGTGGACCAAGTCATTCTTGCTTGAAAAGTGGTCTTGCATCCTGCTTTTTGCTCTGAGTGACTGCATGAAAATAAAGAACCAATTTGTAAAACTGTAACATCTGTGTCTGCAGTTTGTACTGTCTGGCTAAGAAGATGCTGAATTCCATCTGGTGCTTCTCAGTGGTCAGTCTGAACAGTGCTCTATTTGCTTGACTTTTGGCTCTCTGTAAGCCTTGCTCTGAACCAGCAACGGTTAAGGCTCTCCCATGTTGGAGAGGGAGGTGACATCACGCAGGTGGCGTGCATAATTAGCAGCGGACATTGCGTCTCTGTGTTCCGTGCTGCTAATTATAACATTTCTTTTATAGAAGATTCTGGAGTATCAAGCTCAGAACAGAACAAGATCAAGATGAAGAGGAGAGTAGGTAAGTAATTTTAGTCTATTTTTCATTACATGTACTGGCAGATTTCCTTTAAGTATTCAACTACTTCACTTCTATGATTCCCAGCTGAGGCTGATACATCTGGCAGGTTCTCCGACAACAGCATAAAAATCAGAAAATATGAAAAAAGTTTAATCTGAGGCTTTGCTGATTCTGCTTCTCTTCTGTCACTCTGACGGTAATAAAGGTCAAGGTGTTTCACTGGCATATGGCATCCTGCCGCGTCTTGTATCACCAGGGTACACACTTTACAGCTCCAGGTTAGCCGTCAACGCCTTCAATTCATTATGTTTTTTTAGTGGTAGAATAACTTAATGTTATGGCGCTGCGTCGCCATCTGCCAAATCTAAACCTTTTTTTTTCATCATCTCAGCTGAGCATTAATTTTATATATTTGACAACGTGTTTAAATGTTGTAAATTAGAACATGTCTAAAATTTGTAAAATTCAAGTGATGACTTTTAAAGCAAATTATGAACAATGTTCGGAGAGTAGATGTCCAGCACTTGTGTCCACACTAGGATGTCATTAGTTAGTTACGGTTGACAGTCCTCTCCCCCATCACTTTCACTGTCAAAGTCCACAGAGAACACAAAGTTCTGAAATTAGCAGCAGGTTCACCTTGTAAGTTCATTGCAGGTAAGTTGAATAGAGTTTGAAATTCTGCTGAAGAGAAGGGAACAAAAGTTTTAATAAAAAAAAATAAACTTTCGATATGTCATTTGATATACCTTTTATAACAGTAGCCCCTTTCCATTTTTTTTCTCCTTGCCTTCCCAAAGCCCGATCCATTTTATTTTTTTGCATATGGAGGGCTTGTTTTCTACAGTATAAATTGTACTTCCTGGTAAGACCAATTAATATTCTATATTTTATATGTACATTCTGTACAATGTACTGGAAAGCTGGAAGAATATATTACAAATGTGGTAGAAATGCCAAAGTAAAATGAAAATCTTAATTTTTTTTAAGATCTCAAAGTATTTTATACTTTGGTGTAGGAAACCATGTAAGGTGTCATTTTTGTGGGAGAAGCTGCGCATTGATGCCATTCTAAGAAATGTACAACCTTTTGACCATCGATATTTTACAAAATGGAGAAAAAGCAGTGACTCAGACTCAGACTGCTGTGACCCAGGCATCATGGAAGGTACACTGTAATAGGGTCAATAGAATATGTTCAAACAGCCTGAAAGTCCAAGTAGCTATTGCACAAAATACAATGCATGTTGTTTTTTCTCCACAAAGTGGACAAAGCTACATATAGAAAAATACTGTACGAAAATTCAATGACAAAAAGGGGTGCCATGGTGACAGGGGTCTGCTGTGTAATACAACAGACACTAAAAAAAGGGCTAAAGTTCTGGGTCCTCTCCGTACACCGTTGTGTTGCGTGTTGTGTTAGTATTTTCATACTAATCTCAGATGAGATGATTACAGATGAGGGAACTGATGGTTGGGTTCCGAGTTTAGCCAAGCAGCCAATCTGGCAAACTGATGCCCCTAGGAACTAGCCATGGTTATGATTGGCCAGTGGATTCCATGGCCACCAATCGGCCATAAATCCGGTAAAAGGTCTGGGCACCCAAACCTCAACACCATTGGATACGCTCACATCTAGTCTTGATTAATATAACATAAGGTATGTTGAATACTTTATGGCAGAATTTTGGCACATTCAGCTGAATAAATCTCCACTATGCCCTATTAGATTGTTTAGGGATCTGGTGGTATCGGCATGTACGAATTACACCACTTTAACTAGAGTCCCATAGGTGTGTGTATAGCAGCTCCAGGTCCTAGTCAACAACAGTAGATGTAGACATAGCATTTCCAACAGCCAATATCCTAGTAATACAGTTACTAGGATACTTGCAGTTTGTGCTAGTGATAACATTTGCTTATTGGGGCACATTTACTTACCCGGTCCAGTCTCGATCCAGCGGTGCACTGGATTCACTAAGGTTGTGTGCCCAATGTCCACTAGGTGTCGCTGCTGTGCTGAAGTCTGCCGGAGTTCACCGGAGTTCACCTCCTACGCCTCGGTGTATGTAAGTGCTATTTCTGCGACACAAAATTTTTAAAAAATTTTGCCGCTTTTCCGAATCCGTAGGGTTTTCCAACGACCACGCCGCCCGATTTCTGTTGCATGAAAGCTGTCGCCGATGCGGCACAATCCGATCGCGGGTGCCAAAATCCTGGGGCAATTCGGCGCAAATCGGAAGAAATTCGGGAAACCTGGTGGAAAAACGCGATTCGGACCCTTAGTAAATGGGACCCATTGTGTTTAGTCCAGTAATTCTTTAGAAGTTCGTGGACTGGCTCCCAGAGACATGTTGTCATGTCTCTGGTCCCTCCTGCACCCCTGTTGTCCGGCTTACCACTAGAGGTATACAGAGTATCTGTACATTCTGAGGGTGATTTATTATGCCTTCTTACCAGCAAGCACAAGAATCTCCCCCTCCCTTCCAGTTTTCGGGCTTCACTTTGGGCATGTCGGGCAGAGAAAAACCGGGAAGCAGGAGCAGGCGGGAAGGTGTGTGAACATCTGGCCCACTACATTTACTATAGTCTCCGCTGGAAAACCTTTGGACCAAGTCTGGTGATTTTTGCGCCAGTATCCACTAAGAGCGCTGGACCTCCAGTGGGGGGAATTTTAAGACTGACATTCAAGACACCAGTCTTAATGAATTTGCCCCATTATTTCAAAAGGTTTAAAACAGACCCCTGGATGTTGGTAATTTACTGTACTTTAGTCCCAGGTTACAATGATCAGCTATCAAAGGTGTTTGTGATTAAGCTTTATTGTTGATCCGGGTTCTTATGACAAACCAACATTTTTCAAATCCAAATGTCACAGAGACCAAAAAAATTTTGGTTGTGGTTACAAATATAAAATAAACAGTTCCGACTTATATACAAATTCATCCTAAGAACAAAACTACAGAAGCTATCTTGTACATAACTCGGGGACTGCCTGTACGCCGTTAGCCCTTCCATCCTGGTTGGGATTACCAAGCACCATAAGTAAGACCACTGGATGGAAGTCCTTGCCTTGTGCTCTATTAGTTTTAATCTTTACAGTAAAAAAACAAAATGGTAGTGACAAATAAAGGTTTCACATCTTCTTTTTATCCTCTTTTGACTTTGTGGTTACAAAACATATGAAGAGAATAGAAGAATGAATGGACTAGCTGAAGAGTAGGATAACCTCTGATTCTGGAACATGTTTTATAAGGTGTGGGCCTCCCAGCTGACCTATACATGTCTCCCCGCAGCAGCATTTTAAATAAGTTTTCTAATGATGTTGAAACAAGGAGATATGCGAGCACCTGTCAGAGCACATTATACCATTACTGAATAAGCATTCAAGCCAAATGTAACAAGTCAACTGTTCCAGAGGATTTTGGAGAGTTTTGTATATGTAGACTATTTTGTTGCACATTACTAATAATAGATGAATGTTTGACTATACATGTAGTCTATAACTAATTCACACACAGACAGTACATGGCATAAAAAAGTAAAGACTTCGCCTTTAGATAAATTCTATGTCTTTATACAGTAAATTACTTCTTGATAAAATTTGCATAAATCATTTGTACAATTTAGGATAAGTAACTTTGTAATATATCTGATCAGCGGAAAGTGACTCTTTCTCCACTTAGACTCTTTTGGGGGAGATTTATCAGAAGTGACTTAGAGCAGAACTGTTCTAGATGCCCATGGGAACCAATCAGAGCTCGAGTTACAATTATAAAATATACCAACTTACATACAAATTCAACTTAAGAAGAAACCTACAAAAACTGCCTGTACTGTATATTGGTTACAATGAATGATATCCCTTTACAATTTAGAATTGTAATATGTAAGGGGGTCATCCATCAGTTCACATTTTAGCAAATCCCTTAAGGGGCGTTCTTATAGAAAGTATTGAGGACACAGCCACAGGATATGTTATATGTGGGACCCACTTCTATCTCAAAACCAAAGATCCACATGTGCAACCAACTCTTAATTTAGCCCAGTAAGGTGGTCTACAGATATGTCATTAATATTATACACCAGAATACCCCTTTAAAATTTTAGGTAGCTGTGTAATGTCAGCATAAAACATTCTTATGTATATTTTAGGAGGCTATGGCTATTATCTGTCTCTTGTACCTAAATGGGCATAATGGGTACTATGCCTAGGAGTCATCACATCATCAGGTTGGTCTGACAGGTTTAGGAGCACAGTAGGGCTGATTTACTTACCCGGTCCAGTTGCGATCCCGCGGCGCCTTGTCCAACGAGGATACGGGTCTGCCGGGATTCACTAAGGTTGTGCACCCGATATCCAGCAGGTGTCGCTGCTGTGCCGAGGTCCGCCGGAGTTCACCTTCTTCCTGGTGCATGTGATTGATTGATCTTGCGACACAATCCGATCGCGTGCGCCAAAATCCCAGGGCAATTCGGTGCAAAACGGAAATATTCGGGAAACCCGAATAAAATGCAGCGTTCGGACTCTTAGTAAATGAGCCCCATTGACTTCTTGGAGATCTTATTCTTATTCCAACTTCACTAACCTCATTGATGCTGTATTAAATATTTGATCTAGGTCATAAACTTCTCAAATTGTGGGGTTGTCTTTTAGACATGTCACGGGATATGCCATCAATGTCCATAGATGTGGACCCCACCCCTGGAAGTCATGCCAAATTCAGGAATGCTAATTCAAAACCATTGTCTGACTAGCACTGTCCCTAGATACAGCTGAGAATGCTTACTTGGTTGTTTTTAGGATTTCCTAAATGAATGGAGAGAGCCAAGCATATGTAGCTAACACTGTATTCATTGCAATAGGGTTGAACCCCATTATTGAGATATGCATCTATCCCATTGGACCTATCTTTAAAGGGACACTTTTCAATAAATATGTTCCATTAGACATGTCTCTGTATGGGAATGTGCCTGTGTCGTTGCCTCCTTTGAGAGCTTCAGCCTTTCCCTATTCTTACAATGCTGCCCTCTGCATATATATATACACAATGTCCTGTCTCTCATTGCTCTAGCATGTCCTCATGGTGTCTCCCACTGTTTCTCTCTCTCCTACAGTCTGTCCTCACTGACAAACAAAGAGAGAGGGGAGCTAGATGAGTCATAATCTCCTGCTGCAGCTCCTCCTTTTCAGCAGTGCTCAGACATGTAAACAAAGAATCACGGAGAGTCGGCACACAGCGCAGAAGTAAGTATCAGGAATACTGAATCACTTGAACTATCAGGGATTCTTATTTAAGCAGTAAAGGCATGAGTGAAACGTATATAAAAGAGTCACCAACCCTTTTAAGCCTAAGCCTATGCTCCCACCAAATTACAATGACTTGAAGTTATGTAAGTGTATGGGATCGCGTTGCGCTCTCTGATGATAAAACTCCATCCTTTTTAATATCCTTCCAATTTCATAAAAATCCCCTTTAGATGCAAGTATGTAATGATTTTACAAGCGGAGCAGTAATAAAAACTGACACCCCATAAGGACCTCCGCAGCGGTGCCATGACACAGCTCATTTCTCTAATGTGCATGCATTCATGGTGTGAAAGTACCAAGTTGACTTCAGCGAAACTTGAGCTTTTCTTCCAATTAGAAAACAATGTTCTTCTAAATTTCCCTTTGTTAAAAATCAATAGAATTAACTTTAAGAACATTCCCCGAGGTCAGTAACGAACTAAAAAGTAAGTTGGTGAGATGGAAAGCAGAGAATGAATGTCATTAATCTTTTATAACCTAACCTGTGATATTGGTCCCAACTCAATTTTCACCAGGACCGGTAATGAATCAGCTACACTCTTGGGTTTGTTAAAAACAGACTGTCACAGCATTTAGCAAATACTAGGAAATATTACTACTTATTATTATATTTCCCTGCATATTCACACTTCCAAATCACAAGGGTCTATGACTAATACAACTATTACGAGGATTATTCAACCTGTGATACCTATCTCCAAGAGTATCCTCGAGCAAGAACACTGATTATTCCTCCAGCCATTAATCAAAAAGTGCAATAACCACCAAGCGTAAGATTAAAGAAGACACGTAATACACATAGGGCGATGCTAATGAAGTGATCAGGTTTACCAGCTAATAGCTATAGTACCCCCGCAATAGACTTCCCTAAAATCAATGACCCCTGAGACGTTCTTTTCTTTTTTGTCTACTCCCCCAAAAAATGCAAGCGGAATAATACTCTGAATAAGGAGCCACTCTGTACCTCTATACCTTGTGTTCTTCCTCCAATCCTTGACCTCTCAGGTGGGTATAAGCTGTGCCTTAGCTCTGGGTGACTATAGCTTCACATAGTAATGGCTCCTATACAAATTGGAAGTTACGACCATAGACTGACTACAAACAACATATCTGTCAGAGTTTCGGATGAATATGCAGACATAAGAGTATCGGGACGGGATTGGGGTATATGCTCAGGATAAGGGTTACAAGTTTAAGAGTACCGGTTCAGGACCCAGTTACAGGGTCCACAATGGAGTAGAGCTTCAGGATCAGTTTGGGGTTTAAGGTTAAAGATCCAGCAGGATACAAGGTACTTACTTCCGGATCTAAAAGTATACAAGGTTGGAGGTCAAGCAGGATACAGGGGGTCATTTACTAAGGGCCCGAATCGCGTTGGGTGGGTTACCCGAATATTTCCGATTTGCGCCGATTTTTCCTGAATTGCCCCAGGTTTTTGGCGCACGCGATCGTATTGTGGCGCATCGGCGCCGGCGTGCACGTGATGGAAATCGGGGGGCGTGGCAGAACGAAAACCCGACGGATTTGGATAAACCGCCGCATTTAAACAAAAAAGTGTAGCTGGACACGCACTTACCTGCACCCAGCAATGTATCGTGAACTCCCGCGGACCTCGGCGGACTTCAGCGCAGCAGCTACACCTGGTGGACGTCGGAGGAACTACCTTAGTGAATCGCCGGAAGACCCGAATCCACCGCACAGAACGCGCCGCTGGATCGCGAATGGACCGGGTAAGTAAATCTGCCCCACAGAGTTCCAGGTCAGGCAGGATACAGGGTTCCAGATTTAGAACGATACAGGGTACCAGATTATTCAAGATACAGGGTTACAAAACTGTCAGGATACAGGGTTCTCTATCTAGCAGGATACAGGTTTCCAGAGGCTCAAGCACAAGTTAATGGTTTCAGGTCCAGCAAAACAGACACAGACATTAGTACTACAGGTCATAGGAGAAAGTATAACCAGCCCTGAGTGAACTGAGGATTAGCTCTTTATCATCTCAACAGACAGTTGAGTCCATTTAGAGGATTCGGACAGTATCATGAGTAAACCTCTCAAAGGAAAAATCAGTCTTGCACAAACAAATTGGTAGTTCTGCTGAGGAGTTAGAACATGGATTTGAGATATTAAAGATGTTTCCCCCTATGAAATCTTTGTAAGGAATCCTGTCCATCCCCATGATTGATAGATATCCAGAAAAAACTTTATTGATTCCTGCAGGAGAAAGTCAAGTGCCTCAACATAATTACAAAACAAGTATAAATCACACACAGATAATACATAACTAAATGGGGGTAAATGGGGACTAAATGGGTAAAAAGTCAGACTGAGAGATGCCGGCATGAAGTTTAAAGAGGGAGGAGCAAGCAAAATTCAAGAGAGGCAGAGGTCCAAGGATCACTGGAGTCTCTTAGCAAGCAGATGCCAGTCACAGACACAGCGATAACAATGGCCAGTAGGTGGTGGTTATATTCCACCTGGCTCACTCTGCTAGGACTTACTTTAGCAAAACACTGTGGGGGTCATTTACTAAGGGCCCGATTCGCGTTTTCCCGACGTGTTACCCGAATATTTCCGATTTGCGCCGATTGTACCTGAATTGCCCCGGGATTTTGGCGCACGCGATCGGATTGTGGCGCATCGGCGCCGGCATGCGCGCAACGGAAATCAGGAGCCGTGGCCGAACGAAAACCCGACGTATTCGGAAAAACCGCCGCATTTAAAAACGGAAAATGTGTCGCTCGGGGCGCGCTTACCTTCACCCAGCCGGCCTCGGTGAATTCCGGCGCGTTCAGATGTTTTTCAGTGCAGCAGCGCCACCTGGTGGACGGCGGAGGAACTACCTTATTAAATCCCGTCCGGACCCGAATTCAGCGCAGAGAACGCGCCGCTGGATCGCAAACGGACCGGGTAAGTAAATCTGCCCTTGTGTATTCTGATGGTTAATAGCAAGAATAGGTTGATCAGGCCCCCTCCCCCAACACCACATTGGTGACCCTGAATTAATTAGTTGGGACCCCATTCTGGGCCATTTGGTCTAACAGCCTGTGAATCTACAGCTTGAAGGGGCTCTGGTAACACCCCCAGAGCCCTTGCGGCTCATTCTGATAATTTTAAAAGTTGATTTTAGCAGGATAACATATATAAGAAGAATACCATAACCACGGTGCCTGGATCTATGAGTAAGTGCCCCTGGTATATCATGCCTGATTTTGATGGTAAATTTCCTATACAGGAAAAATGAAAGCAATTGTGAAAACTGCAGCATAATGGGGTTTTGTTCACAATTCTTTAAAAAAATTATTTATTGAAATTAATTGGTAAATGAAATATGTCACTAAAATTATACAAATAGAAGCTATAATTGGTAGACAAATAAAAAAATAAGATATATATTCTGTAAGACAGGTATAGCTGGCAGTGTATGTTGTGTCAGGGACTTCTTTAGGGTCCTGGTAACAGCTAATATAAAGGATACCAGACCAACTCTATTATAGTTCTTCATCATTTAACAGATTGGGATTTCCACTTTTTTGTTCCTCTAACGAACTAAGTTTAGCCTAAGGACGGCCATGACCTCAAATTTTTTAAGTCTGCCCATTCCTGAATATATTGGTGCCTATGTCTGGGTGTTGGGCTCATCTCATATAGAAGACCTATCCTAGGGATGGGTCATCAGTATAAAAATATCTGTCATAGACCCCCCTGAAGCAGTGTATAGTGTGTCAGTACAGCTACACATGTGATGAGAGATCCGAGAAGTGTGGATTAATTTTTTCTCTTTCGCTTTAAAACTACTCTAAGAATTTCCCATCGCCACCCACAGTATCATAAATGCAATAATTTACTGTTTTATTAAGTTTCATATTCTTTATGCTATTGTACACAATCTAATGGGCCAAAAAGGGCAAAGCTATTTTTACTCGTCTATTTTTATATATTCTTCCCTGTATAGAATTATAAGGAAATTAACGTCAATAAAAGTTATAAAAGGATAAAGCAACACTGCTCTCTAGTGGAATACTTGCAGAATGCAGGGGTCAAGCCATGGGAACTAAGGGGGTCATTTATCTTTTTTCCATGCCGTTGGTGTTTTTGTATGCTAGCGCAGCTGTACCAAACAAAGGATCGTGTGCACCACAATCCCAGAGCAGACACTTCTTAAATACTTATGCAAGCCGTGCAATCCCCGAAAAAGGTGCATGGTCCAACAAAAGTGCCGCGTGCCACCATTAGTAAATTAGCCCCACTGTCCCATCTGCATAAAGCATGTTATAAGGCAAGAGTAGCTTAGCAGATTATACATAGTGTCCTATCTGTTACCAGCATGTGATAGAGCAGGACGAGCTAAGCAAATTGCGCATAGTGTCCTATCTGCAGGCAACATGTTATAGAGCAAGCAGAGCTGAGCAGATTATACATAGAGGCACATTTACTTACCAGTCCCTGGCAGGTTCCCCGATCCACGTCCACGTAGATCCTCCGCCCGATTTCCTGCATGTGTCGCTTCCCCGCTCAGGTCCGCCAGGGTTCACCTTCTTCTTCCTGGTGCATGTAAGTACTTGGGCTACACAATTTTAAAACTAAATCCCGCACTCAATCCGAATCAGGTGGATTGTCCGACGGGCTGCCCCCAAATTTCTGTCGCATGAAAGCCGACACAGCTGTGCCAAAATCCTATCGTGTGTGACACAATCCCATTCTAAATAGCTGTCACAGCAGTGCAAATCCTTAAAATTTCCAAAATCAGACAAAAGTGCATCCCGCGGGACCCTTAGTAGCCCCATAGTGTCCTATCTGCAGGGAACATGTTATAGTCAGAGGATTTTTACAGATTTTACATGCTGGGCAGCATATAATAAAGCAGCAAGACCTGTGTCATATCTGCAGGCAGCATGTTATAAACCAGAAGAAGAATAAATTGCTGTGTGTGGCTCCATCCTTATTTTTGAATTGCATCTTTACCCATATGTCAGTGTCGGCCCCAGGTTTCAGTAAGGTCCCTGGTCGACAGAGCCTTACTGGGCCCCTTAGGGGGAATTCACTGGGCAGCATTAACAATTCAGAAACTAAAACAGTCTCATGTTCCCTAAGTATTCTCTAGTTTCTCATCCCAAACAGCCCCCTCATGGTTATTTTATATACAGCCCCCCTCACCACATGGATTCCTTTATTTTTCTGCATATGGGAGGCTTGTTGTTACAGGGGATTAACTTGTATTCATGATAAGACCAATTAATTTCTATATGTGTATATGTACTGGAGAACATATCCACATGGTAGAAATGCCAAAATAAAAATTAAAATATAAAATTTTTTTTTAATCTCAAAGTACAGGCGGTCCCCTACTTAAGAAACACTTGACCTTACATACGACCCTAGGTACAATACGGACCTCTGGATGATGGTAATTTATTGACTTTAGTCCTAGGCTACAATAAACAGCTATAGCAGTTATCCCAGGTGTCTGTAATGAAGCTTATTGTTGATCTGACTCTTATGACCAACCCCAACATTTTTAAATCCAATTGTCACAGAGACCACAAAAAGTTCTGTCGGGGATTACAAATAAAGAAATATACAGTTCGCCTACTATACAAATTCAACTTAAGAACAAACCTACAGACCCTTTTGTATGTAACCCGGGGACTCTCGTATTGAAACCATAGGGAACCATATAAGGAGTCATTTTTGTGGGAGATGCCATTCTAAGAAATGTACAACTTTTTGATCATTGAAATTTTACATAATGGAGAAAAAGCTGTGACTTTGTCACACATTCTTGGCTACAGTTACCCCCCGGCCCAGGACATCAGAGATCAGAAGCCATAACTGCTGCGACCCAGGCATCATGGAAGGTACAGCGTAATAGGGTCAATAGATTATGTTCAAACTACCCGATATTCAAGTAGCTTCTGCACAAGATAAAATGCATGTTGCTTTTTCTCCACAAAGTGGACATATAGAAAAATATAGCAAAAAAATTCAATGACAAAAAGGGGTGCCATGGTGACAGGGGTCTGCTGTGTAGTACAACACACACTAGCCTTGTATGGAAAAGGGCTAAAGTTCTGGGTCCTCTCCGTACACCCTTCTGTTGCATATTTTCATACTTATCTCAGATGAGATGATTACAGATGGGGAACCCGATGGTTGGGTTCCGAGTTTAGCCAAGCAGCCAATCTGGCAAACTGATGCCCCAATGAACTAGCCATGGTTATGATTGGCCAGTGGATTCCATGGCCACCGATCGGCCATAAATCAGGTAAAAGGTCTGGGCACCCGAACCTCAACACAGAACCCGACCATTGGATACGCTCATATCTAGTCTTGATTAATATGGCATAAGGTATGTTGAACACTTTATGGCAGAATTTTGGCACACTTCAGCTGAATAAATCTCACATGTCCTCTTAGATGTTTAGGGATCTTGGTGGTATACGGCATGTACGAATACACACCTTAACTAGAGTCCATAGGTGTGTGTATAGAAGCTCCAGGTCCTAGTCAACAACAGTAGATGTACACATAGCATTTCCAACAGCCAATATCCTAGTGATACAGATCTTACTATCCGATCGCGGGTGCCGAAATCCTGGGGCAAATGAGAAAAATTCGGGAAACCTGGTGGAAAAACGCGATTCGGACCCTTAGTAAATGGGACCCATTGTGTTTAGACCAGTAATTCTTTAGCAGTTCGTGGACTGGCTCCCAGAGACAATGTGTATGTCTCTGGTCCCTCCGCACACCCTGTTGTCCGGCTTACATTAGAGGATACGGGTTATCTGTACATATGAGGGTGATTATTATGCTTTACCAGCAAGCACAAGAATCTCCCCCTCCTTCCAGTTTTCGGGCTTCATTTGGGCCTGCGGGCAGAGAAAAAAACGGGAAGCAGGAGCAGGCGGAAGGCGGGGAAGGTGTGGTGAACATCTGGCCCACTACATTACATAGTCTCCGCTGGAAAACCTTTGGACCAAGTCTGGTTATTTTTGTGCCAGTTCCACTAGAGCGCTGGACCTCCAGTGGGGGAGATTTTAAGGACTGACATTCAAGACACAGTCTTAATGAATTTGCCCCATTATTTCAAAAGGTTTAAAACGGACCACTGGATGTTGGCAATTTACTGTACTTTAGTCCCAGGTTACAATGATCAGCTATAACAGTTATCAAAGGTGTTTGTAATAAAGCTTTATTGTTGATCCGGGTTCTTATGACAACCCAACATTTTTCAAATCCAAATGTCACAGAGACCAAAAAATGTTGGTTGTGGTTACAATTATAAAATATACAGTTCCGACTTACATACAAATTCAACCTAAGAAACAAAAACTCAACGAAGCTATTTGTACGTAACTCGGGGACTGCCTGTACGCCGTTAGCCCCTCCATCCTGGTTGGGATTACCAAGCACCATAAGTAAGACCATGATGGAAGTCTTGTCTGTCTCTATTAGTTTTAATCTTTACAGTAAAAAAAAATAAATGGCAGTGAAATAAAGGGTTCACATTTTTATCCTCTTTTGACTTTGTGGTTACAAAACCTATGAAGAGGAATAGAAGAATGAATGACTAGTGAACGAGTGAGGATAACTCTGATTCTGGAACATGTTTTAATAAGGTGGGGCCTCCCAAGCTGACCTATACATGTTCTCCCGCCGCAGCATTTAAATAAGTTTTCTAATGATGTTGAAACAAGGAGATATGCGGCACCTGTCAGAGCACATTTACCATAACTGAAAAGCATTCAAGCCAAATGTAACAAGTCAACTGTTCCAGAGATTTGGAGAGTTTTGTATATGCAGACTATTTTTTGACATTACTAATAATAGATGAAGTTTTGACTATACATGTAGTCTATAACAATTCCACACAGACAGTACATGGCAGATCTCATACCAGGCGATAAAAAAGTAAAGACTTAGCCTTTTAGATAAATTCTATGTCTTTATACAGTAAATTACTTCTGATAAATTTGCATAAATCATTTGTACAATTTAGGATAAGTAACTTTGTAATATATCGATCAGCGGAAAGGACTCTTTCTCCACTTAGACTCTTTTGGGGGAGATTTATCAGAAGTGACCTAGAGCAGAAACTGTTCTAGATGCCCATGGGAACAATCAGAGCTCGAGTTACAATTATAAAATATACCAACTTACATACAAATTCAACTTAAGAAGAAACCTACAAAACTGCTGTACTGATATTGGTTACAATGAAATAGCCCTTTACAATTTAGAATTGTAATATGTAAGGGGGTCATCCATCAGTTCACATTTTAGAAAATCCTTAAGGGGCGTTCTTATAGAAAGATTAGACACAGCCACAGGATATGTTATATGTGGGACCCACTTCTATCTCAAAACCAAAGATCCACATGTGCAACACAACTCTTAATTTAGCCCAGTAAGGTGGTCTACAGATAGTCATAATATATACACCAGAATACCCTTTAAAATTTTAGGTACTGTGTAATGTCAGCATTAAAACATTCTTAGTGATATTTATGGAGGAAGGCTATGGCTATTATCTGTTTCTCTTACTCATAATGGGCATAATGGGTATTATGCCTAGGAGTCATCAACATCATCAGGGTGGTCTGACAGGTTTAGGAGCACAGCAGGGTGATTTACTTTACCCGGTCCAGTGCGAACAAGCGGCGCCTTGTCCAACGAAGGAGGATACGGGTTCTGCCGGGATTCACTAAGGTTGTGCACCCGATATCCACGCATGGTCTGTCGTGCTGTGCGAGGTCCGCCGGGTTCAACTTCTTCCTGGTGATGTGATTGATTGATCTTGCGACACAACCGATCGCGTGCGCCAAAATCCCAGGGCAAATCGGTGCAAAACGGAAAAATTCGGGAAACCCGAATAAAATGCAGCGTTCGGACTCTTAGTAAATGAGCCCCATTGACTTCTGGGGATCTTATTCTTATTCCAACTTCACTAACCTCATTGATACTGTATTAAATATTTGATTAGGTCATAAACTTCTCAATTGTGGGTTGTGCTTTTAGACATTCAGGGATATGCCATCAATGTTCCATAGATGTGGACCCACCCCTGGAAGTCATGCCAAATTCGGAATGCTAATTCAAAAACCATTGTCTGACTAGCACTGTCCTAGATACAGCGAGAATGCTTAAGTGGTTGTTTTTAGGATTTCCAATGAATGGAGGAGAGCCAAGCATATGTAGCTAACATGTATTCATTGCATAGTGGGTGAACCCCATTATTGAGATATGCATCTATCCCATGGACCTATCTTTAAAGGGACACTTTTCAATAAATATGTTCCATTAGACATGTCTCGTATTGGGAATGTGCCTGTGTCGTTGCTCCTTTGAGAGCTTCAGCGCTTTCCCTATTCTTACAATGCTGCCCTCTGCATATATATAAACAATGTCTGTCTCTCATTTGCCTAGCATGTCCTCCTGGTGTCTCCCACTGTTTCTCTCCTACAGATCTGTCCTCACTGACAAAAAAGAGAGAGGGAGCTAGATGAGTCTCAATCTCCTGCTGCAGCTCCTCCTTCAGCGTGCTCAGAATGTAAACAAAGAATCACGGGAGTCGGACACACAGCGCAGAAGGAGAAGTTATCAGGAATACTGAATCATTGAACTATCAGGGAGCTTATCTTTAAGCAAGTAAAGGCATGAGTGAAACGTATATAAAAGAGTCACCAACCCTTTTAAGCCTAAGCCTATGCTCCCACCAAAATACAATGACTTGAAGTTATGTAAGTGTATGGGATCGCGTTGCGCTCTCGATGATAAAACTCCCATCTTTTTTAATATCCTCCAATTTCATAAAAATCCCCTTTAGATGCAAGTATGTAATGATTTTACAAGCGGAGCAGTAATAAAACTGACACCCCATAAGACCCGGCGGGTTACGGACACAGCTCATTTCTCTAATGTGCATGCATTCATGGTGTGAAAGTACCAAGTGACTTCAGCGAAACTTGAGCGCTTTTCTTCCAATTAGAAAACAATGTTCTTCTAAATTCCCTTTGTTAAAAATCAAATGAATTAACTTTAAGAACATTCCCCGAGGTCAGTAACGAACTAAAAAGTAAGTTGGTGAGGATGGAAGAAGCAGAGAATGAATGTCATTAATCTTTTTAAACCTAACCTGTGATATTGGTCCCAACTCAATTTTCACCAGGGACCTGGTAATGAATCAGCTACACTCTTGGGTTTGTTAAAAACAGACTGTCACAGCATTTGCAAATACTAGGAATATTACTACTTATTATTATATTCCTGAATATTCACACTTCCAAATACATGGGTCTATGACTTAATACCAACTATTACGAGGATTATTCAACCTGTGTAACATCTCCAAGAGGTAGTCTCGGCAGAACACTGATTATTCTCCAAGCCATTAATCAAAAAGTGCAATAACCACCAAGCGTAAGATTAAAAGAGACACATAATACACATAGGGCGATGCTAATGAAGTCATCAGGTTTACCAGCTACAAGCTATAGTACCCCGCAATAGACTTCCATAAATCAATGAACCCTGAGACTGTCTTTTTCTTTTTTGTCACTCCCCCAAAAAATGAAGTGGAATAATACTTGAATAGGAGCACTCTGTACCACTATACCTTGTGTTTTCCTCCAATCCTTGAGGGAAGGTGGGTATAAGCTGTGCTTAGCTCTGGGTGACTATAGCTTCACATAGTAATGGCTCCTATACAATATTGGAAGTTACGACCATAGACTGCACTACAAACACATATCTGTCAGAGTTTCGGATGAATATGCAGACTAGAGTTTAGGGCGGGATGGGGTATATGCTCGGATAGGAAGGTTACAAGTTTAAGAGTACAGGTTCAGAACCCAGTTACAGGGTCACAATGGAGTAGAGCTTCAGGATCAGTTGGGGGTTAAGTTTTCAGATCCAGCAGGTTACCAGGTACTTACTTCCGGATCTAAAAGTATACAACGTTGGAGGTCAGCAGGATACAGGAGTCATTACTAGGGCCCGATCGTCGCGTTTTTAGGGTGGGTACCCGAATATTTCCGATTTGCGCCGATTTTTCCTGAAACTGCCCCGGGTTTTTGGCGCACGCGATCGTATTGTGGCGCATCGGCGCCGCGGCGTGCAAGTGATGGAATCGGGGGGGGCGTGGCAGAACGAAAACCGACGGATTTGGATGAAACCGACCGCATTTAAACAAAAAAGTGTCGCTGGACACACACTTACCTGACCAGCAATGTGTCGTGAACGTCCGGCGGACTCGGCGGACTTCAGCGCAGCAGCGACACTGGTGGAAGTCGGAGGAACTAACCTTAGTGAATCGCCCGGAAAGACCCGAATCCACCGCACAGAACACGCCGCTGGATCGCGATGGACGGGATGGTAAGTAACTGCCCCCAGAGTTCCAGGTCAGGCAGGATACAGGGTTCCCGATCTAGAACGATACGGGTACCAGATTATTCAAGAACAGGGTTCCAAAACTGTCAGGATACAGGGTTCTAGATCTAGACGGATACAGGTTTCCAGAGGCTCAAGCACAGTTAATGGTTCAGGTCCAGCCAAAACAGACACAGACATTAGTACTACAGGTCATAGGAGAAAGTATAACAGCCCTGAGTGAACTGAGATTAGCTTTATACATCTAACAGACGACAGTTGAGTCCTTTAGAGGATCGGACAGTATCATGAGTGTAAACCTCTCAAAGGGAAAAATCAGTCTTGCACAAACAAATTGGTAGTTCTGCGAGGAGTTAGAACATGGATTTGAGATATTAAAGATGTTTCCCCCTATGAAATCTTTGTAAGGAATCCTGTCATCCCATGATGATAGATATCCAGATTAAAACTTTATTGATTCCTGCAGAGAGAAAGTCAAGTGCCTCAACATAATTACAAAACAAGTATAAATCACCACAACAGATAATAACTAACTAATGGGGGGGTAAATGGGGACTAAATGGGTAAAATAAGTCAGACTGAGAGATGCCGGCATGAAGTTTAAAGAGTGAGGAGCAAGCAAAATTCCAGACGGCAGAGGTCCAAGGATCACTGAGAGTCTCTTAGCAAGCAGATACCAGTCACAGACAACACGCGATAACAATGGCCAGTAGGTGGTGGTTATTTCCACCTGGCTCACTCTGTAGGGACTTACTTTAGCAAAACACTGGGTATTCTGATGGTTCATACAAAGAGAAGGTTGATCAGGCCCCCTACCCTAACACCACAGGACTGACCCTGAAATAATTAATTGGGACCCCATTCTGGGCCATTCAGTGTAACAACCTGTGAATCTACAACATGAAGAGGCTCTGGTAACACCCCCAGAGCCCTTCCGGCTCATTTTGAATTTTAAAAGTTGATTTTAGAAGGAAGGAGGCCATGGATAAAAATGTAAGCACTTTACCACAGTCACGGTACCGAAATATAAGTAAGTGCCCCTGGTTTATCATGCTGATTTTGATGGTAGATTTCTATACAGGAAAAATAAGCAATTGTGCAACCTGCAGCATAATGGGTTTTGTTCACAATTCTTTAAAAAAAAAATTATTTATGAAATTAATGGTAAATGAAATATGTCACTAAGATTATACCAAATAGAAGCTATAATTGGTTAGACAAATAAAAAATAAGATATATATTCTGTAAGACAGGTATGCTGGCAGTGTATGTGTGGTCAAGGACTTCTAGGGTCTGGTAACAGCTAATATAAAGGATACCCGACCAACTCTTTATAGTTCTTCACATTTAACAGATTGGGAATCCACTTTTTGTTCCTCTAACGAACTAAGTTTAGCCTAAGGACGGCCATGACCTCAAATTTTTTTAAGTCTGGCATTTCTGAATATATTGGTGCCTATGTCTGGGTGTTGGGGCTCATATAGAAGACCATCCTAGGGATGGGTCATCAGTATAAAAATATCTGTCATAGACCCCCCTGAAGCAGTGTATAGTGTTCAGTACAGCTACACATTGATGAGGAACCGAGAAGTGTGGATTAATTTTTCCCTTTCACTTTAAACTACTTAAGAATTTCCCATCGCACCCACACAATATCATAAATGCAATAATTTACTGTTTTTTAAGTTTCATTCTTGTATGCTATTGTACACAATCTAATGGGCCAAAAAGGGCAAAGCTTTTTTACTCGTCTATTTTTATATATTCTCCTGTATAGAAGTATAAGGAAATTAATGTCAATAAAAGTTATAAAAGGATTAAAGCAAACACTGTCTTTAGTGGAATACTTGCAGAAGCAGGGTCGAGCCTGGGAACTAAGGGGTCATTTATCTTTTTCCATGCCGTTGGTGTTGTTATGTATGCTAGCGCAGCTGTACCAAAACAAAGGATCGTGTGAGCCACAATCCCAGTGCAGACACTTCTAAATACTCTAGCATGTGTCCTATCTGTCGCACACATGTTATAGTCGAGGAGGATTTGTACAGATTTTACATGTTATTCTATCTGCGAGCAGGAAAAACTAGGTAGATTGGATTGTAGATAAGTCCTATGAAACACAATTCATGTTTTTATCAAAGGAGCTGGGCAGCTTATATAAAAGCAGCAGCAAGACCTGTGTCATATCTGCAGGCGCATGTTATAAACCAGAAGAAGAATAATTGCTGGTGTGGCACTCCATCCTTATTTTTGAATTGCACTTACTTATGTCTAGGTAGTTGTCCCCAGAGGTTTCAGTAAGTGCCCTTTTTTTGGTGATCAGCGAGCTTACTGGGCCCCCTTGCATAGGGGGTTAATTCACTTGGCTTTAGTCTTTCCCTATACATTAAGCAATTCAGAAAGTAAATATCAGTCGTCAGTTCCCCTAAGTATTCTCTAGTTTGCTCATGTCTCTTTACATACAGCCCACGCCCTCATGGTTATTTTATATACAGCCCCCCTCACCACATGGATTCCTTATGTAGAGCCTTATGTGCCCCCCCCCACCAGCAGCCCTGGGCCCGGCACTTGCCCCAGTATGCCTAGAGTTGCGCCGGCCCTGCCATAGGTCATGGAGTATTTGATCTTGGGGCAATTATGTCTCCATCTCACATAAGTAACATATGTTGCAGGACATCTTGCATTGAGGTCCCTTCATACAAGTGTTGAGGGTGGGTCATCCAACAGATACAATGGATGTGTCCTCTTACAAGTTCCTCTCCCTATCACTACAAAATCTGTAGTGCCTCCCCCCCAGCAACCACATGTAACCAGCAACCTGTAAAGGCATATTTAGTAGTGGATAGTAGATTGATAGATAAGGATAGGAATAGATGGATAGGTAAGAAATAAAAGGTTAGGTAGGTTACAGCAGAAATGACAGGGGTTAGAGGATGGGATGGAATATACAGTTGAAACCAGAAGTTTACATACACCATATAAAAAGACACATATGATGTGCAACATCCCCCACCGGGGCCTAGCCTTTGGGGTGAGGCCTGGAGTCAGCTGGGGCCCGCGGTACCGGAGTGGCTGGCGGTTGCGGCCTAAGCACGCTATTGTCACGGTGCTTGGTACGGGGGAACCGGAGGGCTGTCCTACAGCCTGGCAGGTCTCCAGCAGGGTGGTGTTGGCAAGAAATGATGAGGGAGAGGCTGCTATAGCGGATCTCCCTGGGGCAACCCCTTAATGTCCCGAGTGTGAGTCTCTGGGTGATGGACAGGGTGCCGGTGATGAAGGCAGCCGTATTAGCAGGGACCAGACGGAGACAGAAGTTGAAGAAAACAACTTACAGTTCTTTATTTGAACCGGCAGGAACCGCAGCAACGTGCCTTTAACAGGTAGATGGAGTGCTGAGATGTGAGTTGGAGGGAGCCTCAGGAGATAGTTCACCAGCCTGGATGTAGAGGGCAGGCTGGGAGGCAGCTGTGTCCTGGTAGGAAGCTTCAGCTTGTCCTGTAGGGCTTCAGGTATCACCTTTTAAGGTAAGATGATACCCCTTTCCTCACTATACTAACTCTAGTCTTATTGCTCCACTCTTCAGAGGCAGGGGCTAGGCTCTTCCTGCTCTGGTATGGGCTAGACAGAGATTGCTCACTCACTCACTGATCTCTAGGATTCTCCTCTACTGGAATCTCCATAGAAAGACCTACTGGAATCCTCCAGAACATTCCTGGCCAGGGGGTTTTATTACCTCCCTTTGGTCAGGTGATGGCTGCTCCTCCAATCACATCTCAGCTTACAAAGCACAGGATGTAACACATATCATTGGACAACAGCATCTTGCATCATACAAAATACTTAACCTCTGCCTTGCCAGGCAGGATTCACCACTGCAATACCCCTATGTCCTATCAGAACCATGTAGTGTGATGTGGGTATATGCAGGTGGGACGTATTCGCAAACACTACCTCGCCATTGCATCGGCGAGGGTGTTGCAGATGTTTTTCTCACGTCTGACATGAATTCGGAATACAATTTTCCTGTTTTAGGTTAATTAGGATTAAAAAAATTAATATTTGCCAAGTTTCCATACATTTCATTTAGTATTTGGTACCATCTCCTTTCCACTGTATAATTGGGACAAATGTCCTTCCACAAGCTTCTCACAATAGTTGGCAGGAATTTGGTGTAACTGCGCCATGTGCGTGGGGCACCTTGCTTGCACCTGCCTTTTTAGCTTTGTCCATAAACATTCAATAGGATTGAGGGGGCATATTCATCAGGCCCTGAAATAATCGCAATGCTAGCTTATTGCTTATTTCTAGCACTTGCGATTATTTGCCCCAATCCACCACCTTCACGGCAGTGTGGCATGAAGGGGGGGAGGCGCGGACGACAAAGCAGAGGGCACAGCCGGCCAGGAGTGGGTTGGCACGTGGCGTTACTGTCCCCGTGCCGGCGCACTCGCTGCATATGTGAAAAGTCGCTGGCTGTGTTTTTTACTACGCCAGGCCCTACAGCCGGCTGCCCCCATACATCAAGAGGCTTCCGCTTCTTGATGTATGCTGCTGTGAATATGCAGCAGCGGAGCTTTCATACCCCCAGGACTTTGTAATGGCCGCTCCAAACCATTGGCCCACATTTATCAAAAACAGTGCAAAGTGCACTATATGCAGTTTGCCTGTGGAGTGTGCAGGGGGCGCCAGATTCATCAGTTTTTGGGGTTTTTTTGGCACTTTGTTCATGTTTAGATGCATATTTTTCGGTCTTGTCGGTCACAGTGCAGCCGTACACTTCATAAATACAGGTACAAGCAGATTGCACGTTCTTTTAAGTGTAAAGTCAGACAGAAAACTGGTGCAAACACTTTGATAAATCTGGGCCATTGTCCTTGTTATCCTAAAGCCAGTTTGTGTCTAGTTTGCCAGTGACTATGGTTTCTTGTCATTTTAATAGACTCATTTGCGCCCAAGTTTTATGTAGCTTACAAGTAAATATCTAGTTTACAAGCTAAATGGTGGTGACCTATTCTTGCCCAAGCTTTATCTTCCTGGCTGATCTCTTGACGCTATGTTTCTTCAGTATTGCCACATAATGGCGCACATTTGATTACCCGTCCGCGTCCAAAGTGCGTTGCCCGATGATAATGCCCTGTGCCGCGATTCACTAAGATCGTGTGCCCGATATCCTGCATGTGTCGCTTCCCCGCATGTAAGTGCATTGTCTTGCGACACTAGTTGAAAGTTACATTTAGTCTGAATCAGGATCGGCACGCCCCCCAATTTGTGTTGCATGAAAGCAGAGCAGCTGTGCCAAAAAGCCGTCGCGTGCGACCCAATCCCAATGCAGACCCCTGTTAACCCCTTAAAGCTGAAGCCACTTTTCACCTTCCTGACACAGCCCATTTTTTCACATCTGCCCTGTGTCACTATAAATAGTTATAACTTTGAAACGCTTTAGCATATCCAAGTGATTTTAAAATTGTTTTCTCGTGACACATTGTGGTATGTTTTGCATTTATTCATGAGAAAATCAGATATTTGGTGAGAATTTGGAAAAATACTGTATATACTCGTGTATAAGCCCAGTTTTTCAGCACAACTCATTTATATAGTTTTTCATTTATTTTTACAATTTTACTGGAAAAAAACTGATAAAGAGGAAATCTCATTTGTTTTTGCATCGCCATCTCTTCGGAGACGTAACTCTAATATTTTTTGGTTGACAGAGCTGGTTTAGGGCTTATTTTTTACGTGTTGAGTTGTTCTTTTCAGTGGTACCATTTTGGCGCACATAACTTTTTTTAATCACTTTTTAGAACATTTTTGTGAAGAGATTTTATGAAAAATGTACATTTTTGGCAAGTTTTTCGTGTTTTGTTTTTACGGCGTTCTCCGAGCGGGCCCAATAATGTTTCTGAGTTATTGTATGGCTTGCTATGGACGCGGCAATACCAAATATGTGAGGTTTTTGGCGATTTTGTGGGTTTTTTTTTACTTTATTACATGTGTATAGGGAATGTTTGTGTTTTGGGACTTTAACTTTATTTAATTAATTCTTTTTATTGAAAAATGTTTTTATTCAATGTTTTTTTACTGTTTTTAGTCCCTTTTACAGGTTCACTAATCGCTTGTTCAAGCTATTCTTCACCTTACACAGTGTAATACAGATGCATTACACTGTGTAATTTAAGACAGAAGGCAGGACCCGGGACACACGGAGGAGGATCGCACAGCACCGGGCACTGGCAGTCCCGGGGCTGCGATCGGAGCTGCATACCTAGAAGAACGTATCGTCGATACCCTGTAAGTCCGCGGGAGGGGGTCTGATTCACTTTAAATGCCCTACAACACGCGCGGTCACCGCGACCGTGGCATGTCAGGGTTAACACCGCCGGATCGGAGAAATCTCCGATCGCGGGTGTTAAGGCGGGTGTCGGCTATAATATATAGCTGACATCCGACGCTTCTGGCGCTGGCTCCATTCAGGGCCGGTGGCCAGAACTGACGTAATAGTACTTCAAAGTGCGGGAACGCAACTCCCGCCGATGCAGTACTATTACGTGCAAATGTCGGGAAGGGTTTAAATACCTGTCCAAGCTGTTCACATTTCGGCTCAAAGCCGAGTCTATGACGTTTCCTGAGTAATAGAGAAAATTTAGTGATTTTAAACGCAAATGTGCCATTCCCTAGTAGATTTTGCAGACCAAATAGGACAACGAAAACCTAGACAGGTGTTAACTTTTTGTTACAACCATTGCCTAAGGCAAAGATAATGTACCCATATTCGAGTGTCATTAAATGCAAATTTATTTTAACCAAAGTAAAAAATTCCATAATTAGTTTGAAGTGAATAAACTTTTTAAGTAAGTGACTACTGATTTGTTTAAAAATCAGTCTTTCAATTAACGGACCCATGAGGTTAACCTATGACAGAGGAAACGGCCACTGAATGGCTAAACAGTATACGTGACGGGGAGACACCACTAAAGTTTTATACTACCCTAGATTAAGCACACGCCACTACCTATAAGCCATTACCCCTGGGAGGTAAGCCAATTAAACTGGGCGCAACTATGTTTGGGGGCTGAGTAGTTATTTCTGGTTTTAATATCAATGTAAGTGTATATGTGTGTGTAGTGTATGTGTGTAGTGTGTGTGTATGTCGTGTTTGTGTGTAAGTTTGTGTGTGTAGTGGGTGTGTATAGTGTGTATATAGTGTGTTGTTATTGTGTGTGTGTAGTGTGGTGTGTGTGGTGTAGTGTGTGTGTGTGTGTATTGTGTGTGTATAGTGTGTGTAATGTAGTGTGTGTTATAGTGTGTGTGTGTGTATATAGTGTGTGTGTATAGTGTGGTGTGTAGTGTGTGTGTGTCTGTGGTGTGTGTGTGTGTAGTGTGTGTGTGTAGTTTGTGTGTATAGTGTGTGTGTGTATAGTGTGTGTGTATATAGTGTGTGTGTTAGTGTGTGTGTATAGTGTGTGTGTATGTGTGTGTATATAGTGTGTGTGTGTAGTGTGTGTATAGTGTGTGTTATGTTATGTAGTTATGTTAGTGTGTGTGTAGTGTGTGTGGTGATGGTGTGTTAGGGTGTGTGGTAGGTGTGGTAGCTGTCGTGGTGTAGTAGTGTGTATAGTAGGTGTGTTAGTGAGTGGCTGGTGTTTGTGTTGTGTGTGGGTGGTGTGTGTTATATCTGGGGGGTGGTGGTGTGGGGGTGGGCGTATAGTGTGTGTTTATGTGTGTGGTGTTATGTGTGTGTTGTTATCATAGTGTGTGTGTGTAGTGTGTGTATAGTGTGTGTGTATAGTGTGTGTGTATAGTGTATGTGTATAGTGTGTGTGTGTGTAGTGTGTGTGTGTAGTGTGTGTGTGTGTGTGTAGTGTGTGTGTAAACTTCTCGTTTGATCCGTAGGGAGGGGAAAGACAGTAAGATATGACAACAGTAGGGGATTAAAGAAAAATACCATGAAAATCCATAATGATAAACCAGGGACATTTACTCGTAGATCTAGTGATTGTGGTAAAATTCTTATATTTGTTATCTATAACCTCCTACCAAAATAAATTTTTAAAATCATGCTAATGAGCATGAAGTATTCTGAGGGTCTTAATTCTGTAGCTTCACAGGCTGTTACAATGAGCAGAACATGTCTCACCCATCCTCCTGCTCTCTCTCTCTGCCAGTGTAATCTAGCAGCACCAGGAAGTGCAGGGGTAGCGGAGACCTTCTCTGCTCATTGTAACAGCCTGTGAGGCTACAGCATGGAGAGGCTCTGGTAACACCCTCAGTAGCCCTTCAAGATCATTAGCATAATTTTAAATGTCGATTTTAGAAGGAGGGAGTGCAGAATAGGATCAAAATCAAGTGAGGTCTTTTCAAATGGTTACTTTTGTTTGAGCCCCACTAGAGGACATCACTTTGTCATCACTTGGTCACTGATATAAAACTATGACATACTGAGCCTGTGAAAGAAATGCCGTCTGTACTTGCATTGAAACGGCAAACATACCCTTAATTGTTCCTGATTAAACATATCTTGTTTAATCCCTGAACTGAGTGGTTTTACTGAAAAAAGCAATTAGATAATTATGATAATGAAGCTCTGTCGCTCCTATGCCGGGCTCGGCGCTTCTCCACTCACATTAAAGGGAACCTGTCACCAGGGACCTCATTTCACTAAATACAGGTTACAGAAGTCCATTGCAGCCGCAGTGCACATTTGTCGTTCTGCCTTCTCTAAGCATTGGCATTACAATATAATTGTGTGTTATAACTTACCTTGCTCCCTGACAAAATCCTCTGTGTAGTCCCAGGGGTTGGGCTTTGGTTTGGATGCATTTCAGAAAACAACATGTAACTAATCTGTGCTGCAGACTGCTCAGCTCTTAGCCCCCACCTTTGTGCTTCTGTACAGCTCTTACCTCCTGCACAGCCAGGTGAGCTGACATTACTGGGGGAGGTAGGAGCTGTACAGGAGCACAAAGGTGGGGGCTAAGAGCTGAGCAGTCTGCAGCACAGACAAACAGTCACACGTTGTTTTCTGAAATACGTCCAAACCAAAGCTCCACCCCTGGGACTACACAGAGGATGCTGTCAGTGTGCAAGATAAGTTATAACACACAATTATATTGTAATGCAAATGCTTAGAGAAGGCAGAAAATTAGTGAAAATGAGGTCCCCGGTGACAGGTTCCCTTTAAGTAATCACTGCTCCAGAGAATGATGTAATCACTGAGTTGTGCCTGACAGGCAGAAGTAATCAATCGCTGCACCATTCCCCTGCTATTGTAGTCATCCAGCTCAGGTTGATTAGTCCTGTCTGGACAGTTCAGGAAGCTCAGTGTAATGTGCTTATGATCGGAAGGCTGCTTGCAACTCAGCTTTCCCAAGGTCCTGAATGTTACAAAACATTAAATTATGTAGCACGCTGGCTCAGTGGTTATCAGTACAGCCATTAAGCGCTGGGGTCCTGGGTTCAACTCCCATCTAAGTCAACATCTGCAAAGAGTTTGTATGTTCTCTCCGTGTTTGTGTGGGTTTCCTCCAGGTCCTCCGGTTTCCTCCCACACTCCAAAACATACTGGTAGGTTGATTAGATTGTGAGCCTCATTGGGGACAGGAACTGATTTGCCAATCTCTGTGCAGCGCTGTGTAATCTGTGTGCGCTACAGAAATTAAGGAATTATTATTATTATTATTGAATCATGTGAAAAATGATAAATGTCAGGATTTCACCAAACAAGTCAAAAAGCCCTAAAAGTGATATCTGAAATTGTCATCTAGTCCCGCTAAAAATGACACAGCTCCGAAAAGTAAAGTATCACCAAGTTATTGTCATCAGAATATGTCAACACAGATTTTTTTTCTTAAAAGTTTTCATTTTTTGATGGTATTAAATCACAACAAAACGATATAAATTTGGTTTCTCTGTGATCGTCCTGACACAAAGAATAAAAGGAGACTTGTTAGTCGGACCAAAAAATGAAAGATGTAAATATGAAGCCCTTTAAAAAAATGGCGCAAATGTTTCCCATTGACAATTGTGTTGGATTTGGGATTTTTTTCCAGATTCCCAGTACATTACATGATGTGACTGTACAGTATGAGCACCTCTCCCAGGAGCCTGCAGGCTGGGGCCGGCACAATGACTCCAGTGACAGGCCGGGCTGACACAGCTGCAGTGTCTGTACACTATCATCACACAATAATAACCTCTCACCACACACCCCGCCCACTAGCTCCGCCCACTGACTCTCTATGACAGACGGCTCACAGCTCTATTCCTGACAACCTGCCCGCTCAGCCAATCAGCAGCTCCCTCCCCCATGGACGTCATCTCTTCCGGAGACAGACTGTTGACGGATATAGATACTAACCAATCAGCACCGCGCATCGCCGTAAGACCCCGCCTATTCTGTGTGATTGACGGTCTTCTGGATCAATTAGCCAATAGGGTGGGCGGAGCAGGAAGAGGAGGGGGCGGTTGCCCGGCGGTAGCTGTACGCGCAGGTCGGGCACAGCAGCATGGCGGAAGACGAGAGTGATCAGGAGTCGGAGAGGCTGGTGGAGGAGCTGGACGCCATAGCCGAGGAGGAAGTGAGGAGGCTGGGGAGCCGCGAGTACTGCCGCCGCTTCTGTGAGGTGAGAGACCGCGGGGGCTCCGCGCCTGTACAGTGTGTGGCCTTACACAGACAACTGCCCCCCGAGCCAAGGGATCTGCAGCACTGCTGAGCGCTCCATTATGTGCACCTGAGCCCCCTGTAACCTGTGTGTATAATAACCGCCCCCCACCTGAGCCCCTATGGCTCGGTTTGATACATCACACGACCCTCTGTCCTCTAGTTACCAGTTTTAGAAGCTAATTGTCTGTGACTAATATTTCTGAGAAGTTGAAATCTGTCACATTGTAATGCAAAATGCTTTAGAGAAGGCAGAAAATAGTGAAAATGAGGTCCCTGGTGACCGGTCCTTAAGTAACACTGCTCCAGAGAATGATGTACTTATGTGCTATGATCGGACGGTGCTTGCAACTCAGATTTTCCAAGTCCTGAATGTTACAAACATTAAATTATGTAGCACGGCTGGCTCAGTGCTTATCAGTTACAGCCTTTAAGCGCTGGGGTCCTGGGTTCAACTTCCATCTAAGGCAACATCTGCAAGGAGTTTGTAGTTCTCTTGTGTTTGTGTGGGTGTCCTCCAGGCCTCCGGGTTCCTCCCACACTTCCACACATATGGTAGGTTGATTAGACTGTGAGCCCAATGGGGACAGGGAACCGATTTGCCAATCTCTGTGCAGCGCGGGTAAATCTGTGTGCGCGACGGTAGAAAGAACGTGGACTCCGCCCACTAGACGTCACCCACCCCCCCCCCATCCCACCTACTTCTCTTCTTCCGTGCTTCCAAGCCACCGTCCCTCCGCCCATCCTACCACCTTTCGCATCCATCCTCCATCCATACCCTACACCAAACTATACCTACTTCCTCCCTAATCCCCCTTAACACGTCTTTACCATTCTCTAATTGGCACCCTCCCCCATCCCTCCCCTCTCAACTCATTACTCCTCTCCCTTACACCACCACTCCGCTTCGTTACTCTTTCACTCTCCGTCAAACCGCATTACCTCCACACTCTTTCACTCCTCCGCCTTACTAACTACCCATCTTCAGCGCCATATACAACTTCACCCAACATTATCTTCCGATCTCCCTTTCCCCAGCCTATTTTACCCGGCTTCTCATCCCTCGTGCCCCCACATCCATTCAGCTCTTCCCATTACCTTTCAGCTCTTTCCTCCTCACCTTATTATTATTATTGAATCATGTGAAAAATGATAAATGTCAGGATTTCACCAAACAAGTCAAAAAGCCCACAAGTATATCTTGGAGTTTTCCCGGAGAAGCGTTAAGGGAGGATATCAGCGCGCGTGGATTCCCCAATAACTAAGGGGCAGGTAGTAATGGTAAAAAATCTTCGGTTTTATATAAGGAATGTAAAAATATTAAAAATTGTGATAAAATTGCAACGCGTTTCGGCCCTGAAACAAGGGCCTTCGCAGGGCCCTGACGAAGGCCTTGTTCAGGGCCGAAAAAGCGTTGCAATTGTATCACAATTTTATGATATTTTATCATTCCTAGAATAAAACCGAAGATTTTTACCATTACTAATGCCCAGAGTAGTAGTTATTGGGGATCCACGCGGCGCTGATATCTCCCTTCTAACGTTATCCGGGAAACTCCAAATTATCATTTGCCAATCAGCCCACTGGAACGGACACTGCAGACCAGAAGGGACCACTAGTGCCCATGCATGGTATCCTCCAACGCGCATTAATCCAATGCCGCAGGTGAAGCGGACACTTCTTATCTTATATTGAATTAACCCTTCAGACTACTTCACGAGGTCAGCGCAACCTCTTCGCCTCTGCTTTCTAGTATCACTCCGACTAAAAGTGATATCTGAAAATTGTATCTAGTCCGCTTTAAAAAATGACACAGCTCCGAACGTAAAGTAGCACCAAGTTATTGTCATCAGATATGTCAACACGAGATTGTTTCTTAAAGTTTTCATTGATGGTATGAAATCACCACAAAAACGAATAAATTTGGTTTCTCTGTGATCGTCCTGACACAAAGAATAAAAGGAGGACTTTGTTAGTCGGGACCAAAAAAAAAATGAAAGATGTAAATATGAAGCCCTTTTACAAAAATGGCGCACATGTTTCCATTGACAATTGTGTTGGATTTGGATTTTTTTCCAGATTCCCAGTTACATTACATGTTGTGGACATGTACAGTATGACACCTCTCCCCGGAGCCTGCAGGCTGGGCCGGCACAATGACTCCATGGACAGGCCGGGCGACACACAGTGCAGTGTCTGACACATCATCACCACAATAATAACCTTCCAGCACACACCCCGCCCACTAGCACCGCCCCCCTGACTCTCTAGACAGACGGCTCACAGCTCTTTGTTATTCATGGACACCTGCCCTCTCAGCCAATCAGCAGCTCCCTCCCCAATGGACGTCATCTCTTCCGGGACAGACTGTTGTGACGGCTATAGATACTAAAAATCAGCACCGAGCATCGCCGTTAAGACCCGCCTATTCTGTGTGATTGACGTATTCTGGATCAATTAGCCAATGGTGGGCGGAGCAGGAAGAGGAGGGGGCGGTTGCCCGGCGGGACGCTGTACGCGAAGGTGGGCCACAGCAGCATGGCGGAGGAAAGACGAGAGTGATCAGGAGTCGGAGAGGCTGGTGGAGGAGCTGGACGCCATGAAGAGAGGAGTGAGGAGGTGGGGAGCCGCGAGTACTGCCGCCCGCTTCTGTGAGGTGAGAGAACCGCGGGGGGCTCCGCGCCTGTACAGTGTGTGGCCTTACACAGACAACTGCCCCCCGAGCCAAGGGATCTGCAGCACTGCTGAGCGCTCCATTATGTGCTGTACACAGCACTTACCTGAGCGCCCTGTAACCTGTATAATATAATTATCTGCCTCCTCCCTGAGCCCACTGTAACCGTATTTTATAAATCTGCCCTCTCTGACGCGCCCTGTAACCTGTTGTATAATACGCCCCTGCACCTGAGCGCCCGTATAACCTGTATGATATTATACTGCCGCCTTCCCCTGTGTCGCCTGTAACTGGTAATATCTGCCCCTCACCTGAGCTCCAACACGAGACCTTTACCGGTATATAGTATCTGCCCCCACTTATCGCCCTGAAACTGTATGTATAAGATCGCCCCTCACCTAGCGCTCACTGTAACCTGTATGTATAAATTGTCCCCTGCCACTGTAGCGCCCTGTAACACTGTATAGAATATCTTGCCTCCTCACCGCTCGCGCAGCGTGGGATAACCTTTATGTCATATCTGCCCCACACCGGACGCCGGGTAACCTGTATATTATACTATCTGCCCCTCACCTCAGCGCCGTGCTAACCTGTATATATAATATGCTGCCCACTCCTCCGATTGCGCCCGTGTAACCTGTATATGTATAATATCTGCCCCCACTACCTGGAGCGCCTGTAACCTGTATATATAGATACTGCCCTCTACCTGAGGGGGCCCTGTAACCTTTATATGTAATATCTCACCTCCAGCCTCGAACCAGTTATTCGCCCCCCTAGCGTACCTGTGATGTATAATAGTCCGCCCCTACCTGAGCCCGTGGTAACCTGTATAGTATATATCTGCCCCCTTTACCTGTAGCGGCCCGTAACCTGTAGTATATTCCGCCCCTCACCTGAAGCGCCCCTGTTAACCTTAGAAGATATCCGATACAGCTGTAACCTATAATATCTGCCCTACACACTGACGCCCTGTAACTGTTATGTATAATACTGCACCCTCACCTGAGCACCCTGTAACCTGTAGTGTATAATATCTGCCCTCACCTGAGCGCCCTGTCACCTGTATGTATAAATCTGCCCCTCACCGGCGCAGTGTAACCTGTATGTATAATATCTGCCCCTCACCGAGCGCAGTGTAACATTTTTTGTTATTTTGGGGTATAATATCTGCCCTCACCCGAGCGCTCGTATGTTGAACCTGTATTATTATTATCTGCCCCCTCACCTAGTGCGACCCCTGTAACCTGGTATGTATAATAATCTGCCCCTCCGCTGAGCGCCCTGTAACTGTACGATATGTATATCTGCCCCTTACCTGAGCGCCCTGATGTAACCTATGTATAATATCTGCCCCTCACCTGAGCGCCCGGTAACCTGGATGTATAATATACGCCCCTCAACTGAGCCCCCTGTACACCTGTATGTTAAGATCTGGCCCCTACATGAGCGCCCTGTAGAACCATTGATGTATAATATCGCCCCTCACCTGAGCCCCTGTAACCTGTATGTATAATATCTCCGCCCCCTTACATGAGCCCCTGTAACCTGTGTCTATAAATATATCCCCTCACTCTGAGCGCCCCTCCCTGTAACCTGTAGTATAATATCCGCCCCTCATGAGCCCCTGGTCACATGTGTGTATTAATATCTGCCCGCATACATGAGCGCCATGTAACTGTATAGTAAATTCCGCCCTCACCTGAGCGCCTGTAACCTGTGTGTAAATAACCGCACCCCAACTGAGCCCCCTGGTCCTAGTGGCTCGGCTGATACATCACACGACCCTCTGTCCTCTAGTTACCAGTTTTAGAAGCTAATTGTCTGTGACTAATATTTCTGAGAAGTTGAAATCTGTCACATGATCTTTTCTCAGCCCTTTAAACTTTCTTGTGGGTCATGTGACCCGCCATGTGACCCCTCCAGGAAGAGGCTGGGAGGTGTTGAGCAGATGCCCTTGTTCCTCCCAGCAGACCTCACAGGGATGTGCCGGGTCCTTGTTACCTGCAGCCTCGTCACTATACGCAGTTTTTATTGGAGACTCTTTGCAGAGTTACTTCCTGTAACAATACAAACCCATTGTTCTCAGGTTTATAGTCTCCTGCGGGGTGCTGCTGATCCGCCTTTAGATTAATGAAATTCAAAAGTACTAGACTATAACTCCGGAAAAGTGACCCCTGTGAGGACCTGCAACAATGATACAGGAGCTGCCCAGCGCTTGCACTAGCTAACCCTCATGTAAGAGTGTCCTTTCTCACTGAGCCACACAGTCATTATCAGCCATGTTAATAGGTAGGTACCCTTCTGCGGGTAGGTTGGCAACCTCTGCCTCCTGATAGAAAACCTGTAGCCCATGATCCAGTTGTGTACTTGTCATAGCCGTAGTTTCTAGTATAGTGACCTATGGATGCTACATGCTCCGCGATGTGCTGTGATGGCCCAGTTCGGAGCCCCGTTATTATCTAATGTCACTAACATGTCCGAGAAAGTGACCTTATATCTCACTGTACATTTAATGGCTTCCGGTAGTGTCTGTTTGCACGACTTCTGTTATTTCAGATGGCCAGAAAATAGTAAGTCCTGATAACAGAAGTTGTGCAGACACCAACGAGAGCCATTAAATGTCCACTGAAATCAATGGAATTAGAAAAAGCAATCAGCAGTCACCAGAAGGGGGTGCATGTCCAGGAACTAATTAAAAAAAAAAAAACGTGTGAATCCAAAGGAATCAAAAACTAAAAGTGGGTTAATTTATCCCTATAGAGCACTGATGGCGAATCTGCCAGTACTGCAATTTAAGCAGTAACTCATCCCCCTCCCCCCACACACTCTGTCACAGGTTTCTGTTGTATTGGTATCCCGATGACACCGATATGGTAGAAAGGAGGAGGAGACATTTGTATTATGATTGTAGTCTCCCTCCAGGGTCTCCTGGACAGGAAGAATTACAGGCCTCCAAAGTCACTACTTACCTACTTGCTACTCCTGCAGTTCCAGTCACTTTAAAAGAGAGCCCTGCCTGGTGAACTCTGTTCTAGGGTGCCATCCTGGGTGCCCACAGAGACCTATTAGGATGTAGTGGACGTGAGATGTGTGGGGGGGCTCTGCGCTGGATAACCCCTTTAAGTTCTGATCTATTGTACTGGCACATAACTGTGACCCGGACACATGTTCCCTTTCCTTGGGGCTGGCACATCTGTGTGGGGGTGGCCTCCTAGTGTTGTATTGGCATTTATACAGTAAAAACTGCTAAAAAGCCTCAAAATGTTGTAACGTGAGTGAGCCAGAACCTCTGGCGCTGCCCCAGTATTACAGGACCGGAGGCTGCCGTTAGTCTTGGCAGGGTGTGCTGTTTATTAATATATAACAAGTCGGCCCACGTCACTTTCTAGGAACTTTCCGTGCCAGTTAGGAAGGTGGTACATTCGATCAGCTTCTGATGGCTCTGTTACTAATGCCCTTTTCTTAGCTAAGCGCGGCCTGGCATACAGCTGGGGCTCTGTACAGATCATGTGTATGGCTGCCGCTGTGTCAAAAAGGGAGCAGATTATATTTTACATTTCTCATCATGTCTTTCCTAGGTTGTGGAGGATTACACGGCCCGATGGCAGGTCCCGCTGCCTCAGCTACAGGTCCTTCAGTCTGCACTATGCTGCTTCACATCGGCGAGCATGTCCTTCCCGACCGAGTGTGAGCACGTGCAGGATGTCCTGAGCAGGCTCGCCTTGTAAGTTCTCATCTTATCTATTTTGGCTGTTTTACTTATTTTTTTCCTTTTTTTCCGTATTCTTATGTACATCATGAGATCAAGTCAACATTTTCCATACTATACTAGGATCCTCACATCATTGTGGATGAAGCCGTATAATTAATACATGACAATAGGAGACTCTAAGTTATTAGGAAACGCCTGTCGCCCCTGAGGTGACACAGATGTTTATTTAGTAACATAATCTATGGAGAATTGGTGTCTGTGTCACCGTATAATTAGTCTGGGTTGTGACGCCTGCTGCTTGTTTTAGATGTAATTCTCTCTCCGATGATGTTTTATTCCAGGAGTCTCTTTGAGTTGCTGCTGTTTTTTGGGAAAGATGAGTTTTATGAGGCTCCCCTGAAAGATATCCTCGGCTCTGTCCAGGTAAGGACCACCTTCTGCTGCGTTACCATGTATGAATGCAGTCATACACTCACTGGGGGACATTAATCATATATTGTGCCGCCAGAGTCTCTGGCCTTCTGATGATGTGGCTGCTGGGCCTTGCAGCATACAGTTCTGCAGCAGCTCTGCCTGGCGTAGAATTCCACCTCCTCCTCTCCCCAGCGCCGACGTGTGCCCGCCGTGCTACAGTATGGCCGGCACATGTCTGTGATGCGCCTTAACCTGCAATCTTTTGGTCATGAAACATTCACAGGCTGTTGTGAGGTGCAGCCAGCAGCACCCCTGCACACGCCTCTGGTGTGGAGGTGGAGTATAGGGGATAGTAATCATAAGACCTGGCGGTTCGCTAGTAATTGGGGCTTTCACACCAGAAAAGAGGTGTACAACCCCTTATGCATCTCCCCCACTGTTTTAGGATTTTTTTTTAGGACTTCCTCTATATTTTTAAAGCAGAATACTGAAACCTTGTACATTATATCATGTCCTGATATGATTTCCGATGCCTTTGTCTAGGAATGCCACGATCTCCTAATCCGATATGACAACACAGACTTGAGGCTCGTCACCTGTGTTATTAAGGATGGGGGCCCTTGGGAAGATCCAGTATTACAAGCTATCCTAAAGGGGAAATCTGAACCACAAGATATTGGTAAGTTATTCAGGGCGACGAAGTGGCTCATCGGGAATGAGAACTAATAATTTTTTTTATATTATTTTAATTATGGGGGGGGTAAAGCTCAGTGATTTTGTAGAAACAATTAGGTGGAAATAAAACTTTCAAAAATGATCTAAATGTTTTTTATTTTTTTTATAGTGGACAAGTACTTGATGTCGGAGAACGAGCTGTTTTTCGAGTTGCGGGTGAGGTACCTCATTGCCTGTGAACGTATTTCAGAAGCTGTCGCCCTCATCACCACCTGCTTGAGTCACCCCGATACCAGTAAAAATCTGTATTATCATCAGGCCTACTTCATCTGTCTGTACATGACCCGATTGACAGACCGGCTGCTGACCGAGGTTTGTAATGAAAGTCTGAATTGTATTTCTTTTTTTTCGGCTGTAGTCCATATGTGATGACACGTTAAAGGGATTGTCTTGGACTTTCTGTAATAGTAAAGAGGGAAACCTCAAATGTAAGTCTACATACAGACAGGGGTTTACAGACAATGATTATTCTAATTGACCTATACTTGGGATATAGCAGTAATAGGTGTAACTATAGGTAACTACTGGCACCCCCCCACCAATTAGCTGTTTGGCTCTATGGATGAGGACAGCAGCAGAGAGCTACACCACAGACCGCGCTGTCTGTCTATAGTGTAAGACAACTGATGGCGAGGTCAGAAGAGTTGGCTATATTATATAATAACTGGTCTATATAGTTGTGTGCTCTTCACTGGAGAAAGTTCTGCATTATTAAATCAAACTTGTCTTGTAGATCAGGTTATTTTTCTGCAATTTGCCCACTATATATATTTCTGATCCTCTCCTCCTTCTCCCTTCTAGCACGTACTGAGAATAGATTGCAGCGACGGAGTTAAAATCATCTGCAATATCGAAAAGGAAGGTAAAACTGCACTGGCCCTGCAGCTGAGCGAAGCTTTTCTCATCACACAGCTGCAAACCGGGAAAATGTATTGTATCTGGTAAGTGTCCAGAGAGAAGCCATTGATGTGAGAAGCCCTACCCCAGCGGGCAGGTGTTGGGGCGTGTAGTGCGCCCTCTGGCCTCATTTCTGTCAGTACAGGGTTCTAGCTGCAGTGAACGGCTATGTTACTGCAGTTACACACCTTATTACTTGTCTTTTTTTTAATGGTAAAACACACTTTATCATATGTGCAGCACAAACGGAAGGTTTTCACCATGTAGTAAATATTGCACACATAACCTCTGTCAGTGGTGAACTTCTTAGAGGCCAAGTGCCCAAACTGCAACCAAAACCTCCTTTTTTTTTTTTGTATTACAAAGTGCCAACACAGCAATTCAAGCAGTAACTTATTGCAATATCCCTGCTCCATACTGTACACAGTTTTCAATGGTCCCAAGGACACAATATTTTTGTCAGAGGGAGGGGTAATTTGGGGTAATTTGGATTGCCTCTGGAGCTTCTCTTGACAGCCTCATGAACAGAAAGGTTTGGACTGCAGAGAAGAATTTTCCGCATGTTGCATGCAGTTAGCGAATGTTATAGGATGGGTTTTAAAAGCAAGTTTGAAGCTTTCGGTAGTGTCGCTATATGAGGGAAATAAGACCGGCTCCATCATGTAACCACAGATATATTTATCTCTTTATCATCTTTTGTTTGCAGGGATTTAATTTTTATTTGGAGTCAACTTCAATTGAAAGTGAATCCCTCCAAGCAAGTGTTTGTAGAGCAGTGCTACAACATGCTGAGGATTGCTGCAAATGTCAAAGTCATATTTCCCTTCATGAAAACCATCCGAGAAGAGGTAAGTGTGTTCCTGGTATAAACATCTTATGTCCATATTCAACGTCTGAGATCTGTCTCTTTTGTGGGACATATTGATTAAATAAAATGCACTGCATGGCATTTCTTTCATTTTTATTCTATGAGCAGGATAGTGATTTGTTCTACACCAAAAGCGGATTTGGGGTTACCTGTTGTTGTATTTTGTCCACCCTTAGACATAAGTTTTAGATCCGTAAATGTGACAACCTATGACTCTGCCATGGACTGGGGTAACAATTTGTTTCCTGTTACAGGTCGGTGAAGGCGCTGTGCAGCTGTCGGTCGAACTTTGCGGCTGCGCGCTGCAGTTGGATCTTCAAGATGACCCCGAAACAAAGTCTTTAATTTATAAAACCATCGCTTATCTCTTACCCACTGACTTGGAGATTTGCCGGATCTGTGCACTGTCGGTCTTCTTCCTGGAGAAGACGGTAGAATCGTATAAAGTGGTTGAACGCTTGTATCGATACTCCGACGAGGATTACAACGAGTTTGCCAGCTATGTAGAGAATCGTGTGCGCTTTGAACTGCTCCCAATATTAAAAAGAGGATTATTATTTGATCCAGAATTTTGGAACTTCTCAATGATCCAGACGAACTGCGTGGCTATGCTGGGAGAAGAAGCAGCACTGGTTTTCTCTAACACAGACGCACTGGATGTCCTTGCGGAACCACAGAGTTTGCCCGTGGACGCCCCCGTGGCACCGTTACACAATGGTGAATTGAAGCACAAAGAAAGCAGCAGCCGACTGAGGTCCCCATCCGAGCCTAGGAAAAACCATACAGTGCTCAGCCCCTCCAAAGTGGACACTTACACACCCAGACATCATTGTACTTTGTGTAATCGCGAGTTTCTGGGCGGTCACATACTGAGACACGCACAGACCCATCAGAAAAAAGGTTGGTTTACGTGTGTGATATGCAAGCGGAAGTTCAGGAATAAAGTGTCCATGCTGAAGCACCTTAAACATCACCTAAAGAAAATGCAACGGCATCGAGCTTCGTCGGAAACGTATTCCGATGCAAATGATGGGAATTCTTCGGAAGAATCCTCTTCAGAGACTGGAAACTCTAACCAGGGCTTAGTGGATGATGAGCATGGAGTTCCTGGGTTGAACCACACGGCCGATCACAACGGAGGGAACCTAAATTATTCCACAGCTACACAGACTTCATTCTCTACGGATGTAAGCAATTCCGACGACGCGGCCGTACTGGGAGAAATGCCAGATGTGGATGATACCAGCACAGAAACTGGACCATGCGTTAAATTAAACGGCTCTTTATTCTGTAAGGAAGACCCGGTAGTAAATCGTCAGGTTAGTTATCCGTGCCCCGGTCAGGGGTGTCAGCGGGTGTTCCAGAGGGTAAGAGCCTTGAATAAGCACGCCCGCAACGCACACCCCTCCGACGTGAAGGTACAGCAGCACATCATGACGTGGAACAAAGGCAAGTGCCGCTTCTGCCAGAGGAAGTTTACAAATGGCCAACATTTCATGGACCATCTAAACCTGCACGCCTACCCCAACGTCTATTTCTGCCAGCAGGTCGATTGCAGTAGTAGATACAAGTTCGCAGGGCAGCTCGCCGAACACCAGCAAAGCCACCAGACCCTACAAATTCGCTGCGGATTTACAAACTGCCCGGAGGTTTTTGATCAAATTTCTTCCCTTCACGTGCATGAAGCTCAGCACTACGATCAAGGCCCATCAGAAGGCGCTCCTCCATTACTGACCATTGAGTACGTAGAACCTGCTCTCGCTCCACAAGAGGAGGATCAAAGCTTAGGTCCTCAGCGAGAGATGTCTTCCCCTTGTATCAAAAGAGTAGAACCTGCCGAGGAGCAGGAGACTGTGGACCTGCCCGTACCAGTGTGGAAGTCCAGAAAGGATGTAGCAGAACCAAAGACTTATAAGCAAGTAGAGAAAAAAGTTAACGGTGAAGTTCACTTACCTGAGCAGGTCAGCGATCCGATTCCTGAAACCACGCAAGCTGCCGAGGAACAAAGCATCAATGGGCACCCTGGTCAGGAGCCGGACGTTGCAGTGGAGACATCGGCAACTGTGGCTGCCGAAACCGAGACGGATCATAACAATCCACCGATCTCCGTTACTGCACAAGGGAAGCCCCCAATAATCGTGACGCCTGCAAACACAGAGACAATATCCAAACCAAACGCGACCCCCTTGACGAAGACGTACGGCACAACGGCCACGCGGCCATACAGTAGACCGCTGCCGCCCAGTTATCTAGACGAACAGTATATCAGTATGCCAAAACGCAGGAAAGGTGACCAGGAGAGCGCGTCTGAGAACCATACGGTATCTAAAGCTCCGCTGGAGAAATGGAGGTGCGGGAAGTGCCTGACCAATTACAGCAGCTCAGAAGCGCTGCAGCAGCATCTAGCACAGAAGAAGTGTCAGCTCTATTTTGGTTTTGACTCAGATGATGAAAGTAAGTGAGGTCCTACCAGAAATATGTGAGGAATTAATATAATTCCTGGTCATTCTGCAGGTTCTGTGTGATGTTTCCCATCTCCCTGAACTTCTCCTTCCCTCTCCATAGTCTTCTGTGTAATATGCCACCACATTGAACATTGCTAGCCAGATGAAATTTAGAGTGAAAGTCACTTTTAGCAGGAAGGAATGTGGGTATGAGAGTCAAATAAGTAGAAATACAAGCACTTACCCTTGATGAGGTATATTACAAATTTTAAAGGAAATTACCATCAAAATCCATCACGATAATGCAGGAACACTTACTCATAGATCCAGGCACCGTGACTGTGGTAATCTTCTTATATTTGTTATCTATGGCCTCCTTAATTCTAAAATCAACTACAACAATTATGCTAATAGAGGGGGGGTACCAAAGCCCCTGCAGCTTTACAGACTGTTACACTTTGCAGGAGCACTCCCACCATGTGCTGAAACGTCCTCTACTGCTGTGAGATTACGTCAGACAGATGGAGGGGGGAAATGTAGAGGAAAAGGGGGAGGCTTGGAGGTCATGGGTAACACGTATGTGATTACCACAGTCACATTGCCTGGATCTATGAGTAAGTGACCCTGGTTTTTTGGTAGTAGATTTGATTTAAAGTTAGTCAAAAAGCAGTGGGTACAACCTTTTTAAGGTGTTTAATTCACTGCAGGGGGGAACACAGTCTGTGTATCATGTTTGGCTAGTCCTGGTAAAGTCAGCAAGTGTATATCCAGTTACTTTGAAGGATGGGTGTCCTTGGTTGACTAAAGGGGGTTTGTCTGATGCCCTGTTTTCCATTAAACTGATAAATCTATTGTTACTTGTTCCAGGCAGGTACCGGGTAAAGATTTACTGCCTGTTACATGTGGCTGATGGTAGAAAGGTCATATCCATGTCCCACTGCCTCTTCTGCAGGACCAGAGACTGTAGGGACACTCCAGTCTCAGCTGATTTATTGGATTATACCATGTGCAGGGCCTGAAGGGAGGAGCAGGACTCCAGGTCCTAGGAATACAATGAGAATGAGTCCTGCTTCCTTTCAGACCCTGCACCAGGCATTGTTCAATGAATTAGCTGTGACTTTAGTGTTCCTTTAATCTTGTTTCTGCAGATCAGTGCAGCTGTGAATGGGCTGGAGCAAGACTATGGTTCCCCGCAACATGTCATTACAGGTCCTATTAGCTGCTTCAGCTTAGTCCAGTGATGGGGAACCTTTTAGAACCTGAGTGCCCAAACTTCAACCAAAAGCCACTTATTTATTGCAAAGTGCCAGCACAGCAATTTAAGCAATAGTGTATTTCTCTTTGTTCATTGACAACTTTCAATCCTTCAGCCTCCCAAGGACACCAACGCAGTTGAAAGGAGGAGGGCAAATTCCCCTATCATTGTAGGAAGATTCTGCAGGCAGATTCTTTTAGTTCTGTCTGATGAACTTCATTCTGGGGTGATGGCCTGGGGGCCACAGAAAGGGCTCAGAGTGCTGCCTCTGGCACCCGTGCCATAGGTTCGCCACCCCTGGCATAGGGGATAGTCAGCTCCTATCCCTATTCTACAACATGCTGTATGTATGGGTGCAATACACACCTGCAGCCCCCTCTAGTGGCCAACAGTGGGAACTATTCACTTGTATTATTATTTTCTGACCTATAATTAAAAAAAAAAAACATGCGAAAAGCCAAAAAATCCTTCATGCTCCATTTAGCAGCCCTTTCTCCACTCCCCACCCTCCTCCCTTAACTCTTCTCTTACTAGTTAGTTAGTCAGTCAGCTGAGGGGTCAGGTTACTGCTTTCTCTTGGAGGTCTCTGGACAGAGTGGAGGATCAACGGCAGCAGGACAGATGTTACCTCGCCCCGATGCTATACTGCTCAGCTCTCCTCTATATACTGCTCAGCTGTTCTCTATATACTGCTCAGCTGTTCTCTATATACTGCTCAGCTGTTCTCTATATACTGCTCAGCTGGGAAAGAGGCATTTGCAGGATGTTTGTATAACAACTTGCAGGGATTGTGATTAATCTATGACATATTGTATACTTACTAGTTATACTTCCTTTTTTTTACTTTCTTGACTACTAAACACTGGGCGGCTTGACATTCACATGCTTAAAGGGAACTTATTGCCACATTTTCCACATCCTCATAAAAAACATTGGGCATGGCCTAACATCATGTGACCAGGGTGACATCATCACAGATTCTTTAGCCTCTTAACATAAGCAAACTGTACCCTATGCACATATTTGACCACATGAAATCACAGCATGCCTGCATGAACTTCTACTCCGCTCCATGCCGGCTGCTGTGATTTCATGTGATATGATGTGCTGTAATTTCATGAGATATATGCTTGGTGTACAGTTTTCTAATGTTAGGTGGCTAAAAGACCTGCTATAATGTCACCCTGGCCCATGAATTTACTGCTGCATGCAGATAAAGCATTGGGATGAGCTTCTGGATTCAGCCCAAGGAGGCCACGCCCACCTCGACTTGCTATAGACATCCTTGGATACCATGTAATATTATAAAGTTGAATATATTAGGATCTGAGGAAAACAATTTTTAGCTAAAAGAAGGGTGTCAGTTAGTTAACCGGTTAAGGACCGGGCCCTTTCCTGTTTTTTCATGTCCATTTTTCACTCCCCACCTTCAAAAATCTATAACTTTTTTATTTTTACACGTAAAGAGCTGTCCAGTCAGGGACACTCCATCCCCCCCTCCCCCCCGGTACTTGCCTCCCCGTGTCCCTCCCATCGAAGAAGATGAAGTCGCCGCTCTGACCTGCACCAAGTGCGTTCAGAGCGGCGACTTCATCTTCTTCAAGTACCGGAGGGAAGGGGATTAACCGGTTACGGGCCCTTTCCTGTTTTTTCATGTCCATTTTTCACTCCCCACCTTCAAAAATCTATAACTTTTTTATTTTTACACGTAAAGAGCTGTGTGAGGGCTTGTTTTCTGCGTAACAAATTGCACTTCATAATGATGGTATTAAATATTCCATGCCATGTACTCGGAAGCGGGAAAAAAATTCCAAATGCAATGAAAATGCATTCGTGCCATTTTCTTGTGGGCTTGGATATTACGTCTTTCACTGAGCGCCCCAAATGACATGTCTACTTTATTCTTTGGGTCGGTACGATTAAGGGGATACCAAATTTGTATAGGATTTATAATGTTTTCATACATTTACAAAAATTAAAACCTCCTGTACAAAAATTATTTTTTTTTTATTTTGCCAACTTCTGGCGCTAATAACTTTTTTATACTTTGGTGTACGGAGCTGTGGGTGGTGTCATTTTTTGCGAAATTTAATAATATGTTCAATGATATCATTTTTAGGACTGTACGACCTTTTGATCACTTTTTATAGATTTTCTTATATTTTTCAAAATGGCAAAAAAGTGCCATTTTCGACTTTGGTCGCTATTTTCCGTAACGGGGTTAAACGCATTGTAAAAAACGTTATCATATTTTGATAGATCGGGCATTTTCGGACGTGTCGATACCTGATGTGTTTATGATTTTTACTGTTTATTTATATTTATGTCAGTTCTAGGGAAAGGGGGGTGATTTGAAATTTAATGTTTTTTTATTATAATTTTTTTTTTTTTAACTTTTTTTTATTTTTATTTATACTATTTTTCAGACTCCCTAGGGTACTTTAACCCTAGGTTGTCTGATCGATCCTATCATATACTGCCATACTACAGTATGGCAGTATATGGGGATTTTCCTCCTCATTCATTACAATGTGCTATCAGCACATTGTAATGAAGGGGTTAAAACGAAATAGCCTCGGGTCTTCGGAAGACCCGAGGCTACCATGGAGACAGATCGCCGCCCCCCCCGATGACGTCAAGGGGAGCGGCGATCCCAGGTAAGATGGCGGCGCCCATGCGCCGCTATCTTTTTGAGGCTGCCGGCAGCATTGCAATATGCAGCAAAGACTTACCGGCTATAGAGAGGGCTCAGCCCGTGAGCCCTCTCCATGCAGCGCTTCCCGACCGCCGCCGTGAATACACGGCGGGCGGTGCTTTTCTAGGTGGGGGCCGCAAAATGTTGTCCCGCGGGCCGCAGTTGGCCCGCGGGCCGCGAGTTTGAGACCCCTGCTCTAAGGTCTTGCAGGTATTATGTTGAGGGAGGGGGAGGGAGTGATGCAGACCCGCTGCTCTCTCGGAGATTGATTGAAACTCTTTTTCAGCGCTTCACCCCTCTCCAGGACATTGGTCAGGAGGGTCCGGCAATGCTGGATACTCCTAACTTTGGATTATAAGATGCAGCTAATTTTTAACAAGGCTTTTTCTTTCTAAAAAGTGTGCCTTCTAGTCTGAAATATACGATATTTATTTTTATTGGCATCGCATGCAGAATAATTTTTTCTTCTGACCCGTTATACACTTGTGCAAGGTGCGGTTTTGTTCAGAATGAGTTATAATTTTTACTTTTTAGGAAAGCTTTTTAGTTACTTTTTCTACACCTATTTGTGGTGCATTGTTCACCTTATGAGATTATCTAATTTTTATTTACTTTTCCTATTTTTTTTCTTAAATATTACATATGTATATATTATTTATAACATATATTATATGTTCAATTAGCTCCGCTAGTGGGTTTTATAAAGAAATTATTAGATGGCTTGTACAATATATTTTAATGCTACTTTATTACAGTATATGGGGATCTTTACACTATTGGGTAGGAATGTATAATAGCCCATCCCCCCCTCTGTCTAGCCGAATACAGGCGGTCCCCTACTTAAGGACACCCGACTTACAGACAGACCCCTCTGACCTCTGGTGAAGTCTCTGGAAGCTTTACTATTGTCCCAGACTGCAATGATCAGCTGTAAGGTGTCTGTAATGAAGATTTATTGATAATCCTTGGTCCCATTACAGCAACGAATGTTTAAACTCCAATTGTCACTGGGACAAAAAATGTTTTGTCTGGATCTACAATTATAAAATATACAGTTTCGACTTCAATACAAATTCAACTTAAGAACAAACCTCCGCACCCTATCTTGTATGTAACCCGGGGACTGCCTGTACTCTGGAGGCTTGGGCTTCTTGATGTATCCGCCGGGCGAAACGGATGCCGAGCAAGACTGCACCAGGTCCCACCTGGCCTAGTTTTGCACAAGTTTTTAAAAAGTACGCAGGCAAAGGGGTGGAGCGCCCTGTACCCACCTACTTTACCAGAGGCCACGCCCATCTACACCCTCTCCACCCTCTCCACGCCCACATGGCGATGCAAGTGTGCGAGTATTTTGCGAATTTTTCACTGCTTCTACACCAGAAGCCTAGAAGAAGCAGTGATGAATTTCCCCCTAGATGAAGCCTGCCACATAGATTATCATGAAGCCTGGAAGTTACAAGAATCCATCCTTCTTGTACAATGGAACAGAAGACTTTAAATGAATATAAAAGTAAGACCTCAAGTGTGATAAGGGAGAGCGCCTACAGATAGATGATCAGTAGGTAAATAGTTAAATAAAACTATGGATAGTCAGATGGGTCAGTGCCCAATACATATAGTAGTTACTTATAGAGTCTTTGTTTGTTGTTGCCGATATATTATAAAGTTTTGTAACTACAGCCACATCATGTGTATTATGTTACATAATGTATAAACCAAGTAATGTCCATAGTAAAGCAATAGATCTCCACTTCCCAAAAACTTAAAAGAAGAAACATCTGATAGTGATTGACATTATCGGCATTGATGTTCTGTAGTAAAGACGTAATCAGAGTTGTGAAATAAGACGTATTGTTTGTATTCTTGATGTTTTTGCCTTCTGTTACACAATATTCCTTCTTTCTAGTCCACAATATGTTCCCGGGTTCCATGTGTAGCAGTGTAGAGTTTGCAATGGATCATTTTGCAATCCATAATGGATTCAGTCATCCAGTTGTTTTCTATATCAGAACCGCTGGGATTCCTTCATAGAGATTGTACTTATTTTAGTTGCCTCTGGGAATTGTTTAGGCAAAAGGGATCATGTATTTCTGGCTGCAGGAATCTCTCATTGTGACATTCTGGTGTGTGATTATTGTAAGCTAGAACTTACTTCCAAATTGACAAATATAAAATTGAGCAGTATTTGTCATTTTTGTGTAGAGACTTAAGTCAGTGTTGATTAATTGGTGGAGACACCCCCAGTGGGGGGACTGCAAAATATCAAGAAGATTGTAGTCCCCTTGTTGATTCCCCCTCACCCCCACCCCATAACTGCCCTTGCAGCAGTGCCCCTGTGTCTCCTCAGCTCCTCCTGCTCTATAACATGCTCCCTGCAGGTAGGACACTATGTACAATCTGCCCAGCTCCTCCTGCTCTATATCATGCTGCCTGCAGATAGGACACTATGTACAATGTGCTCAGCACCTCCTGCTCTATAACATGCTGCCTGCAGATAGGACACTATGTAGAATCTGCTGAGTTCCTCCTGCTCTATAACATGCTGCCTGCAGATAGGAAACTATGTACAATCTGCTGAGTTCCTCCTGCTCTATGACATGCTGCCTGCAGGTAGGACACTATGTACAATCTGCTCAGCTCCTCCTGCTCTATAACATGCTGCCTTCCAGCTTCGGCCCCTATGTACATTCTGCTCAGCTTCTCCTGCTCTATAACATCTTGCCTGGTAATAGAACACTATGTACAATCTGCTCAGCTCCTCCTGCTCTATAACATGCTGCCTGCAGATAGGACACTATGTACAATGTGCTCAGCACCTCCTGCTCTATAACATGCTGCCTGCAGATAGGACACTATGTACAATCTGCTGAGTTCCTCCTGCTCTATGACATGCTGCCTGCAGGTAGGACACTATGTACAATCTGCTTAGCTCTTCATGATCGATAACGTGCTGCCTGCCTATAGGAAACTATGTGCAATTTGATCAGCTCCTCCTGCTTTATAACATGTTGCCTCTAGATAGGACACTATGTAAGATCTGTTCAGCACCTATTACGCTGAGTCTAACATGTCACCTTCATATCGGACACTATGTTCAATCATTTTCACCCCCTCCTGCTCTATAACATGTCCCCTTCAGATCAGACTTTATGTACCATCTGCTCAGCTCCTCCTGCTCTATAACATTCAGCCTACATGTCAGAACCCCAGCTCATTGAGACCTCATTGCTTTAGGCACACCATATGCTGTAGCATCACTGTGTAGCTACTCCTATAAAACACAATACATTACACTATACTCTTATGTCATTATAGTCATAAAGAACAGGAACCATAACATACAAAAAGATGCCCCGCTTTTCCCTTTTTGGATCCCCCTCTCTTCTTTTTTTTTAAATTTTCTCCCGTGTTATTCTATGGTTTATACGAGAAGGTAAAATGAATTAAACACGTCTCTGGGTTTTCGGCTTTGGTTTCAGTATTTCACAGTGTCCGGTACAGGAATATTTTATACGCTTTTGGGACGCCAAACAAATGTTATCATTGTTGGATCAATTATGTTAGCGATGGGCCAAGTGACGTATTTCACACATCCCAAACTCTTCTGTGCCGTGATGAAAAATACAAGGAAAAAATGTATTGATTTTTAACTAGAAAAAAAAATTACTCATTGTTTTTCCACGTTTCCTACTGAAAGAAGAGCCTCAAAAATTCACCTCCGTTCCTGTGCATGACAGTGAGGGTGTAGCTGGACTTCTAGATAAGAAGTGAATGTGCACTACCAACTGGATGTCAGCTGCCCAATCCTTTGGTTCTTGGATAGATAAGTGGTCACCAGAGCCATCACCCCTCTTCTAGTTTGTACTATGTACATGTTCTCCCTATTGGACATAGTTATGGGGGTGATGGATGAGATGGTACCTGGCTATGCTGCAGGATAGACTGACAAAGCAGACTTATGTTTATCTATACAGTACAACGGGGCGGCACTCGCTATCCACAATCCTTTAGTCTTTATTAGCGTTAGTCAGGCATATAGGTAACCGGCTGAGATTTTTGTTTTTCAGCTTTGAATGGATAACTTTATTATGTAGAACTATTTGCTATGTCAGAACAAGTTACTCGCTCATCTGGATATTTAGGGGCAGGTGTGTGCTCATCTGGATATTTATTCTCTATATACTGCTCAGCTCTTCTCTATATACTGCTCAGCTCTTCTCTATATACTGCTCAGCTCTTCTCTATATACTGCTCAGCTCTTCTCTATATACTGCTCAGCTCTTCTCTATATACTGCTCAGCTCTTCTCTATATACTGCTCAGCTCTTCTCTATATACTGCTCAGCTCTTCTCTATATACTGCTCCACGTTAAAACTGCTGTTCCTCTATTTTTTTGGTGCACATAAACAAGGGAAAAGGGGGGGGGGTCAGAAGTCCCAGGAACCAAAATAGAAATGACAGAATGCCCTGGCGAGGGCATATCTAAGTCCAGATTTTTGCCACCATCTTCAAAGTGGTCATATAACAGATCACAGAAGACCTAAAATATCCCAGAAAATGGATTTTCTACAATAAGAAGTTATCAACACAAACATTCTCTATAGATTCTCATGTGGGTTCATACAGATGGTGTATCAGGCACCTTCGCTCTGTGTTCAGCACCAGGAACTATGGGTCCGGTAGCTGCGCATCACCGGGTATGTTCCCAGTTGTTGTAACTGTACTGGAACATACTGTATTGATGGATTTGCACCACAAGAAATTTTGCGAATCTGATTGCAGCAATTTCTGGGACAATTCAGGTTTTCTTTCGCATACTACATGACACTAATCTTCCAGTATGGTGGCTTTCAAGACATCAGATGTGTTCTTGATTTTAGGCCAAAAGATGGGCCCCCTCACCATTTACCCTGTTTTATAGGCACAAATAAGCCAAACACACAATTTAAAGCATCTATGATGGGGGCCTCCTGGCTGTTGTCACCCTATCGGCACCTTGGATTTTAGATCCCAACTGCTGCTTGTTAAAGGGAACCTGTCAGTAGAAATTATTATTATGGCTTTATTATTATTCCTTTATATATAGCGCACACAGATTACGCAGGACTGCAGAGAGTTTGCCAGATCAGTCCCTGTCCCCAATGGAGCTCACAATCTAATCAACCGACCAGTATGTTTTGGAGTGTGGGAGGAAACCGGAGGACCCGGGGGGAACCCACACAAATACTCTTTGCAGATATTAGCCATCAGTTCATTGGCAAGAAGCTCAGCACCTTTAGATCATTTCTTTCATTTCATTGTATGAAATGACCCACCAGGGTGGTGACACAATTCAGAAAATCAACTTTAAAGTGATATGTAAATTGTTTGTGGAGGCGGAGACACTGGAGTCAGGCTCTCCGTCCTTAGAACAGACTCTTCATTGTAATTGATGGTCTTTATCGCCATGCCAGGACTATTCATGAATACGATCATAAGGTCCTGGCAGGGCGATTGCTCATGGACAGTTAGAGATCACATGACCCTCCATCTGCGGCCATGTTATGATCAGGAATGTCTGGCTGATGAGGTAAAAGACAGGAGGCTTCACTTTACATATCCAGAAAGCGGAGCAGAACTATTAATAGATGTATATTGGTAAATTACCCAATATCCGCCCCCCCCCCCACACACACACTTACACACACTACAAAAAAAATTAGGTAAAGTGGCCAACCCCTTTTAAAGGTAGTTTACACTACAGGTAAAACCAGAGTACTATATGGCGCTATCTTTCTGTACATGAGCTCTGCTGCTGCGGGTCTCTCCCTCTTCTGTAAAACTCTTTTCTTGAGGTGTAGCCCAATGTGTAAGGAGTTGGTAACATAGAGGGGGGCATGGGCGCCGCAGAGAGGGGTTGTCAAAAGTGACCATTTTTAGACCAGTTTAGAAATATTATTCTAGGGAATGGAGGGAGCCATTTATTTGGTATAATAGTGTGGTGCAAGGCTCAGCAATCTTCAGCACTACCACTCCCGACCGGCTCCATTCACTTCTATGACGGTTCCAAGCTCCAGTGCATTATGGGAGTAATATTGTGCTCGGAGGAGAAATCCCACCGTGTTCTTGCTTTGTTCTCTGTAATACACATGAGATATTCATCATATATTTCTGTTCCTTCTCCTCAGGTGCCTGGTGATAACACTCACAGGAAGACACAAGATCATCTGTTACTTCTCCCCTCCCCCCCTCCTCCCCGGGTTGCAATTTGGCCTTAAATAATAGGTTTTTACCAGCTTTCACATTTTTACTAAGAATTCTTGTGGAGTGCTAGATGTGTATATTTCAAGTTCAAAAAAACCAAGTTCACTTTCACATTTTAGCAACAAAAAAAAAAAATTAAAAAAATTAAAATAAACCATGTGCCATGTAATTTTGAAGTGTGTACCGCCTTGAAGATCGAATCGAATAAAATATTTTATATTTATCATTACATCCTTACGTTATGTTCTTACTTTATCAGCTGCATATTGACATCCCTATTTCAGTCATAGGCGCATCACTGGGAGTCGAGAGAGGTCTCGTCTTTTTGGGGTTGTCTTGGATTTAGCTGATATCCTTAATTTCAGGAAATCTACCATAAACCAAGGACACTTGCAGGCAGTGACTGTGCTAATCCTCTGATATCTGTTACACACGGCCTCCTTCCTTCTAAAATTTACTTTTACAATTCTACTGATGAGCCTGCAGGGCTGCCCTAGCCCTTCTGTGATCTGGCTTCACAGACTGTTACACTATCTCCCTCATCCTTAGCACTGAGATTACTCAGGAGCTAAAACGGCAAGAAAACATCACTTAGTGATGGTCAGTGTAAGAATCTAGAGTGTGGTCCGGGACTCTCGAAGCAGAAACTTCATGATTCCTCTGTGCTGTGTGCTGACAATGTGCTTAGATTATCAGGGTGCAGGGTTTATCTACACTTTTATTTCGCTTCTGAACATTCTACTAGTATCTGACACATAGAAAAAGAGAGATCCGTGATGAATGAGATCCATGAGACGCATATTACACATGACAATCTACCCTCTCACAGCCATAACATACTGTCAGAGATAAAGATTTTATCTGCCTGTAGGTTTTACCTTTAAACTCCTTACACTGTCAGCATGATTAAGGGTCGGGTCCTGTTGTGTACACCAGGACTAATAGGTTGGAATTATATCTGTGTAATGCTGTATTTCTGTGAATCACATTGAATTAGAGAATGTGTTATTTTGTTATCCTGAGTATATTGGAATATCCATTTAAAGATCTGACATCCGCTTATAGGATTGAGATAAGAGCCAATCTGCATATCCCTTTTTGGAGGAACCATTGGTTTTTTCCATATAATAGTGTGACGGCAAGGGGAAACGGATATCTCCTGAAACCATAAACTTGATTCCATTGAAATGTATTGCCAAAGATGACCTCTATTATTTACAGGACACATCCACGGCCGGGGCAGGTTCTAACAAGTTTAGGAAAGCTCTGTAGCTAGAAATCTGGAGATTAGTCAAGATAAGTTCTTATTACTACTAATGAAATGGAGCTACAAGCTGTACATGTGTCCTGACAGTAGGGAGTAAGGGAGTATCTGAAATACGGAGGTATTACACATTCCCTTAGTGTTGGTATGAGGGGCAGGACACGTGCACAACCAGCCACTCCATCAGTGCGGTGCCTGACCGCATCACAAGAAAAGTAAGGACAGGGATTACACTAAGGTGGCAGTTTTTGATAAGTGCAATGTATGAGCATTCATTAACGTTTATGAAAACCATTTTATTTCCCTGTGAAACATAAAAAAAAAAACTAAATGGAACCCGTGGATTGTTTAGTTTCCCAAATTGTCCTGACATGTCCTTTGTGTCTAGCAGAAGTGAGTGTAATGAGTCTCCTGATTTCAGTGACCGCTCTAGTGTTCAGAGAGGGAGGGGCTTCTGAATGATAGGACCGCCTCCTGAGCACTTGTAAACTTGGCTTCAAGAGCATTAAAGTAAGCAGGTATGTTCTGTGCCCCCTGTATAACACTGCAGGGAGGATACAGTGCACTGAAAATCTACCAAATGATCACAATTTAGGTCAGAGAGAACACGGAGGGACTGTGACTCCTGGACTCTGCCCTGAACAGATTTTACAGACCAACCACAGGACTAAGGACCAGTCAGTTTGCATCAGTGATCTATGACACAGAGTCCCTGCTTCCCCACAAAATAACCTCATGATTACGGTTTTGGGGATGCTTCTCTGCAGGGAAGAAGGGACTCCATGTATCATATATAACTATGATGAACAGTTTTGTCCCCAGAAGTGGGGTCAGTTTTGCGCTTCTCGCCTACACACTAACAAGTGCGATGCATCCAACTCCCATCCAGCTGAACAGAGCCACCAGAACTGAACCCCGCATCAGTCAGTCCAGTTCTAGTTGTCAGCATTTGAGCTGGATGTTCCGGTTAGTACACACTGAGTATGATGATGTGAGCTGGGCACATAACACTGACTAGAGTGGCCTTACTCTTCTGGCTGCCTGTCACCCAAAAAATATAAAACCCTTATTTACCTCCTCCGGTGTCCCATTCTCCTGTTTGTTTACAGGAACACCCAACTGTTCCCTGTCCAGGTGCCACCTTTAACGACTTGGCCTTTTTTAGTTTTTTCACTTCCATTTTTCACTCCCCACCTTCAAAAATCTATAACTTTTTTATTTTTCCACATAAAAAGCTCTGTTATGGCTTATTTTCTGCGTAACAAATTGCACTTCGTAGTGATGGTATTCAATATTCCATGGCGCGTACTGGGAAGCGGGAAAAAAATTCCAAATGCAGTGAATATGGTGAAAAAACACATTTGTGACGTTTTCTTGTGGGCTTGGATTTTACAGCTTTCACTGAGCGCCACAAATGACAGGTCTACTTTATTCTTTGGGTTGGTAGAATTACGGGGATACCAAATTTGTATAGGTTTTATAATGTTTTCATACATTTAAAAAAATTAAAACCTCCTGTACAAAATATTTTTTTTTGATTTTGCCATCTTCTGGTGGCAATAACTTTTTCATACTTTGGTGTACGGAGCTGTGGGTGGTGTCATTTTTTGCAACTTTTGATGGCGTTTTCATTGATATCATTTTTAGGACTGTGCGACCTTTTGATCACTTTTTATTAATTTTTTTATATTTTCCAAAATGGCAAAAAAATGTCATTTTTGACTTTGGACGCTATTTTCCGTTACGGGGTTAAACGCAATGAAAAAACGTTATTATATTTTGATAGATCGGACATTTTCGGACGCGGCGATACCTAATGTGTTTATGATTTTTACTGTTTATTAATATTAATATCAGTTCTAGGGAAAGGGGGGTGATTTGAATTTTTAGGTTTTTTTATTTTAATTTTTTTTTTTAACTTTTTTTTACTTTTACTATTTTTCAGACTCCCTAGGGTACTCTAACCCTAGGTTGTCTGATCGATCCTACCATATACTGCCATACTGCAATATGGCAGTATATGGGGATTTTACTCCTCATTCATTACAATGTGCTGATTGCACCCGAAGCTGTCATGGCAACGGATCACCGCTCCCCGTGATGTCATCGGGGAGCGGCGATCCGCTGCAAGATCTTTTTGGAGCCTCCGGCGGCGATCGCCGTGAAAGCACCCGCGATCGGTGTTACCGGTAAGCCTTTGCTGCAATATGCCAGAGCCCCTCCGTGCTGTAGCTGCACAAACTGTTACACTATGCAGGAGCACTCCCCCCCAACTTTGTGATATTACATCAGATAGAGAAAAGGGACGTGCTGATGTAGAACAGGTGGAGGCAGTATAACAGCCTGTGAAGCTGCAGCATGGAAAGGGCCTCTGGTAACACCCCCGGTGCCTTTAAGATTTTATTAGGAAGGAGGCCATGGATAACAGATATAAGAAGATTACCACAGTCACGGCGCCTGCATCTATGAGTAATATCCCTGGTTTATCATGATGGATTTTATCGGCAAGTCGTTTTACAAAGCTCACAATGTACATGGCTCATCCCCAGGATACAGACTGTGGTCATGTGACGCCCCCTGCTGTGCGCTGATTGGTGCAGGGGACAGTCAAGCGCTCCGCCCTTCTAATCAAACCTCCCGCCGCAAAATGTGATGGCGGATCACGTGACACGCAGTGACGTCAGCGGAAGTGTGTTCGTCCATGGTTAGTTTCGTTCTTAGCTGTCAGATCTCGTAACCGGAAGTGGGGGTCCGCGCAAAAGTGTGACCGGGCGGCGCCGAATCTCGGCTATGGCGGGTCTGAGCGCCCGGGAGAAGGAGGGCTGCAGGCGGCTGCTGGCACAGCTGGACATCGAGGACCTGTTCTCTGTAGCCGAGACTGTCACCAGCCGCCTCATCCATGTGTTCAGCCGGGAAGGTGAGAGCGCCCCCTGCAGCCACTGGATACACGGATTACTTTATATTCATATACATTGTTAAAGGGGTTGGCCACTTTATAAGCAAAATTTCAAAACTATCCCAAGTTATTGTAATAAGCCCCCCTAATGTCTAAGAGCCATAAATAATAATAATTCTATGCTTTACCATCATCGGTTCTATAGCCCACAGAAATCTATTTGTCAGTAATACAGAATCTGGTGCTCTGGCCGTAAATGGCGTCTGCTGGGAGTCACATGACGCTCTTGTACGGTGCTGTGCACGTTCATCTGTGCACGGTCATGAGTTGCGCAGTAGACACTTTATTATACTTTTTGGCAGCGCAGGGACCCAGCCATGTATGGAGAGGAGGACATGCGGCATCTGCGGCCGTGTGCGGGAACATGCAGTCAGTGCAGAGGCCGGCATGTCCTTCCATCCAGAGCATTTGTCTGTATTCAGACTGTGCTGGATAGAAGGACATGCCGCCATCTACATTCACTTCGCGTGGCTGCAGATGCCAAATGTAATCCTCTCCATACAGGGGTAGAAGCGCTCACTGTACCTCCACTGCCGAGAAGTATAATAAAGCATCTACAGGGGGAATCATGAACGCGCACGGCACCCAACGAGAGCGTCATGTGACTCCCACCAGATGCCGTTTACGGATGGATCACATATTCTTCAATACTAAGAGCTAGATATCAGTGGGATATAGAACCGATCATGGTAAAGCATAAAATTATTATTTATGGCCCTGGGACATTAGGGGGCCTTATTACTATAACCTACGACTAGTTTTTAAATTTTGCTTATAAAGTGGCCATCCCCTTTAATTATACATTGGCTTCTCTGTGGTGATGTCTGATCACCACTTTTGAAATTTTTGGAGTTTTGAATTTGTGTGTTCTATAAAGTTTGTAAATGAAAAAAAATATATAGACAGCACCGTTTCTATAGCGAAGATATAGCATCCGTAAGCGTCTTAAAGTCCATGAATATTTGAAGAGATTTTTTGGGTTTGTCAGATGTCCACTGAGTAAGAGCTGGACGATCAAAGGGTTTTTCCCTATCTACAGCATAGGGCCTAACTTGCGGAGACCCCCACAGATTGCGAGAACGAGGGGTCAGTCGGACTTATGGAGCAGACGGCCGAGCATGATCATTCTGCTCCATTAATCTCTATGGAGCTGAAGGAGATCAGTGAGCGCAGTGCTCGGCAATTTCCATCAGCTCTATAGAGATAAATGGAGCATAACCGTCATGCTCGGTCATCTGCTCGACGAGGGTTCCCACCGACCCCTTGTTCTCGAGATCTGTGGAGGTCTCAGCACTGAAATCCCCACTGATCAGCAAGTTAGACCCTATCCCATAGATGATGCCTGACTTTACTTTGTAGGAAAACCCCTTTAAGAACGTGAATCTAAAAAACGTTGGACAGACTGCATTGCCTGGTGAGAAATCCCAGCGATTGGCTGCGATCGGATTTCTTTACTTATATCAGTTAGATGGATGTTACTCCAGCGGATGGGATCACTTTCAGATAAACTGTGACTGCACCTGCTGACAAGTAGCCAGAATTTTCCACCACATTTCCTTGGTCATAATTAGTCTCTCTTCTCTTTCCAGAGGCCTTTGATGCCATTGTTACATACAGTAAAAGTGCAGAAGAACTTCTAAAGAGAAGGAAGGTTCATCGTAGCGCCATTTTTAAGTATCTTGCTGAAGAAAATGTCCCAGTGCTGCCTACAAGTGAGAAAAGTGTTCTGATCCAGTGTGCCCTAGATCACTGGAGGGGTCCAAGTGTTACTCGTACAACTTCTCCTGGTCAGAAGGTGAGTGGGTTACTTGGTCTTTGTATGTCCGCTTCATAGCGGATCACATGATCAGGGATATAA
>CM033642.1:250428641-250454031 GCA_019512145.1 Engystomops pustulosus | reverse complement strand
TGAACCTGTGGGACATCACATGACCAGGGATATAACGAGCTGTGAACCTGTGGGACATCACATGATCAGGGATATAACGAGCTGTGAACCTGTGGGACATCACATGACCAGGGACACAACGAGCTGTGCATCTGTGTGACATCACATGACCAGGTTTTTACAAAAAAGGCCTAACGGCCCCACTAGAACCCATTGGTCAAGAGAAATTATTTTTTTGAATATCAAGTGCTTTTGCAGTTCATAAATTTACGAATCGTGTAAATCCTTCCGTTTGTTTCAAATTGTTTAGTTTTTGGCATATATCTGCAAAACGTGCAATTTCCGCATGGGAAAGAGCCAGTGATGGGCGATGACAACCAGGTCTTCTTCGCTGGGATGCTCACATCAAAGTGGCTGTGTACCAGTCTGTCCTTAATATTTCTGCCCCGCCGGTAGGTAATTGAGGGATTGAGGGTCCATTATCTATCACTCCACTGAGGTCCGTATCTGCCTGGAGCAAAGGCCAGAACTTGCGCATGATGTTCTTAATGTATCTGCCTGGAGCAAAGGCCAGAACTTGCGCATGATGTTCTTAATGTCCTCTGCATAGGCATCATAGGTGCCGATGCAGCGTACTGTTTTTTGTTTTCGTTTCTATCTCCTCTGTTTACGAGGTGTTTTTGCGCGTTTGTACGCCCGTTTTAGTACTCTTTTGGGGTATCACTTCACTTCCCTCTTACATTAGAGACACTAAAGATCTCATCACTAAATTGCAAGATATACGTGTCCCAGCGGGCACCCACCTGGCAAGTCTAGATGTCGAGGGCCTTTATTCGAACATCAGACACGATCTGGGACTTCGTGCGGTAACAAGCTTTTTGGACACAAAGGGCACACAATTCAAAGACCACAATCACTTTACTCTCACCTTACTGGATTTCTTACTTAAGCACAATTATTTTCTGTTTGGCGGTACCTTTTACCATCAGGTGAAAGGTACCGCCATGGGCACCGTCTGTGCACCCACTTATGCCAATTTATTTCTTGGGTGGTGGGAAGCTAACTTTGTTTTTTGCGACACTCTTACCTTATTTACAGATCACATCCTCTTCTGGGGCAGGTATATTGACGACGTCCTCATCCTGTGGCAGGGGGATGAGTCCCAGCGGGTACTCACCTGGCAAGTCTAGATGTCGAGGGCCTTTACTCGAACATCAGACACGATCTGGGACTTCGTGCGGTAACAAGTTTTTTGGACACAAAGGGCACACAATTTAAAGATCACAATTACTTTACTCTCACTTTATTGGATTTCTTACTTAAGCACAATTATTTTCTGTTTGGCGGTACCTTTTACCATCAGGTGAAAGGTACCGCCAGGGGCACTGTTTGTGCACCCACTTATGCTAATTTATTTCTTGGGTGGTGGGAAGCTAACTTTGTTTTTTGCGACACTCTTACCTTATTTACAGATCACATCCTCTTTTGGGGCAGGTATATTGACGACGTCCTCATCCTGTGGCAGGGGGATGAGGACGTCTTCAATCGGTTTGTTGGGGCCCTCAACCACAACCCTATTGGGATGAGGTTCACCCCTGAATTTCAACCAAAAAGCATAAACTTTCTGGACCTCACGGTCTATATTGACTCGAAGGGGGATTTGGGCTTTAGAATCTTCCGAAAAACCACGGCCACTAATAGCCTACTTAATTGGGAGAGTTGGCACCCAGGACCACTCAAACAAGGCATCCCAATCGGCCAATATTTAAGAGCTAGAAGGAACTGTTCATGCGAAAGTGATTTTGAGAGTGAATGCCATACACTTTTTAATCGCTTCCAAGCAAGAGGTTACCCCAAAAGAGTACTAAAACGGGCGTACAAACGCGCAAAAACAACAGACAGAGAAACCCTCGTAAACAGAGGAGATAGAAATGAAAACAAAAAAACAGTACGCTGCATCGGCACCTATGATGCCTATGCAGAGGACATCAAGAACATCATGCGCAAATTCTGGCCTTTGCTCCAGGCAGATACGGACCTCAGTGGAGTGATAGATAATGGACCCTTAATCACCTATCGGCGGGGCAGTAATATTAAGGACAGACTGGTACACAGCCACTTCGATGTGAGCACCCCAGCGAAGAAGACCTGGTTGTCATCACCCATCACGTTTAGTTTTTGGCATATATCTGCAAAAAGTGCAATTTCCACATGGGAAAGAGCCAGTGATGGGTGATGACAACCAGGTCTTCTTCGCTGGGGTGCTCACATCGAAAACAAAAAAACAGTACGCTGCATCGGCACCTATGATGCCTATGCAGAGGACATTAAGAACATCATGCGCAAATTCTGGCCTTTGCTCCAGGCAGATACGGACCTCAGTGGAGTGATAGATAATGGACCCTTAATCACCTATCGGCGGGGCAGTAATATTAAGGACAGACTGGTACACAGCCACTTCGATGTGAGCACCCCAGCGAAGAAGATCAGGTGCCCAGATATCCAGTAAGCGCATGCGTCCGAAAGGCTCTGGAATTTTAGCTAGCTTGATATCTGCACAGGCGTGCGGACTTAGGGTGAATTAGTCTGTATCTTAAAGGTAGAGATGGAGAGGGGGCAATATTGTCCTCCTAGACAGTGAACAATACATTTGGATGGTGAGACATCTACTTGATGATAGAGACACATACTCTGTCTTATTAAGAGATCCAACAGAACAATTTACAGAAGAACTAAAAGAACTTCTTGATAATGCCCTAAGGAACAATCTGATATCAAAAGATGAGCACAAATATATGTTCAACAAGAAACCCACCTTGCCAACCTTTTACGCATTACCTAAAGTCCACAAGAAGATCACCTCTATCCCAGGGAGACCGATTGTATCTGGAACAGATAACCTAACACAAGGCATCAGTGAATACGTGGACCACATTTTAAGACCCTTCGTCACCTCACTTCCCTCTTACATTAGAGACACTAAAGATCTCATCACCAAATTGCAAGACATACGTGTCCCAGCGGGCACCCACCTGGCAAGTCTAGACGTCGAAGGCCTTTATTCGAATATCAGACACGATCTGGGACTTCGTGCGGTAACAAGCTTTTTGGACACAAAGGGCACACAATTCAAAGACCACAATCACTTCACTCTCACCTTACTGGATTTTTTGCTTAAGCACAATTATTTTCTGTTTGGCGGTACCTTTTACCATCAGGTGAAAGGTACCGCCATGGGCACCGTTTGTGCACCCACTTATGCTAATTTATTTCTCGGGTGGTGGGAAGCTAATTTTGTTTTTTGCGACACTCTTACCTTATTTACAGATCACATCCTTTTTTGGGGCAGATATATTGACGATGTCCTCATCCTGTGGCAGGGGGATGAGGACATCTTCAATCGGTTCATTGGGGCCCTCAACCATAACCCTATTGGGATGAGGTTCACCCCTGAATTTCAACCAATGAGTATAAACTTTCTGGACCTCACGGTCTATATTGACTCGAAGGGGGATTTGGGCTTTAAAATCTTCCGAAAAACCACGGCCACTAATAGCCTACTTAATTGGGATAGTTGGCACCCAGGACCACTCAAACAAGGCATCCCAATCGGCCAATATTTAAGAGCTAGAAGGAACTGTTCAAGCGAAAGTGATTTTGAGAGTGAATGCCATACACTCTTTAACCGCTTCAAAGCAAGAGGATACCCCAAAAGAGTATTAAAACGTGCGTACAAACGCGCAAAAACAACAGATAGAGAAATCCTCGTAAACAGAGGAGATAGAAACGAAAACAAAAAACAGTACGCTGCGTGCGGGGTCTGTTGACACAATCGAAAACGCGTATACCAACCAAGAAGGTGGTAACCAGAGTGCGGGAAAAACTGACCTCGGGGCCAAATGCTTCACGCGACGGATTGAGAACGTGGCCCCCGACACTCGCGTTGTCAGACACTAGGGTGTACTGATGGCGGGAACCACAGCGCTTTATGGTAGGACGAGTGTTGTATCGGGGTCAACGGTCCGCGTGGTTAGGAGGAACACAGAGTATACGACTGTGGTCAGGGCTGCTCGGCCGGCAACACGCATAGGAGACCGAGATGCTGGACTGGATAACAACACGGCAGAGCCGTAAGAGCGGGGACGGGGTCGATAGAGAGCAACAGCGCGAAGCACTCACTCGAATTTCATCAAACACAACACAGGCCGAAAGGTCCCTAACTGCGCACAGGGGGTACAACTGAGACGGACTTAACACAGATGGGTGAGCAAGGCAAGCGGCCCAAGTATGCACACCAGCAGGGCACACACACACTGTAGTAGGTGAGTGCCGACATAGACAAAACAGAGACAGGGCTTGTGTGCTGTAGGACGCGCTTCCGGCTAAAGCAAAACACCACGACACCAGCCCCCCCGACATGTTTCGCCACCTTAGTGGCGTCCTCAGGGGTGATAGATAATGGACCCTCAATTACCTACCGGCGGGGCAGAAATATTAAGGACAGACTGGTACACAGCCACTTTGATGTGAGCACCCCAGCGAAGAAGACCTGGTTGTCATCACCCATCACTGGCTCTTTCCCATGTGGAAATTGCATTTTTTGCAGATATATGCCAAAAACTAAACAATTTGAAACAAACGGAAGGATTTACACGATTCGTAAATTTATGAACTGCAAAAGCACTTGTGTTATATACATTGCACAATGTGCGTGTCCAAAAATTTACGTTGGAAAAACGGTTCAGGAGCTTAGGAGACGTATATCCTCCCATTTGAGTTCAGTCCGAACGGACAAGGATACGTCATTGGCAAGACACGTTAGGTCATCTCATGAGGGCAGGATGGACCATTTAAAATTCTGGGCCATAGACCAACTCACTCTAGGCCCTCGAAAGGGCAACATTGACAAGAAACTCTTACAACTAGAGGCCCGGTGGATAGACCGTTTGGAGAGTATGAGTCCCAACGGTCTAAACGAGGGCTTCACGTTCTCAGCATTCCTCTAAACGAGTCAGTAACAGCACCCCAACCCACAGTCTGATCATTATAAATTCTTTCCCTAAGATTCGGGTATACATAAGGTCGTTCCTCAGAAATGAACAAAACATAAAACATAGTGATACTTTTAAAGTTTCAGGATCGATACTGACACATTGAGCACTATATGTTTATGGCAGACAGATGGAATATATTACGATTTTAATCGAATAGAAACAGCAGAGTATATACTCACCTTTACTCACCTTTAAGTCATCCATCTCTACCTTTAAAATACAGACAAATTTTCCCTAAGTCCGCACGCCTGCGCAGATACCAAGCCAGCCACAACTCCAGAGCCTCTCGGACGCATGCGCTCACTGGTTACCTGGGCACCTGAACGATGAGAGCTAGTGCGCGTGCGCCATTTCCCGGCGCGCGCGCAGTAGTCTCCTTCGCGCGTACACTCTTCTGGCGCATGCGCCAAACTCCCTCCGTAACTATCGGAGAAATTTTCTAACACCCCGCGCAGCCGCACTGATTCGAATATAGCGATCGAGACTTTAAAGTCCGTCCACATGCGCATATCTTCTAGAGCGATAGAAAAGTGGACCAATGGAATATAGGTGGGTAGTTCCTCTGTCAGTTCCCTAACGAATAATCGAAAGCCTCCTCTGAAAGGGATCTGACGTCACTTAAGACAGCCCAAAACAGAGGTTATATCTGCTAATCATTCCACAATCTGCACTCACACTTAGCCCCGGCACCCCTGAGGACGCCACTAAGGTGGCGAAACATGTCGGGGGGGCTGTAGTGTTTGTTGTTTTTTTTTATTTAGCAGTCAGAGAGCCTTATAATTATAGACAGTCTAGTCAGATGGCAAAAAAAGTGTGTGTGTGTAAGTGAGTGTGAACAAGGGAGATCTGCAATCGTCCCTTCACATACATGTGAACCAATGGCAGTGTGTTAACAATCAAGAGTGGTGTGGTGCTGCTATGTATAGACACAAAGTATATTTATTAATCATCCCGACTGGATGAACACATACACAGCGTTAAGGTCCTAACAAGACTCGTTTAAAACAATACATAGTACTACACTAAAGAGCTGTGGTTACAGCCTACCAGTGACACCTAGTGTCTGAAAAGCATAAGGGTCCATCCAAACGTCGAGTGTATTGGCAGATTTGTTTCCTCACTGTCACCATTCCACTCTTACCGCCAACCCAGTGGATACAAATGATAGAATAATCAAGGACACACTAAACACTCAAGCCACAAATACTTGTTTTCAAAAAATACATTTGTATTTAGGCCTCTACTGATTGTAGATTTTTAACCACCTTCGATAGTGCTACGTTTACTAAACTTCTTATTTTTAATGCATCTCAATAAAATTGTATTTTTATATTCAAAAAAATAATTTCTCTTGACCAATGGGTTCTAGTGGGGCCCGTTAGGCCTTTTTTGTAAAAAGTTGTCTGTATTTTGAGGACCCAGTCGAGATCTAGACCACGAAATTGTCGACTACATCACATGACCAGGGACATAACGAGCCGTGCATCTGTGTGACAACACATGACCAGGGACCGGCTGCTATCCACAGGAAGTAAAAAATAAAGCTTCCTGTTGAGTGACAGCAAGCAGAGTGGTTCAAGGAAAGTATATTGGATATTTGTAAAACTTTTACAGAAACCAAATCAATTATTTGCTGAAAGTGGACAAAAAGCTTGTGTGCTTGAGCACCACTCCATTAATAGGTCACACAATGGAGCTCCACTCTCATGAACGTTAGTGTCTCAGTGATCGGATACTTGCCCATTCTGTGAATATTTAAAGGGATGTTCCCATTTCAGCAAGTAATGGATATTGTTTGAAAAGTTATACAAATTTCCAATATACTTTCTGTATCAACTACTCCTCACTGGCCACTCCCATGGGACTAGTGACACCATTTTACTATAAAAACTATTTGGCAATGTTCACACAATTCTCTATGGGTACATGGGGGAGGCAGAAAAAGGGCTCCTGATGACAGGTGCCCTTTATACCTGTCCCCAACCTTTATCCTGCTAAACTACTAACCCCCTCCCCCCTTAGGCAGTAGGGTATAAAATGTTTTTTTCTAGTATTTACTCTATTATGTGAAATCTCACCCATTTAAATAATAATAATAATTTTTTTTATTTTATTTTTTTTTTAAATCCCCTCCAGAGCCCTATGCAAATGAGCTAAGAGTCATGTTTTGCATGAGACAAGTCACTTTTAGACCCAGATCATATAGATCAGATGATACACAAGTGAAGAATAGCTATTGTATGCAGACATGCTGTTGGGTCCACTGCATGATTGAGCGCATTTGGGTGATTGTGTAATTTTTGCGGGAGTTTTCCGTGTGACGAAGGCTTTTGTTTGGGCCTTATTAAAGGCAGAGACAAATTGGGTGCAAAACATACTTGCAAGAAGAGCTCTGGGACGGGGGAAATAAGATGTGGATATGTATGTGGAGGCTGTCCCAATCCTAGGTGTCCTCATCACATTGTATACCATAAATGTGTGTAGTCACCTCTAGCACCCACCATTCTGAGGCCACCTCTATGTCTGGAGAATGAATGCATAGAGTTATGCAGATGCCTCTGATACTTCATTGATTTATTACTTTATTTATTTTTCAGATTGAAAAAGAAAATCCGGAACCGGAGTCTCTGAATTGTCAGCTGCTCGGGGAACAGTTTTGCAGTTGGTTTTATCCTCTGTTGAATTCCCAGAATTCATCCCTGGGGCAGGAGAAGGGCGACTGGGGGCCGCAGCACTTCTGGGAGAACGCGGTACTGAAGCTGGCGTACAGAGCGGCCGAGCAGGCGGTGGAGGAACACATCGGCTCTCAGATGGCAAGTCTGCGCCTTCTGGCACTCACACGAGACGAGAGACTCATATTCAACCCTAATGTGAATAGCCAAGGGTTAAAATGCGTGCCCTCCCCTCATGGACTGGTGGTGGTGGCGGTGGCCGGGACCATCCTTAGAGACAACGTCTGCCTAGGAATATTTGAAGAGATTTTTGGGTTGGTCAGGTGTCCAGTGAGTAAGACCTGGAAGATTAAGAATGTGAATCTAAAAATTGTTGGACAGAACACATTAACCTACGAGGAGTCCCAGCGATTGCCTGCGATCACCTTACAGGGCAAAGAGCTGGAGTTGTACTATAGCTGAAGCCCTACGTACCCCTCTATGACCTCTGCTGGCGCCTGAATTTCACTTAGAAGATTGCTCAACGGGGAAAATTTTTGCAAAATTCTTCTAGATCAGTTTAAAAAAAAAAAAGTGTCTCCTCTTCTCCCATTTTAGTTCCTACGAATATAAAGCTTATTCAAAGAAACTCCTCCCACTGGACTCTCTTCCATTGGAGTGTATACTTCTCTGCCGGTCCCATAACAACAGGTGCACTATCCCCTAAGTCACACCAGGGCCCCTCATACTGTTATAGGGGAGTCCCCGGACCTCCAGTGATCATAAACGAATCACCTATTCTGTGGACAGAGGATACATGTCCACCGTGAGAAATATTGGCCAACACTTAATTTATGATTTATTATTCCTACCAGTTTTAATGGTTTGGTAAAAGAAAATATATCACAGACGTGTGATTATATTAATAATCTGCTTATTATTTTTAATATAATCTATAAGATTACAGTAATTATTGTTGCAGTTTGTTTTATTAAACAAAATTGTGATATTTCAGCATTTTGTGCATTGTATTTTATTTTCTAAACAGATCTCGATTTGATTTATTCCTTAAAGGAAACCTGTCACCAACTTTTTACAAATACAGCTAGTGGCACGTTCCCATAGAGCCCTATTAACTGACACACTTCTCTTGGCTAAAAATTGTTAACCTCCCATCCCCATAAAATCAACTTTGTAATCTTACCTAGCATATAGCCAGATCTAGAGCAAGTTGAAGGGGGGTGTCCATTAGCTCTTCCTTTTTGTTCAATTTCTCCTTCTCGAAATTCAGCATTTAATGTCATCATACCAGGGTGATGTCATCCAAGCTCCTTTTACATTTGCAGGCTGTACCCCATTCATGTATTTCATCACATGAACTCACAGCATGCCCCCATGGACTTGTACCTCTCCCCAATCGCCCATGGAGGCTGCTGTGATTTCATGCTTAAAGAGATTGGCAGTTCTGTAACATGAGCTTTTATTGCCTTAATAATAATTCCTGAATGTTCATCAATTGATTCAGCACTCCTGCTACTTACTTTAGTGCTCTCTGCAAACTCTCTGTGGATCTATGTTTGCATGTCTGTGCACTGATGAATAGGAGGATCTGTAGCAGGAGATTATGACTCCTCCTGCTCTCCCCTCTCTCTCTCTGTCAGTGAGGACGGACTGTGAGAAGAAAAACCTAGTGGGTTACACCATGAGGATGACCTGGAGAAGTGAGACAAAGTTGTGTGTATATGCAGAGGACAGCAGGGTGACAACAGGAAAAGGTTGAAGCTCTGAAAGGAGGCAGAGACCTGTCCAATGGAAGAGACTTGTTGAAAAGTGGCCAAACCCCTTTGCACTTATCAGCTCTGTGCTGACCATAAAATATAATAAATTAATCTGATATTTCTTAGACTATTATTCTCCGAGTTGTTGTATCGCGAGTTGTGTATTAATAGAGCAAGGAGCTCCCGGATGTTACCTTTTTTACACCTTCATATCCTGGTGACCTTATATAATCCTTTCTTTCCACCACCAAAACGGTGGTGTTGTATATTAAAGAAAAAAACTACATTACCATTTACCATTTTGTGCTTTACAACTTGTTATCCCCGCCTCCTACTCCTAAAACCAACTTTTAAAACTTATGCTTATGAGCCTGAAGGGTCTGTGGGTGTTACCTCCGTGCTGTAGATTCTGTTACAATGAGCAGAAGGTGTCTAACCCAACCATCTGCTCTATCCCTCCTTCCGCTGCCTGTGTAACAGCAGCAGGAAGTTCAGGGGGAGGGGAGGCTTGCTCGGCACAATGAGGCTACAGCACTGAGGAGCTCTGGAAATGCCCACCAGAGTCCATTTAGCGTAACTGTAAAGTTATAATGATTTATAACTTATAATGCTCGCCCATTTCTCTCCAAAATTATGCCATTTTCTGTTCTGATAGTGTTTGACAAGAATCTTTCTCACCAGAGGTGAAGTGGGCGGGGGCAAATGTCTGTCAGTCTATGCCCTCAGGCTGAGGCCAGTTAGCTTGCCCACAGATCCCATGATGCCTTGTGTTCTCTTCCAAAGTAACTTGGCATTAAATTTAGTTTCCCAAATGTAAATCCACGGAACACTGCACAGTTCAGATACAGGATGTATATGGTGACAGCCTGGCAGCTTCCATCACATGGAGGAGCAGCCGACATGTACAGTACATACAGGATGTATAGGGTGACAGCCTGGCAAGCTTCTATCCATGGGAGCGGGGACAGACAGTACATACACGGATTTGTATATGGTGACAGCCTGGCAGCTTCCATCACATGGAGGAGCCGGGACATGTACAGTCATACAGGATGTATATGGTGACAGCCTGGCAGTTCCATCACATGGAGGAGCAGGGGACATGTACAGTACATACAGGATGTATATGGTGACAGTTGGCAGCTTCCATCACATGGAGGAGCAGGGGACATGTACAGTACATACAGGATGTATATGGTGACAGCCTGACGGCTTCCATCACATGGAGGAGCAGGGGACATGTACAGAACATACAGGATGTATATGGTGATAGCCTGGCAGCTTCCATCACATGGAGGAGCAGGGGACATGTACAGTGCATACAGGATGTATATGGTGACTGCCTGGCAGCTTCCATCACATGGAGGAGCAGAGGAGATGTAATAAGTGGTAGAAATCATAAGGACATGCAGTGTATAGCCTGTGCTTTGTGAGCACTAAGGGTTAATAGCTTATCTGCACAGTGCTGATACTGCTGATGACAAGGTTGGGGAGGGGGAGCAGCAGCAGAATAGGGTGCAGACAGAGACAGTTCTGTAGAATAACAGCCTGGGTTGGAGGGAGTGATGGGGAACAGGGGAGATCTTGTACCTCACTATTCTGTGCATGAGATATCTGCATCCACAGTCTTGGAACACATCAAGCTCTGCTACATACACAGAGAGAGCAATGTCACATGACCCCCTCCTCTGTGAGCAGGGAGCAGCAGCTCCTCCCCTCCCAGGAGTCCGTAGAGTTTGTATATTTGTTTATAGGATGGACTCCAGGACTTGTCAGTAGTAATTGGAAGTCCGTCTCTTGTTAGTGAGCTGGCTCCTGAACGGCTCCCTATTAAATATATAATTGGGAGCCTCAGTCCAGCCAGTAACCACATATTACTCCGCTTTTAACTTGATATTATCAGGTTAAAGGGGGCGGGGGTGAGCTGCTTAGGGGCGGGGTTAAGTGAGCCATCGGCTCACTGAGGGAAGCTGTCTCCTGTCGTTCATGCGAAGGAGTCGGCTCTTTGTGCCGGCTCGTTCAAAGATGACAAAGAAACTGTTGAATTTAAGTAACAGAGATTATAGGCATTTTTTTTTTTTTTATATATTCTAGTTTCTATTCCTACGGGAATGTAATAAGCTTTTTCGGTTTTAATCCAGAAACTGCGCCATATCTATTCATGGACTGGTTCTATTATTGCAGCTGAAGCCTAGATTAAGACATTAAGACAAGGTATTAGGCTGAACTGGCAGTACAGGGGAGATTTATCAGAAATGTCTGAGGTAAAACTGTTCTAGTTACCCATGGCAACCAATCAGAGCTCAGCCTTCATTGTATAAACAGCTGTGGCAAAATAAAAGCTGAGCTCTGATTGGTTGTCATGAGTAACTAGAACCGTTCTGCTCTCCAACGCTTCAGTTAAATCTCCCCCATAATGACTCAATATGTAATGATTTTTGGTTCTTTTGACTCTCCCCCCATGGCAATTGTCCAGAAGATTGAGGTTGGGCTGATGGATTTCAGCATGTGTGATCCCTTTGCTCTTGTGGATATACACTACCAGCCAGGGCCGGCGCTATGGGTAGGCAAAGGTGGCAATTTCCCAGGGCCCCTGGGAGAAAGGGGAGATTCTCTTCTTTGAAATTGATCTTGAATTGTGTTTCTAGGTGCCCTGGATCCAGAGATATTCAGGTTTAAAGTGAGAATATCAGGTGCCATTTTTATATATAAAAACCACTCCCAACGGTCAACAGTTAATATCTCTATTTTTCTAAATTTTAGAAACACAAATTTAGATTCATATAAAAGAGGAGACTCTCTTCTTTCATAGAAAAAAGAAGTAAGGTTCTATGTGTCACAGAGCCAGAGATACAGCCCCCTGAAATTAACCCCCCCCCCCCCCAATCCAGATTCTTAGCCATCAGGCTGCAGGGAGAATTTGCTGCACACAGGAGCTGCTGCACCTCACAGATAATGGAAATATTCACTTTATATGTTACTACATTTTGAGAAGGGAAAATATCAACTAATATTCATGGTTTTAACCCTTCTCTATGCAGAACTATCTAAGAACAAACTGGGCCACATGTATCAATCGTTTCTTTCTGTTGTTTTTGCGCCTTTTCATTCAGGCGCACCGTTTTTGTGGCATTTTGCGACCAAACGCCAAACTAGCTGCACAGCAAAAATAACCACCTTTCCCTCATTTATCCTAGCAATCCAGATGTTTTGCTGCGACTAATGATATTCATCACTTGCGACTTTTCATTTAGGGGCAAAAACGGACGCAAAAACACTCCAGCTCGAAGGTGGCGTTATCTGAGAAGAAAGCACTGAGCCCCTTTGCAGAACAGCTCATTTCTAGCAGCAAAGCTCAGCCAGACACTAGAACATATAATAGATACATTAGATACATTACAGACAGGAGCTGCAGACTCTATTTACAGTTCATCACCTTCTATTTACAAAATATTCTGCAAAATCCTGAGCTCACAGCAAGAGAGAAGAGAATGTTACAGATACTACAGACAAGTATCCCCCATGTAATTCTGCACAGTGTCTGAGGGGGATACTGTGCAGAATTACAGGGGTGCAGCAGGAGACCAGCACTGGGGGATCCCCTCCAGGAGAAGCCACTGCTGAGGAGGTCACTGGGTGCAGGGTGTCACACACCTGGGTGCTGCTGTGAGTGTTATCTTCATTCTAGGATGTGGGAGAAGCAGAGAGGAGCTTGTAGCAGGATCACATGTAAGTGCCTGAATCTAACATTGCGCTCTAACTGCGCCAAAATTGCACCTAAACTGTGTTAAAGTAAAGTGATTAATAAGAGGCAGAAAATATACTTATCACAGATGATTGTAGCTTGTGATAATTCTGGCAAAACAGTGCACCAGAATTTAGGCGCAACTACTACGCACAAAAGTGATAAATGTGGCCCTTTCTCTCTTATTCCCTTTTATTTTGTGATTGTTTTTTTTTGTTGGGAAAATTGACTGATACGATGAACATTCGATCCTCTTCGCTTAATGTGACTACACCGTGACCAGAACATGTCCATACCTCCCAACATTTGTGAAAACGAAAGAGGGACAAAATGGCGGCACGCGTAGCGATCCCCCTAAGCCACACCCCCAATCACTCCCTGGCCACGCCCCAAATTTTAGCCATATTAAAATAATAAAAATCATCGTCAAAATCGGGACGGTTGGGAGCTATGCATGTCCATAAAGTTATATGTAACACCAAAAACACACACATGTCCTGGAATAAAGTTTTTATTTCCCATCATCCTCCATTATTTACACCTATGTTCTCACTCTCATTCTTATGAAGCGCGGAGGGTTCTGTTATTGTGCAGCTAATACAATGGTGCACATCTAAAAGTGACTTTTATTATCTCATTAGAGAGGTTTATGGATATATAGTTATTTATTTGGGTTACCATTGTGTAAGGAACAGACAATGATACATCTGTGTGAATTTTCTGCAGTTCCATTTGCTGCATATTTTGGTGAATACAGTATTTTGGTGTGGGGTTTGTATGCTCTCCTCACATCTTACTGTTTTAGGAAAGTATTCTGGATTTGTACATATTTTAGAGGAAATGTTGAATGTTAATTGCCAAATGCATCGCCTGGTTCTCTGCTTTCAAAATTCTATAGGTTTTATGGCGCTTTTACTTTTTATTCTGTTTTATTGATATATTTTGCAGGTTGTGACTGTCTAAAAATGTCTAGCTGAAAAGCAGATATCTAGTTATTACAGTGTTAATGATATTATGTGGATTTATTTATGTGAACATATCAATAGGGCACATTTGTGAACTCTACAAATGTCCATGTATTACATTTAGGAGATGTGAAGGTAAACATTTTCTGTTTGGATCAAATTTTTTGCCATCAAAGTCAAATTTTAAGTATTTTTAATAAAACGTTTCAATTTGAATCAAAATTGCATGAAGGCGCCTATGTCTATAAAATCTTTGATGCAATTTTGAAAATGGGGCAAGTGTCTGCTTTCAGAAAATATCGGTCCCTCTCCCCAATGGGCCTCACAGTCTAATCAACCTACCAGTAATTTTTTGGAGTGTTGGAGGAAACTGGAGGACCCGGAGGAAACCCACGCAGATGCAGAGAGAACATACAAAATCTTTGCAGATGTTGACCAGCGCTGCAAGGCTGTAGTGCTAATCACGGAGCCACCATGCTGCCCATAAATCTCCCTATCATTTATCTATCTCCTATAAAATTCTCCCATATTACAGTTTGTTTTACCATACTATTTGGAGCCTCTTGCTGACTGTGACTGGTCACAAAATAGTTTTATTTTGGGGCCCCACTTTTGGTTTTGCCCAGGGCCCCACTTTGTCTAAAACCGGCCCTGCTACCAGCGATGGTCCTGGCCACAGCTTGAGAACACACGTAGGTGTATGGTCAGGAGATGGCTGCGGCTGAATGCTGCGCAGGGGTGTGGAATTAGGAAAAGATCAAAAATAACGTAACAAATGCTGAATTTACCTCCATGACTGCAATATTGGGGATCCCGTGACCCCTTCTTTACCCTTCTAGAGACTGAAGCTGTAGTATCCAACCACCTGGAGATGTGACAACACAAACACTGTCTCCCTAGGCATCAGCAACACCTAATTCTATAACCACAGCGACGTCAGCACCAGGAAACTTTACTATAAAGACCCACTGGAAAAACAAGTTTCTGCATGAATATAACCGCAGTGATGCTGACTGACACAATAATTGTGACTAATCACAACTCCAGCTACATGCACGCAACCATTTTTATGGCCATGATCTGCCTCCAGATCACAGCCACCAGAGATTTATACTACACCAGGTCACTACACTGGAACCAAGCTTACTATATAGATACAGAGCCAAAGCTACTGCACAGATACAGCAACGGAACCAAGATTACTATATAGAGCGAGAGCCAAAACGACTACATAGATACAGCAACGGAACCAAGATTACTACACAGATATGTTACAAAAACCAAGTTTATTACACAGCTACATCAAGCTTACTGCATAGATACAGTAACAGAACTAAGATTACTGAATAGATACGTTACCAAAACCAAGTTGAATACATGGTAACAGCACAAGTACCAAGCTTACAGCATAGACACTGGATCAGAACCAAGCCGAGTGAGACAGACATCCCTACACTGTACCGGTTTGGGTAATGCCAGCACTTTCAAGAAATCTGGTGACTGAAAGATGGCGTTTTTATTTCTCCTTATACCTGGCTGCTATGTCAGCTTCTTACAGCTATGATTTATCTTTCAAAATTAACACTAAGCACCTTATTAACACAAACCTAATACTGTTCTGCTGCCCCTGTAGAGAACACTTTTTTGCCCCGGAGTAACAACTATAGTAACATTGCCCACCTACTGTACCCCACCATATAATGAATTCGATATTACTGACAGGGCAACCTCCTCCCCTTACATGTATCCAGATCCAAGCTCCGCAACTAGGGGAGAAGAATGATGGACAGGCTATGCATGATTGACTTTCAGAAAGAACAATAACAGCCTACTACCCTTTAAGTCAGAAAATCAGGGAATTGCCCCCAAACATTTCTTAAGGGGTTGTCCAAGACTGAAAAAAAAAAAATATATGTGGTCGGGAGAGGGCTGCTTAAAAAAATAAACATTTAATACACTCAATGGTCCCTTCAGGTGCCTTGTGATGATTGGTCGTGCCCCTGCTTGTTTTAGCGCAGTGAGTTGGCTCCAGCCCGTCGAAACGAGGTGGCCGGCCACGCGCCCGACATCCCCATCCCACGCTGTATCATGTGCTGATATATGGGGACGGTTGGAAATGGCCGGGCCACCATCGACTTCACCGCAGATTCTGCGCCCCTGTAAACGAAAAGGAGAGACGGAGCCCGCCGATGCCGGGTAAGGGATCAGCGGAGGGTAAGTTAAATGTTATTTTTATTAGCAGCCTATTCCCGGGTAATATCATTTTTTTTACGGTCTTGGACAACCCCCTTTATGTGAAACAATGAGGAAAGAATCCATCACTCGCCTACTGCACATAGTCTAGTCTGCATTCTCTGTAATTGTGGAGAGTTTATGCACAAGTTGAAGAGTAAGCTATAACGCCTCTTCACAACGGTCTGTGAAATACATGTGAAATCTTTAAAATAAAAACATTTTAGGTTTCTACTAAAATTCTTTCACAGTTTTTCTGATAGCAGATATGGAGGAGATGATAGCGACTGCGTAATTGGTTTTAGTAGAATAAGTGCTGAAATGTTGGAAATTATCGGGAGGGAAGAAGCGGGGGGGGTGCATGATCGGTTAATTTTTGGGAATTTTTTTGTTTGGGTAACAAATTCTAAAAAGTGGAATTGTAAAATGACTCCCTAATGGTTACAAGCCTTACTGCAATGTGTGGGTATGAAGTGGTTTCTGCTTTTCCCGTCTCACTTTTGATTTTTTTTTGTAGATTTCAGGTGGCCGCTCCGTCTGCAGAAGATGTGAGTTTGTCATTGTGTTCCGGTCTGTAAAGAAAACGACCCAAACACTGTAATAATGTGGCACCGCCCACGGACATCACTAACTCCTCACACTACTTTGGTCAGGTTGGGTTCCCCACTCTTGACACCAGTCTCTTCCACAGTTCTGGGACTGTTGTGGATCTCTTGGCCATGAACTTTGTCACCAGGGACTTTCCAGAGTTTTTATATTGGTGTTGACATCAGGACTTCTCGGATGATGTCACTGTTGTCATTGTTCAGTTTGATCTCAGTATTATAACAGGCAGTTACATACCGGATGCGTTCTGCAGACTTTTGTTCTTAAGTGAATTTGTATTGTAATTCGGAACGGTATATTTTATATAATTGTAGACCAGACAAAAAATATTTTTGGTCTCTGTGACAATTGGATTGGAAAATGTTGGGTTTCATAAGAATCAGGATTTACACAATAAAGCTCCATTACAGACACCTGTGTAACTGTAATAGTGATCATTGTAGCCAGGGCACTAAAGTAAGTAAAGTTACTAAACATCCGGGGTCAGTTTGTAACTAGGGTCTCTGTAAGTCAAGTGTTCTTAAGTAGGGGACCGATGTATATGTACTCGATAATGTGCCCACAAAACATATAAATTAGGGCATCGTGACCCTCTCACTCTTACAATGGAACCTCCTCTTCCATAGTTACAGATATCCGTTGCGACAATTATTGCCTCATATTCTACGTATATTCCGGCCATATAAGACGACATGGTGTATAAGACGACCCCCCCCCTACTTCATTGGTTTAAAGTGTAGGAGTTTTAAGATATTAGTCGCCCGTATAAGGAATACCCTTTTCCAACGCATACAAAAACACCCGTTAAAAATTAAAAAAAAAACAGATTTGAATTCAACATGGTCATTTTTTGAATGAAATTCTTATGACATGCAGGGTGGTAGTTAGCAGGAAAAACTGTCGCTCAATAAACATAGGCATACAAAACAACATTACCATTACAGCACAGCCCCCAGTAGTATACGCAAGACCCACCAGTAGTTACAGCACAGCCCCCAGTAGTATACGCACAGCCCCCAGTAGAGTTAACAGCCTGCCACCAAGTAGTATACAGCACAGCCCCCGTAGTAACAGCACTGGCCCCCAGTAGTAGTACAGAACAGCCCCAGTTAGTATTACAGCACAGCACCCCAGTAGTATTACAAGCACAGCCCCATTAGTATACAGCCTGCCCCCAGTAGTATACAGCACAGCCCCAGTAGTATACAGCACGCCCAGTAGTATACGCACTGCCCCCGTAGTATACAGCACTGCCCCCAGTAGGTATACAGCACAGACCCCCAGATAGTATTAGCAAGCCCCCAGTAGATACAGCACTGCCCCCGTAGCTATACAGCACAGCCCCCAGTAGTATACAGCTGCCCCCCAGATCGTATACAGCACGCCCCAGGTAGTATACAGCACAGCCCCCAGTGTATACAAGCACTGCCCCAGTAGTTACGAAGCCCATAGACAGAGCCCCCAGTAGTATACAGCACCAGCCCAGCCCGTAGTATACGAGCACAGCCCCCTAGTAGTATACAGCACGTGCCCCATTACAGCTCAGGTATACAGCACTGCCCCCAGTTAGTATACAGAGAACACCAGTAGTAGTACAGCACTGCCACCAGTCGGTAGTATACAGACAGCCCCGTAGTATACAGCACTGCAGCCCTAGCATTAAAAAAAATAAAACTATATACTCACCCCGGTTGCCCGATGTGTGCGCTGCGTTCCCGATGTTCGCGACGTCTTCCTTTCTTCTGCTGGGCGCCGCCAGTGACTTCCCGGAAGGCGCCTTAGAGGACGCACGCTGCTTGACGTTATCTACGTAGCGCCGCCCGGTGAAAGAAGACATGCGGCGCCCAGCAGGAGAAAGAAGACCGGCGGAAGGAGACTGAAGATTCGCCGCAAGGGGGGGGGGAAAAAAACATTGGGCGCAGAATCGAGGGTGAGTAGACATCGAGGTGAGTATGCGCCGCTATCGCTGTCTGGAGAAAACACCCGCGATCGGTGCTAGCAACGCATCGCGGGTTGTTACGGTAAGGCCTTGCTGCAAGTATGCAGCAAAGACTTACCGGCTATGGAGAGGGCTTCAGGACCGTTGAGTCCTCTCCCATGACCGGTAACCCGACCGCCGCCGTGGAATACAGGCTGGCGGTCGGATTACCGGGGTATAAGACGACCAGACCAGGAAGAAGATTTTTCTGTCTTCAAAGTACTTATACTTTGCACAGTATTATTTGACATGTTCAAACATAAAACTCTTAGACTTGCTGCTTTCACCACAGCCATTGTAGGGCGGATCTAAGTCACCATAGATGGCTATGGCACCGGTGGCGTATGGTTGCGCACACACATGTGTCGACATGCTCTATCTTGTCCCATACGTACGCTCGGGTGCCGATGCATGGCATATGGAGGGGGAGGGGTGAGCAACACCTCTCAGCGCACTGCCCTGTGTTTGCCCGGGCGCAACGGGTGAGACATATGCGCAGTGTGAAACTGTATGCTAAACTCAATGGTACTGTGGAATTGCAATGGAGTCCACAAACGTGAGTACTATACTATAGGCTAAGTCAATATTACAAGATTTTGGCATGCGAGATGGGCAGATTCGTTCAATTAAACCTTCTCTCTGTAGATATCCACAATAGGCAGATACACATATGTAGGTGCCGTGGAGTCGGATTTGTGGTCAGAGTAAACGGACTAGGTAACAAAGCAGAGGATGGGAGGTTTTGCATCCATTGGAAATATGATTCAGGAATCCCTGCTGCTGGTGGAACCGCCGCACTGACATTGTGCCATTGTGAATCTAAACTCATATGAGAAGGATTCCCATCTATGACTGTGCCCAGCTCCATGGAATCCAACCAGCACTCGGCCCCTATATATATGACACAAAGCATGTAAATATACAGCCGGTAAAATATCGGAGATGTGACAGGCCCTACAATGTAAATCACACAATGTGGCAGAAATAGTGAGGGTCAGCTTGGACTCCTGATTTGCACATAGGAAGAGGCCTTTTTGGCTCAATGGTGTTTGCCGAATGACCAACATTAATATCCTATGTAAATACATTTAAGAATCTTTCCATATTTATGCCACCAATGTAGGGACCAGTGATGATCAAGCTATAAACACGAAGACAGGGCCTTACAGCAAATCATCCACACACAAAATTCTACCACGGTCGTTGTTAGGATCACCGTGGCTCCAGTGTATGTGGTGTTGACTTCTGCTATTTGTATCTGTTGCTAACATACGACCCATGGTACAGTGGTCCATTCCCACAAGACAATGGGAAGAGGGTGGACATCCTAGAAACCTTTGCGCTGTGGAATGAATAACAAAAAAAAAAAAAAAAAAAAAAAAAAAAAAAAAAAAAAAACCACAAAGACAATAAAAACAAAGTGGGGGTCAACTTCTCTTTTGTTGGATGATAGAAGAAGTAGGGGGATGCTGACTTGTATTAAGGTCCGAATGTAGCGATGATTCCTGTAATGCAGAGATAGATGTCATATACTGATGCCATGGATCTCGGAATTAACCCTCCTGGACCTGAACTTCCATGGTGTCACCATGACACCACGAGACATGCAGATCCTTATCCAATCAATGGTGGTGGAGTTGTCTCCTTAGTGTCCACCTCAAATCAGCACTCAGTCCAAAAAGAATCATGATGGAGAGGAATTTACCTCCGAAAACAACAACACGTCATCCTAATAAAACCAACTTTAACCAAACGAGCAATGTGTGTACCAACCTACATGTCCTACGTTCCTTGGCACCGTCACAATTTTCTCAGCACTCTCAAATGACCCAACCAAACTTGTCTCGACTGAGCACGCAACGGCGGGTGATTGTTGGGAGGCCATTTCAAGGATAATTTAAGGTGATCTACAAGATTACAAAAGTAAATCCGCACCTGAGGGGGGAAGGAGTATATGCTGTACATTGGTCTACTTAGGCGGGCGGCTTGTCTCCGCTTGGAGACACCAAGGAAGTTCAAAGCCAGTTGGGATTAGGATGATGGGCGCAGTAGGAAAATGAAGAAATAGAAATGTCAAACGGCCTTTAAAAAAGATTTTAATAAAAACTTTTGTTTTGGGGACAATACCTGCTTTACAAACATTGTGGGAACGTGGTTTTGGGTAGCCTAGTAACTTTGAGGGGATTCGTTTAGGGTTGCCCTTGACTGAGATTACAGTTATGTTATTCCAAGGAACCTAGGCTGGTATTCTAAGTCAAACCATGTCTTATGGTACTACATCAAAATTGGAGTCTTGTCTATCTTTTGGCATCTTCTCACGAAGTTATATAGGACAACTCAGAGTATGAATGTAGTATGAGGGAAGAACATCAGGGCCGAGGGCTTTATCTTCTGCGCTAATGACAATGGGAATCAAAGCTCCGCATCGGATACAAAGGTATTCGAACTTGGAAAAGTGATATTTCTGATATTCCGGTCAATAAGTAATAAACACAAGAAAATAAAAACAAGCAATAAACACAGATTTTTTGGGGCGAATCTTCTCATACTTACCTGTTTCATTCCAGGACCACCAGGGTTTTCTGGCTAAGCTCAGCCTTGTCGATGTGGTGTTATAGGAATCCCTCATTTTTGCAGGTAAGTGGCAATGATGGTCACGCAAGAACTTCTTACGCTGTAGTAGCTCGTAGGGCTAGACTGTTCTAGTATTAGGTCTATGGCTACTACAATTGAGCAGGTATAACTTAAAAGAGTATGAGGTTCACACATCAGGATTTTCTTTTCTATGCGTTGTGGTTGATGGTTCACTCACTGAATTCCAGAGATTCAGTCAGAGAAGGGAGCCTGGCGGCTCAGGGTTTGTTGTATTCTATCTGGTTGTTTTAACTGGTCGAAGCTCCCATTTAAGCAGATTTCTGTGAGTGAGTCTGATAGGAATACAGTGTATCAGGAGTTTCTAACTTGTAAGGTGCAGTAACAGCGAGTGGACATGGAGACGTCCGGCTGCTTTCTCTGACTGATATATCGCCACAATGGTAAACCAGCCTGAAGGAGTGGTGAGAGAGCATCCTAGACAAGAGAATTATGACCATTGCCACCATATGATGCTAGGATCCTGCTTTGTCCTAGGTCTGTGACTGGCAATACCCACATAAACAAGATCATGTGCAATGGGACCAGATTTATGTGAAATGGATGAACCACATTTTTCAAAGAAGTACAGCTGTGACAGGTTCCCATAGAACCCTATTAACTACGGACACCCTTCTTTTTAGCAAAAAGGTTTTCCCTCACAACCTGAGGAGGGCATGCTATCCTGGGGCTGACATATCACGGGTCCTTTAGCTTTAAACATTAGAAAAATGTACCCATAACTGATCAATGAAAGACCGATGCTTGTGTGGAGGCAGGGAGAGGAGTAGAAGTGCCATGGAGGTAGTGATTTCATGAGTAGATATAGGCATGGGGATACAAGTTGTAATGTTATGAGATGCTAAGGACCGGTGCATGATATACCCTCGACACATGACATTACTGCTGACATGCCAGAAAGCAGGGGATGAGCTGAGGAGTCAGCCCGAGGTGGTCACACCTCTGTTGTCATCTATAAATACAAGACGCATTAACCGCAATGAGTCCATTGTTAGTATTCATCACATCCAACCTTACTTTACAATGTCAGTGCAAAGAAAGCAATAATCTGATAAAGGGGTGCCCCAAGCTAGATATAATGGCCTCTGCCTAGGGGAAGGAAGTCCTCAGAATACGGATCAGTTGGGTCCTGTGTGAAAACACTTGGATCCCCAAACTTTGACCGTTGTTGCTGCGCAAGTCTCTGGAGCTAGAAGAAAGAGGGGGTTTTGTTTTCCCCCTTGAGGGGTGCAGCTCTGATAGTTGTAGCGACACTAGGAGTCTAAGGGATGCCCTAGAGTATTTCGTCCCAATACTAGACAAAAACGTTCAGTTGGGGGCCCGGTAGATCTGGCACAGGAGCCTGTACCACCCCTAAATCTTTGAGTGTTCAAACATTGAAGGACGTATGTTTATAACCTGCACAGGTCTCATTGATAAAATCCTTCATACATGGTTTATGTGTATGCATTTCATACGTAGGAATAGAGGCACTTTGGAGACCCACAAGCCATAGGGGACGGCTCTCTAAAGTGATGTCACTTTTGTCTCCTACGAAGTCATGCCCATCTTTTCTGTAAAAGTAGTTTATGAAAAATTAGGAACTTTCCGGACAGAGGCAAACTTGGCTTCCAATAGGCTACAACCATGGATTAGATGCTCAATTGAGGACCGGAGGGTCCAGCATCTTTATCAACTTTAACGTAACATTGTGTTCGGAGCACCCCGTACAAAATCAAAGCAAACAGGGAGATGTTATAGATATACTGTAGCCAGTACATAGCCCAAGCATCTACACCTGTGTCCTTGTGTAGGCTGTAGATGTTCTGCTAGTGACAGTTCCCGGACAAGGAGGAATAAGTCTGCGGTCTCCAGTTGAAACTGTAGCACCTACCGGTGCCCACTCTTTCCCGTGCACTCAGCCACCATGTCCTATCGTTTAGGGAGAGGTTGATAACGAAAGCAACTAAAACTTCCAGGACCTTAAATCAAGGAAAACTGAAAACGAAACTCAATCTCATTGTACTACCAGGTCTGCAGCGGGGTCCAGCAGCGACAGAGAAACTCAGAGAAACTGATGTTGCGGTGATTGATAAATTATCCGAAAAACACTGATCTACATACATATGTATAAAATAAAAGCGAATGGGGACAAAGTGGCAACAGCAAGTTACAAATATTACCCAGCACAATCTATAGAGAAGAATAATATATGTAATACTAAAAGTAGCTGGGACACTCATGACAATGTCAGCTCCTCAGTGTCCACTGCTACATACAATCACAATCATTAGTTTAAAACCATCAAATAGCCGTGGGCGAGATGGCTCCTCCCCAAAAGTTTTTGTGATGATCTGACGTTTTGCATAAAAACTGAAAAATAATTAATCAAACAGAAATAAAACTAACGTATACATGGATGCAGTACCGAAATCAAGTTACTACATATATCAGACACCGGAATCAAGTTTGCTACATTGATATGGTACCAGAACCAGTTTACTGCAAAGATATATTAAAAGAACCAAGATTACTAAGAGATGTGGATTAGTTAAGTAACAATGTTCACATTAGCCACATAGTCAGGTGCCTGGCGTAGCCAATATAGCCAAAGGGTCCTGCAGAGCCAAAAAAGTCACAGGAGCCCCAAGTTGCCCATATATAACAGGGCCACCACAGTATCCCATAATAACTCCAGCTTTCTGTTAATACTGTGGAGAGCATTATAATAGCAGAGCACAGTGGGTTACTACTGGACGTAACTATTCTCTACTATGGGACCCATGAATACAGGTACTGGGACCTATCAATACAAGCTATGTGGGGATACATCACTATAAGGCTACTGTGGGACACTATCACTACACAGGGATACTGTGGGGACACACTATCCACTATACAGGCTACTGTGGGGACACTAATCACTATACGGGCTACTGTGGGGACACTATCATATACAGGTACTGTGAGGACACTTCAATGAAGGCTACAGTGGGGGAACACTATCACTATACAGGGCTACTTTGGAGGACACTATCACTATACAGGCTACTGTGAGGACACTATCACTATACAGTAGGATACTGTGGGACACTATCACTATACAGCTACTGTGAGGACACTCTCACTATACAGGCTACTGTGAGGACACTACACTATAAGGCTACTGTGGGGCACTTCACTTACAGGTAATGTGGGGACACTACACTATAACAGGCTACTGTGAGGGACACATGCACTATACAGGCTACGTGAGGACACTATCACTATACAGGCTACTGTGGTGACACTATTACTATACAGGCTACGTGGGGACACTATCACTATACAAGCTACTGTGGGACACTATCACTTACAGGATACGTGGGGGACACATCACTATACAGGATACTGTGGGGACACTCTCACTATACAGGCTACTGTGAGGACACTATCACTATACAGGCTACTGTAAGGACACTATCACTATACAGGCTACTGTGAAAGACACTATCACTATACAGGCTACTGTGGGGACACTATCACTATACAAGCTACGTGAGGACACTATCACTATTCAGGTACTGTGAGGACACTATCCACTATACAAGCTACTGTGAGGACACTATCACATATACAGGCTACTGTGAGGACACTATCCAACTATCAGGCTACTGTGGGGACACTATCACTATACAGGCTACTGTGGTGACGCTGCTACAATATTGACTATTTTGGGAGCACAGTTACTCTATTGAATACTGTGGTGGTAACATTAATTTTTTGATTGAC
>CM033642.1:250344804-250428483 GCA_019512145.1 Engystomops pustulosus | reverse complement strand
TGTATAGTGATAGTGTCCTCACAGTAGCCTGTATAGTGATAGTGTCCCCACAGTAAGAGTATAGTTAAATTCCAGTAGTAACAGCACTGTGCTCTGCTATTTATAATGTTCTCCATAGTATTTAACAGAAAGCTGGAGTTATTATGGGATACTGTGGTGGCCCTGTTAATATATGGGCAACTGTGGCGCTCCTGTGACTTTATTGGCTACTGCAGGACCTTTGTGGCTATATTGGCTACAGTCAGGCGCCTGTGATTATATGAGCTAATGCGAGAACTTTGTTACTTAATCCACATCTCTATAGTAATCTTGGTTCTTTTAATGTATCTTTGCAGTAAACTTGGTTCTGGTACTGTATCAATGTAGTTCCGGTGCTGTATGTATGTAGTAAGCTTGATTTCGGTACTGCATCCATGTAATACGTTAAGTTTTATTTCAGTTTGAGTTAATTATTTTTCAGTTTTTATGCAAAAAACATCAGATCATCAAAAAACTTTTTGGGGAGGAGCCAATCTCTGCCCAGGCTATTTGATAGTTTTAAACTAATGATTGTGATTGTGGTGTAAGCAGTAGACCCGAGCAGCTGACATTGTCATGAATGTTCCCAGCTACTTTCTAGTTTACATATAGTTATTCTTCTCTATAGATTGTGCTGGGTATATTTTGTACTTGCTATTGCCACTTTGTCCCATTCGCTTTTATTTTTATACATATGTATTAGATCAGTGTATTTTCGGATAAATTTCATCACCATCAACATCAGTTCTCTGAAGTTCTCTGTCGTTGCTGACCCCTGCTGGCAGGACCTGGTAGTACAATGAGATTGAGTTTCGTTTCACGTTTTCTTGATTTAAAGGTCTGGGAAGGTTTTGTTGCTTTCGTTATCAACCTCTCCCTAAAGGATAGGACATGGGGCTGAGTGCACGGGAAAGAGTGGGCAGCCGGAGTCTGCTGCAGTTACTGGAGACCGCAGACTTATTCTCCTTGTCTGGGACTGTCACTAAGAAGAAATCTACAGCCTACACAAGGACAGGTGAGATGCTGGGGCTATATACTGGCTACAGTATATCTATAACATATCTCTGTTTGCTTTGATTTTGTACGGGGGGCTCCGAACACAGATGTTACAGTTTAACAGATTGATAAAGATGCTGGACCTCCAGGTCCTCAATATCGAGCATCAGTATCCATGGTTTGTAGCCTATGGAAGCCAAGTTTGCCATCTGTCCTGGAAGTCCCTAATTTTCATAAACTAATTTTAGCAGAAAAGATGGGCATGACTTCTAGGAGACAAAAGTGGACATCACTTTTGGAGCCGTCCCCTATGGCTTGTGGGTGCTCCAGAAGTGCCTCTATTCCCTGTATAGTGATAGTGTCCTCACAGTATCCTGTATAGTAATAGTGTCCTCACAGTAGCCTGTATAGTGATAGTGTCCCCACAGTATCCTGTATAGTGATAGTGTTCCCACAGTATCCTGTATAGTGATAGTGTTCCCACAGTATCCTGTATAATAATAGTGTCCCCACAGTAGTCCGTATAGTAATTGTGTCACCACAGTAGCCTGTATAGTGATAGTGTCCCCACAGTAGCCTGTATAGTGATAGTGTCCCCACAGTATCCTGTATAGTGATAGTGTCCCCACAGTAGCCTGTATAGTGATAGTGTCCTCACAGTAGCCTGTATAGTGATAGTGTCCTCCAAAGTTAGCCCTGTATAGTGATAGTGTCCCCACTAGTAGCCTGTATAGTGAAGTGTCCCTCTACAGTAGCCTGTATAGTGAATGTGTCCCACATCTAGTAGAGGTCCCCACAGTACATTAGTGATTAGTGTCCTCACAGTAGCCTGTATAGTGATAGTGTCCCCACAGTAAGAGTATAGTTAAATTCCAGTAGTAACAGCACTGTGCTCTGCTATTTATAATGTTCTCCATAGTATTTAACAGAAAGCTGGAGTTATTATGGGATACTGTGGTGGCCCTGTTAATATATGGGCAACTGTGGCGCTCCTGTGACTTTATTGGCTACTGCAGGACCTTTGTGGCTATATTGGCTACAGTCAGGCGCCTGTGATTATATGAGCTAATGCGAGAACTTTGTTACTTAATCCACATCTCTATAGTAATCTTGGTTCTTTTAATGTATCTTTGCAGTAAACTTGGTTCTGGTACTGTATCAATGTAGTTCCGGTGCTGTATGTATGTAGTAAGCTTGATTTCGGTACTGCATCCATGTAATACGTTAAGTTTTATTTCAGTTTGAGTTAATTATTTTTCAGTTTTTATGCAAAAAACATCAGATCATCAAAAAACTTTTTGGGGAGGAGCCAATCTCTGCCCAGGCTATTTGATAGTTTTAAACTAATGATTGTGATTGTGGTGTAAGCAGTAGACCCGAGCAGCTGACATTGTCATGAATGTTCCCAGCTACTTTCTAGTTTACATATAGTTATTCTTCTCTATAGATTGTGCTGGGTATATTTTGTACTTGCTATTGCCACTTTGTCCCATTCGCTTTTATTTTTATACATATGTATTAGATCAGTGTATTTTCGGATAAATTTCATCACCATCAACATCAGTTCTCTGAAGTTCTCTGTCGTTGCTGACCCCTGCTGGCAGGACCTGGTAGTACAATGAGATTGAGTTTCGTTTCACGTTTTCTTGATTTAAAGGTCTGGGAAGGTTTTGTTGCTTTCGTTATCAACCTCTCCCTAAAGGATAGGACATGGGGCTGAGTGCACGGGAAAGAGTGGGCAGCCGGAGTCTGCTGCAGTTACTGGAGACCGCAGACTTATTCTCCTTGTCTGGGACTGTCACTAAGAAGAAATCTACAGCCTACACAAGGACAGGTGAGATGCTGGGGCTATATACTGGCTACAGTATATCTATAACATATCTCTGTTTGCTTTGATTTTGTACGGGGGGCTCCGAACACAGATGTTACAGTTTAACAGATTGATAAAGATGCTGGACCTCCAGGTCCTCAATATCGAGCATCAGTATCCATGGTTTGTAGCCTATGGAAGCCAAGTTTGCCATCTGTCCTGGAAGTCCCTAATTTTCATAAACTAATTTTAGCAGAAAAGATGGGCATGACTTCTAGGAGACAAAAGTGGACATCACTTTTGGAGCCGTCCCCTATGGCTTGTGGGTGCTCCAGAAGTGCCTCTATTCCTTTGCTGCATATTGCTAGCACCGATCGCGGGTGTTTTCACAGCGATTGCTGCTGGCAAAGCTGCCGGCAGCCTCAAAAAGATAGCGGCGCATGGGCGCATACTCACCCTCCGGTGGCCCCGATGTCTGCGCGGCTCGTCTTCAGTCTTCCGCGCCGTCTTCTTTCTTCTGCTGGGTGCCGCCATGTTTTTCCCCGGGGCGGCGCCTAGTATGCAGCGTCAGCAGCGGCGCGTCATACTAGGCACCTGCCGGGGAAGATCGTCGCAGACATCGGGGAAGCAGCGCAGCACATCGGGGCCACCGGAGGGTGAGTATATACGTTTATTTTTTTTTTAATGCTGGGCTGGGCTGTGCTGTATACTACTGGGGGCTGTGCTGTATACTACGGGGGGCTGTGCTGTATACTACTGGGGGCTGTGCTGTATACTACTGGAGGCAGTGCTGTATACTACTGGGGGCAGTGCTGTATACTACTGGGGGCTGTGCTGTATACTACTGGGGGCTGTGCTGTAATGGTAATAATGTTGTTGTATGCCTTATGTTTATGAGCGACAGTTTTCCTGCTATATACCTGCATGTCATAAGAATTTAAATTAAAAAAAGGACCATGTTAAATTCAAATCCGTTTTTTTTTAATTTTTACCTGTGTTTTGTATGCGTTAGAAAAGGGGTAGTATTATACGGCGAATATATCTTAAACTCTATATTTTAAACAGGAAAGTAGGGGGGTCATCTTATACACCAGGTCGTCTTATACGCCGGAATATACGGTATATATAAATATATGTATATATATACACACACATATAGTATACACTGGCCATATATACACATACAGTATTTGCATCTATGCATACATACATAGTATATACACAGTATATACATATATACACAGTATATACACATATATACACATGTACACAGTATATACATATATACACATATACACAGTAAATACACAGTATATACACATATACACAGTATATGCTTATATAAACAGTATATACATATATACAGACAGATAAATACATATGTATATACTTACCTTTTAGGATGTTTGGGGGCTGTATGGGTGACCACCCAGCCGTGGCATCAGTCGTGTGTGCAAGGGGGTGTTTTCACTGAGTGGGCGTCAACTGTGCCACCCAGCAGGGGGATGAGTGGGTGGGTCAGGGAGGTGGCTGGTGGGCAGGTCAGAGAGGTGGCTGGTGGGCGGGTCAGGGAGATGGCGGGTGGGCAATCCAGGAGAGAGGTGGCCGGGCCAGGTGAGATGTGGGCGGTAGCCAGGAGGGACCCGGGCGCACAATCCGCCAGGCACCTGGCAGTGTATCCCCGGAACACTTACCACAGGCTGTGGCAAAGCCCTGCAGGGCCTGTGCATCCCCAGGCCCCTGAACCTCATGGGACCCATAGCAGCCGCTACGGCTGCTACGGTGGTAGTTACGCCACTGTGTATCACATATTTGTAGGACTTCAGACATAAATCTGGAGCATGGGCCAAATTGGCACTGGAATGCTCCTTTATGTGCAGAGTTTTGGGTTGCAGGGGACACAGTGCAGCAGTGAAACAAAATTAGTGCAAACACACAAATAAACACATGCACAAGCAATTTGCACATGTATTAAAATGGATGATGGTAATGTTGTTGTTGTATGCCTTATGTTTATGAGCGACAGTTTTCCTGCTATATACCTGCATGTCATAAGAATTTAAATTAAAAAAGGACCATGTTAAATTCAAATCATTTTTTTTTGTAATTTTTACTGGTGTTTTGTATGCGTTGGAAAAGGGGTAGTCTTATACGGCGAATATATCTTAAACTCTATATTTTAAACAGGAAAGTAGGGGGGTCGTCTTATACACCAGGTTGTCTTATACGCCGGAATATACGGTATATTAAATAGTAGCGGGCCAAGCACAGAACAGAGCAAAGGGTATACAACTCATAACTGGTGACCATTCCAAGTAGGAATCATTGACTACAACTCTGTGGATACAATCCTGTAGCCATTTTTAATCCAATTGCAAATGATTTCTGCTAAACCAATAGACCAGTGGTGGCGAACCTATGGCACTAGTGCCAGAGGAGGCACTCGGAGCCCTCTCTGTGGGCACCAGGCCATCATCCCAGCATGAAGTTCACCGGGATATTTTCCCTCTCCCGATTCCAGTACAGCCTGGAATATTTAATACTGTCACTACGGAAGTATACCCAATTATGCTTTACTGCAGAAAGAGCAGCCAGCACAGGGCAGCCTCTCGTACTTGGAAATAAAAAGTTATTTGATGTTGAAAGTGGTTAATGAATAATGGAAACACCGAAAACGCGTTCCGTCAGAGTAATGAGGCAGACGGCCGTGTATGACCATTCTGCTCCATTACTGTCATAGAGCGATGACATTTACCTTATGTGGACCCCAATAGACCCCTCTTGATCTATGGGGGTCACATCACTGAACCCCCCACATCAGCAGGTTAAGCCCTTCCTATGGTTAGAGCCTAACTTGTATTTGTGGAAAACCCCTTAACCCCTTACCGCTCTGCGCCGTAGCTCTACGGCGCAGAGAGATAAGGATGTATGAAGAGGGCTCACGGGCTGAGTCCTCTTCATACAAGGTGGGGGTTTTGCATGTTGCGAAAACCCCCACCGCTAATAACCGCAGTCGGTCATTGTCGCCGCCAAAGTCTTTTTTTAGAATCGCTTTGCCCCCCAACGTCACTCGGGGGCGGCGATCGTTTGCCGTGGTAGCCTCGGTCTTCTTTTGACACGAGGCTACATGGCTTCTGCAGATTCGTTACAATGAGCCAGAGTATGCAGTATATGGTAGGAGCGATCTGACCATCTAGGGTTAATGACCGTAGATGGTCTAAAACATATGGAAAAAAAGAAAAAACAGGTTTTAAAAAAAAAAAATTTATACAATATTAAAAAATTCTAAATCACACCTCCCTTTCCCTAGAACGATATAAATCAAACAAACAGTAAAATCACAAACTATTAGGTATCGCCGCGTCCCAAAATGCCCGATCTATCAAATATAAAAACGGTTACGGGCGGGCGGTGACCTCCGAGCGGGATGGCGCCAAATGCCCAATGCGCCTTTCTACAATACACTTTTTACATCACATAAAAAATGAAATAAAAATGATCAAAATGTCGCACAGACCTCAAAATGGGTAGCATGAAAACTCGGCTCATTTCGCCAAATGACCCACCCCCACCGCCCCCTCCGTGCACCGAAATATGAAAAAGTTATGTAAGCGTCAGAAGATGGCAAAATTTTTTTTTTTTTTCTTTTTTTGCACACATCGTTTAATTTTGAAAATGTATTAAAACACAATAAAACCTATAAAACCGGTATTACCGCCCGGCCGATTCGCACCGAACCAAAGAATAAGCGGAGGTGTTATTTTGAGTGCACGTCACAGAGTAAAGCGAAAAACACTGAGCCCACAAGAACGTGACACGTGCGGTTTTTTTTAAAAAAAATTTCCACTTTGGAAGTTTTTGCAGCTTCGCAGTACAACGGCTGTTAAATAAATAAGATTACGGAAAGTAAAATTTGTTACGCCACAAATAAGCGCTCACACAGCTCTGTACACGGAAACATGAAAAATTTATGGATTTTTGAAGTTGGGAGCGAGAAATGAAGAAACCACCTGCGTCTTTAAGGGGTTAGGGATTAAGTTAATGGTACAATAAAAACAGAATGAAGGCACTGGGTGGGGGTATTTGGGATGGGGGGCAGGGGGTCCATGTGAGGAAAGTGAGTGTTTAACCCTTATACCCTTTGACTGCTGCCTGCAGTCACTGTTAGAGTACCTGTTATCATTACACGGCAGCTGCACACACTCGGCTCTGCTTCATCAGAAGAACTTCAGTGAGGAGCAGGAGGAGGAGGGGGGGCAGGAGCTATTGATGTAGCTCACTGGAGACTCCTGCCTGCACGGAGGGCTGATCCCCTGGGGCGCGCTGTGGCGGGGGCAGTGCAGAGAATAGACACTCTCACTGCTCCTCCATCCATCCATGTGCCGCAAGTGGCACCTGAGGACAGGAGGCTCTGCCTCCCAGGGAGGGGATGGCGCGGGTGCCGGGCTCTGCATCAGACACCCGGGATCTGGAGAGAGAGGAAGACGCTGGCACCCCGCCCCCTGGCTTCTCTGTATCCTGAGCAGGACGGGGGCGGACTCGGGGGGGCCGGGACAAAACGGAAAAATCTGGTGAAAACGCAAAAAAACGTGACTTCATCTAACGGTCTGTGCAGGCGGGACAAGGGTTAAAAAAGCGGACGGTGTCCCGCCCAAAACGGGACGGTTGGGAGGTATGTGTGTTCCAGGTTTGTATACACAGGCAGTTGATACCCTTGAATGTTAAGAGACTAACACATACGATAATCACGACCAAAAGTATGACACACTTTCTAATTCAAAGAGTTCCTGTATTTTCAGGACAATAAAAATTGTAAATTCACACTGAGGCATCAAAACATCACATCACATGTTGCCCCCCAGATTAAATAAAGTAGAGTTCCTGCCTTATAAATGGGGTTAGGATCACCATCAGTTTGTTGGTGCAAAAGTCCGGTGGATATAGAGCTGATAGTTCACTGAATGACCCTGTTAAATTGTTATTATGGTTAGAAAAAAACGCAGCTAAGAAAGGAAAAGCAGTGGCCACATTACTTTAAGAATATGAAGTCAGCGAGTCTAAAAATTGGGAAAACTTTGACAGGGTCCCCAAGTACAGTTGCAAAACCATCAAGAGCTAGCCTACAAAGAACTGCTCACACACGTGGTCAACGACGACCGCCCAGGAAAGGAAGACCAGAGTCACCTCTGCCACGTGGGATCAATTTCATCCGATCCACCAGCCTCCAGAAATCGCAGGTTAACAGCAGCTCAGATTTGAGACCAGGTCAATGCCACACAGTTTTCTACAAGTCAGACCACACTCTCTACAAACAATGTTAGAGAGAGACTGTGTGCACAGCCTTTAAGGTAAATAGCTCCTAGAAACCAACTGCTAAGCACAGGTAACAATCGCGAAGAAGACTGTTTGGGCTAAGGAACAATGGAATGGACATTAAGACCAATGGAATCTGTGCTTAGGTCTGATGTACAAATTTTGAATCTTGCTTCAACCACTGTATCTTTGTGGTGATGCAAGAAGGTGAATAATTGGACTTCTCACATGTCTGGCTTCTCACTGTGAATCGCAGGTTAGGTGATTTGTGTTTTTTTATTCAAAATTGAAGGTATATACAAAACCAGTATATGGTTACACCAGACGCATTTGTGCACTTAGCGCGTCATGATATTCTTCCGATTTGACGTGAGTTGGACCATCATTTATTTTTCAACAGGACATTGTCCCCTACAAACCAGGCTGTTTAAGGCCTATTTGACTAGAAGGAGAGTTATGTGGTGCTTCATCAATGGCTTCCAGTCACCAGACCTGACCCCACGAGATGCTTTGGTGAAGCTGAACCGCAGTGTGAAGCAAAAGGGCACACAAGTGGTAGCATTACTTCAAGACAGTTGGAACACAAATTCCAGTTGACTACCTCTTGAAGCGCACCAGAGAATGCACAAGTGGGTGCAATAAGTCGTATCAAAGTAAGTGTCTACTTTATGAACCTAGAATCTAAAGACAAATTTCAGTTGTTTCGCATTTATTGTTAAGTATATAATCCGCATGTGTTAATTTCATATTTTTGATGCCTTCCGTGTGATTCTACAATTTTTAGTCAAGAAAATACAAATGCATACACAACTGACATTCCCAGCTCTACTATCTTAGCCATAAAACACACTGTCACCGCTGGCCGAGCCACTCCCCCCGGGAAAAGACCTTGCTGTAGCAGTAGGAAAGGCTCTCCACACATACGTATGCCTGCGGGAAGTGGGTGAAAGCTCCTCCTTCCAGGGGAGTGGCCAATGAAAGAGAGTGCTGCCACTGAGAAAGAATCTGTCCCACATGGAGCCATACTATTAAGATCACACAGTCTCTTCGGCATTAGACTTCTGAGTCGGATCCTGGGATAAACTGAAATTGTAAAACAAATAAAAATAGTCCAGCTCATCGACCCCCTAAATGCACAAAAAAATATATATATAAATATATATCCTGGGTGACTCATAAAACAGATTTACTGTTACAAATACACCTGATGTATGTTGTTATATGGATTTCATACGGATAAAGGAAGATATGTTTTTAACCCCTTAGGGATGTAGCCAGTTAATAGCAAAGACTGTTTTCTTACATATGTCATTTTTATATGTTGTAACTTTTGAACACGTGTAACTTATCAGGGGTTATTGATCCTGTGGACTTTTCTAACCGAAATTGTATACACCAGACTGATAGAGACAAGATGGTATTATATCTGTAAAATGCTGTATTTTTGTTAATCGTGAATTAGAGAATGTGTTTTTTTTGTTATCCTGAGTATTTTAAGAACTTGTTTTTGTGGTATACCCCTTTAAGGGGTTTATACAGCATTTGAAAGACAGTATCTGAACATGGTGAATTTAATGATAGAAGCTAAAACAGCAATAAAACTGTAATTGTAAGTAAGGGGTAAAAAATTATTATTGTGTAAAGACCACTAGGGACTTGAAATTTAAAAATTTTCTTTGATGGACAAACCCTTAATGGGGTGAAATGTATCATATCAATCTATTTACCGTATTTCCTCCGGCGTATAAGACGACTTTGAAGACAGAAAATATTCTGTCTCTCTGGGGTCCGTTCTATACGCCGGTAATCCCGACCGACCCCTGCGTGATTCACGGCGGTGGTCGGGTTCCCGGTGCATGAGAGGGCTCACGGGCTGAGCCCTCTCCATAGCCGGTAAGTCTTTGCTGCATTATGCAGCAAAGGCTTACCGGTAACACCCGCGATCGTGCTAGCAGCCTTCAAAGAGGCTGCCGGCAGCCTCAAGAGATAGCGGCGCATGGGGCGCCGCCATCTTACCTGGGATCGCCGCTCCCCGTGACGTCATCGGGGTCGGCGATCCGTCTCCATGGTAGCCTCGGGTCCTCGAAACCCGAGGCTATTTCGTTTTAACCCCTCTCATTCAAATGTGCTGATAGCACATTGTAATGAATGAGGAAATTCCCCATATACTGCCATCCTGTAGTATGGCAGTAATATGGTAGATCGATCAGACAACCTAGGGTAAAGTACCCTAGGGATGTCTGAAAAAATAATAAAAAATAAATAAAAAGTTTAAAAAAAATAAATAAAAAAACCTAAAATTTCAAATCACCCCCCTTTCCCTAGAACTGAAAAATATAAAATAACAGTAAAAATCATAAACACATTAGGTATCTATGCGTCCGAAATGGTAACGTTTTTTCAATGCGTTTATCCCCGAACGAAAAAAGCGCCCAAAGTCGAAAATGGCACTTTTTTGCCATTTTGAAAAATATAAAAAAATCTATAAAAAGTGTCAAAGTCAGTACAGTCCTAAAAGATATCATTGAAAATATTATCAATTTCGCAAAAAATGACACCACCCACATCTCCGTACACCAAAATTTAAAAATTATTAAAGCGCCAGAAGTTGGCAATCAAAAAAAGTTTGGTTCCACGTAATCGTACACCCAAAGAATAAAGTAGATTTGCATTTGGGGCGCTCAGTGAAAGACATTAATATTCAAGCCCACAAAAATGGCGCAATGCGGTTTTTTTTCACCATTTTCATTGCATTTGGAATTTTTTTCCCCCTTCTGATTCATGGCATGAATATTTATAAAATAAAATTAAGGTACAGTATGGTAACCTTTACAGTAAAATGCGCGATGGTAATGTTGTTGTTGTATGCCTTATGTTTATGAGCGACAGTTTTCCCTGCTATATACCTGCATGTCATAAGAATTTAAATTAAAAAAAGGACCATTTAATCAAATCTGTTTTTTTTTAAATTTTTACCGGTGTTTGTATGTGGAAAAGGGGTAGTCTTATAAACGGCGAAATATCTTAACTCTATATTGAAACAGGAAGTAGGGGGGGTACATTGTATTTATGAACAAATGGCACAATGACATGTCTCTCCAAATAAGAGTTTGCAGCAAGTTAAATAGTTAAGGAATTCTGTTACCCTCGTACTCTCTCCACACATAAATAAGGAAGAATATCTTGGTGTCATTACGGGTATGTGATACTGTTATACCCTTTTATCTTAGGCATATTCACGGACCGTATTGGGCCACTTATATATTGGCTAATGTATACCCACGCCTTGCTATATATAGAGAGGGGGCAGAGGCCCCCAGACTGCCACCCGCCGCTGACCGCAACGATATCCCTCCCCCTACGATCCCCGCTCGCGCCCCGCTACTCATTGTGCTCCCGCCATACTCCGGTTACCAGCTTTTTCCGGGCACCACCTCTGTCAAGTAGCCTTCGACCTTTTGATAGATCCTCCTTATGGCTGCACTAATGCACCGAATTCGCTGAATAACGAAGTAAAAGAATCTTGTACTGTAACTCTATATGTACAGTAACTTATCACCTTATAACTACTAATTTTTTTTTAATTAACTATAAACTACCATGTTCCTTTTTAGACATTTAATTATGCAATTTTCTTGCATATGTCACAGTGTGGTAGAAATGTTCATTCCGTCGGTGATTTGATAAGTCGCAAGTGTATCATGATTTCATACAACATGAACATTCTAACTTTTTCTTAGAAAGTCACTATCCAAACACGGTAGGAACTTTAAAAGTGGACAATTACCATTCCGCAAAGACGGATGTTTGGATATCTAAGGCATGGCACTGGTGCGTTTCATTCTTTCCCTTTGACTGACAGGTACGACAGGCACAGCACAGTTGGTGCAAGTGATACTAGTTCTTTTCTTAACAAGATCAGATACAAGATGAAAAATGGTTTAGCTACTCAAACTATTCACAATACTATGCAAGTACCTGTCTTTACAAACTCCTACTTAGCCAATCCTGTCACAGACTGGCGAGTTCAGCACCTGAACGTCTATGTTCCTTCTTAATAACAACTATATAAGCCATTGCCCAATGCCGTGGTACTTAAGACATTACTAATAAAGCATCAAAGTGAGTGATGTGGAATTAATTGATATGTGCTATGTCGCTCAAGTACACTAGTCCGTCTAGAAGCAACAACAATCTTACATTTGTGCTGCTGCCAACAATTTCTTTTCATTGTTTAAAATGTTCTATGCTTGTCTCATGGTGAGCTGTGGTCATGGATCCTAAATATGTGGCCAACCTGTCTTTTCGCTGAAGCCTGTTTCCGTATTTCCGACTCCGGAATTTACTTTAGGAGCAGGTCAATCTCTGGCTGCCGCTGACGCAAGGTGACTGCCTAGAAGAGCCAAGGAGGGGTACATTCCCCTTTTACATTACCCCTTTCTTCTACACTATATAGGCTTGAGTAGCAGTTAATGATAATAAATTTATTTTTTGTTTTATAGAGCCCAATCTATATGTAGATTAAGTCAAAATGTCATTGGTTGTGGTGGGTAAAACAATGGCCAGTCACTCAACAAGCACAAAGTGAGGCTTGATCACAAGAGCTTACAGATTAATGATAAAACCAAGACGTATAGAAGATCTTTTATAAGGTATTATTAGTGTTTGTGGCGATTGAGCCTCTTTTGACAGATTGTAGGCTGTCATGAAGCTAAGCGAGCTGGCAGGGTTTTTTTAGAGATGGTGAGCTCTGCTAAAATAGAGACCAAGCTGGGTTGTTGTCTTACACTTGGATATTGGGTTCTTTTATATATTCTCATAGGAACATATAAAGTAACGTAAAAAGGAAATCTACCTTCAAAATCCCAATCAGACTATCCAGTTGACACATTACCTATACCCAAAATCATGGACTGTAATAATCTTTCTTATACTTGTTATCCATGGCTTTTGAAAATCACTTTTATAATTATTCTAATGAGCTTGAAAGGCTCTAGTGGTTGTTCCACAGCCCCTTGGGGAATTATGTGTTTATAAAAGGAAGCTAAATTTTAATTATGGAACCTTAAATGAATGGGTCGTTTTCACAGCTGGTCATAAAGGGCATAACTGCTTTGTTAATGGGAATATCCAATTAGTAGACATGGGTGGCTTTGCTAGCAAGTCCTGTCATGCACACTTATCCAGGGAGGGGGAATTATTCACGACTCTAGCTGCGCCCCGACAAATATGCGTGCCCACATCAAGATATCGGAAACCTTTATGATTCACGCGCCCTTGGAAACATAAGGTCATGATCCGAGCGTCATCTACTCTGCCTTTTTCTTACCCTCTGGCACATTTATCACCAATCATTGTTCGATCTAGCACCTTTTTGGTTAACTGCTCGAAATGGCAGTAGTAGTTCGTTATTTATTGGAAATTTTTGCATACTGCGCAAACTTGTCCATTTGCAATTATTTCAAACTGTTCTCAGGACAGAAAACTGCCGTTTAGATAGCATCTGATAATTTCTCACCATGTTTCAGTGTTCTGTACTCATTCTTGAGGACACTTAGCCTTTATATCCTGAGTACAATATGCTTACTTTTGGACCTTACAAATGTACTTCCATATTTCAGATCACAGTACAACCTCTTCTTCACAAACACGGGAACCAGTTTTCAACCCTGGTACCATGCTAATTGCTAGATGTGTAAACGTCCAGCAAGTTTTGCAATTAACGTGCCATATATTATACTAAACATGCACTTTAACAGCTTTGTCTACAATATGAAGCCCTTTTGCTGTGACATGTCATTTATACACATGTGTCTACCACTTGGTGACTAATACGAATTGAGACGGGTCATGGTACTCAAGGAATTACCATCACTTCTAGCTGTTTTAATCGTGTTTCGAATCCTGACAATTGTTTTCCTTGTTCTTTGCTATTTCGATTTTAGTTCTGTTTCTTTATGAAACACCTGTCCTGTACTAAAGAACATAACAACTAACACACTACGTTTTAAATTTATTGCCTCACATTTTCTGCCCTGTAAGTGGGGTTGCTCATCTCCGACGGAGCTCACTCCCAATATCCCCACGACATTAACCTTTGTCACTGTACTTGTCACAGCTAAACTAGGGACTACTGATTGCCCACGCGTTCCTACCCGTAACTTGCTTTTGGCCTTAGCAGGGTGTAACACGAGGTCGCTTTTCTGTGAGTAAGGGGGGTTCCCTGTTGCAGTTGTTTTGAAGGGCGATAAGAGATTTCGTGACAGTTCTCCCTCCTATGTAACTGAGCCTAAAAACAATCTGCACAGAAGATTTCATTACAGCTCTCAGATCAATGAAAAGAGCCATGTGGCAGTGTGCCGTTCACATTGTCTGAATGCACTGAGCGTCAGTGTGTCCCGCGGTTATCCGAATCTCCATCCCCCAGCCCAGTTAGTGTAAGTAATTAATATGGCCTAACTAAAAACTTTTCCCTGTTGTATAACGAAGGGGAAGAGGGGCGATTGTGTCAAACTTGTCGATAATCTGTTAACTACAAGGGATTTTGCTCAAGCACTGAATCTGCTAGAAAAACAAGACGGTGGGGCACAATGTCATGTGTTAAATGACCAGATATTTTTTTTTCATTTTAGGCTATAGTGCTTCATGAACTGCAATTTCTGCCATTTACTATATTTTTCCTTCTAATTTGTGAAGACAATAGTGGCGCCCAAATCAGTGTTTCTCCGCGACCAAGCATTTTCTCAAGTCCCGTGACCCTACCCTGTTAATTTGTTGCCTTAGGGGTGGCGGCTGCAAGGTTTTCTCACAGTAACAAAAAGAAAATACAAATCTTGTGTTGAGCATGATTAGATTTTATTGGAGCCGTTTTCTACCTTGGTATATCGAGGATTGAGATATAGACCGCATGTGGTGTTCTACATACATATTGTTTATAGAAGGCTTTGAACTTCTTGCAACACTTTAGCAAATTTTCTATGTCCTTACATACAATACTGCGAACTTGAATCAGGGGAAATACGAGTTCTCCCTGTCTACATGTCATGCCATTCATTCTGAGTGTAATAATACTTGCAGACGCGCTTGTACAATGTGTCATAAACTCGTGACGTGCAATCCCATGTCGTTTTTGTCTTTTAGTTTTTCTTCTTTAGGCATAAAAGCACTGTAATATTGGTGATATTAGTTTGTATAATTAGTCTTTTTATTTTGTTGTGTCTTTTATTCTTGCGGTTGACTGTAACTACAACAGTAACAAAATATACAAAAAGTCTTGTTCAGTATAAATATTTATCATGAAGTGTTATTATCTATGTCTTTAACCCAAGAGACCACGTGTAGTTTAATTAAACAGAGATTTTGTATAAGCAGAAGTAATATTAGAGCTACGTACATCTACTAAGACTGAATTCGGTTAAGGAGTAAAGCATCACGGCATAAGAGAGCCAATCTTTGTCTTCAATGCAGTTATTTTTTAATTACGATGCCAAAGGAACTCACTGGTTTAAAAAAAACCCTCTTATTGTTAACTCAACTGTATTTGACGACCCCTAGGTCATGTGAGTATGTGGTAGAAAAAATAGTTTTTAAAACACATGCATTCACTTTAGGATTTGACCAAGTATATACATATTATAGGTGTTTGTGTAAATCCACTGTGAACCAACAGCAAGCTGTTTAAAAGGTTGGTATGCTTATTCAGGGCTTAAGCCCTAGTTACTGACTTTTAAAAATGGAATAAAGGTGCAATCTGTTGTTTGTTAAAAATGGCATATAAACGACATAAATCCTGAGGGAGAAGTAAAAAGACAATGTTCTAGTTGCAACTTTGTGTGCAATGAGAGTCAGAGATTACTAAACATAATGTGGTAAGGGAGGAAGTTTTTTATCTAATATACCAACTTGCATATGTCTAGAATTGGAACACTTCTTTATAGATACATAAAAAATTGTAAAAAGCTCTTAATGGCCTGCCTACTTTTTAAACTAAATGTGCCAACCAATACAAAATATTTTACATTTTTTGGGTATAGAGCACTGGTGTATGCATATTGTATTTAAACAAGTCACACCCAAACCATATGACAGTACTTATGTATGTCCCTCAGAAACCTATGCCCTTTTTTTGCAAAACCTAAAACGAGAAGGCATGAATGGGACATTGGAACATGACAAGGTACACAGACAGTCGGTTTAACTACATGCAAGTCTGTGTGGTTCATTGTCAGGGGAGACACATAGAGCTGCATAAATTCCACATTTCTAAAAATGTGTGCCTTGAAGTTTAGGAACAATTTTCACGTACCATGCAGTATTATACTAACTAACTGATAATTCAGTAAAGCGACCGTAAACTGAGCTGTAAAGGTTTACTCCCCTTCAAGACAAGGCTAAGACACAGAGTATATCTCGCGTGAAACCCGAAGATTAGATAACTCCTACAATTTCACAACACAAAATGGTAATATTTCTGTAAATAATCTTTCCAAAAGCTCCTCTGCAGCTACAAAGGGATGCGGGTTTACATTGCTGGTAATCTGCTGATTTTTAATTCTGAGTAGTTCTAATCCAGAATCTAAAAAAGGTTATGGCTATGTCAAAATTGACACAAGCAAATTTAGTTTTATCTATTGGTGGATATATTTTTGTTTTTAACCTTTCTTGGAGAATTTTGAGATAAAACATCATAACTAAATGACCGAGAAAAGTTTTTTGTGAATAATTAATATGCTTTAATGTGGACAGATGTGGGATGTGGTTTACTGGTTCATACTTGGTTGTGCCTGAAAACTTGTGCCATAGAACAACTAAAGGTCCTTAGCCATTCAAAGTAATATAAGGGTACATGTGAGGGACATTCTCATATATTTGCATTTGCGGCTGGGCAGCTTTAATTACATTCTGACAAAAGCAGTATTGCTTTGCAGTATATATTAGGCTTCTTTTGCCAGACAGCTTCTATTTTGTAATAGTAAAGACTATATGTAATCCTTCTTGCATTCTTTTGACATGTATGAATGCCCATTAATTAGACAGCATATCTTTGTAAGCTTTGATATTAACAACAAATTATGTTTTTTGCATCCCCATATTCAACTCTGTGCCTTTTTTCTGTCTAAGCTGTTTATGGTCTTTTTTGGGGGGGGTGGGAGTGGGGGATTAACTGTAGTTTTTCTCATGTCACCACAGCTTGGAGTAAAATATCAATGAATAGATGTCAGACCCAAACTCGTGTCATCATCAATTTGCATGTACTATCAGGGATGACTCTCTAGATTAGTTATAAAAATTATTTTGTGCTACCTATACACAAATGAGATACCATCAGCTGAGGACTGTATGACTCTGACAATGGCAACAGTGCATGACAAACAATTTTTGCTTATGTTGATACACACATTATCCAATACTTATTGAGTTCTGACTGTATTTCATCTGTAAGGGAAGCGTTTGACCTGCGTGTTTGTACTTACAACTTCATCGTACTCAAGTAAGCGTGCTGATTCTGTGTCTGGATGTAACTCTGGTATCTACTCTGCTTTTACATCACTTGTTGACACTGTAACAGTGCATAGTAATGTGTCCGAACAACCTAGTCACCGCACCGAGTGTCTTTTGCTGTCGAGCGACAAACTATGAAAGTAACGCCGCCAATTGGTGTGTGAACCAGACTTGCCAGAGTGCAGGCACATTGACCATGCGAGATTTTTGGTGATTAGAAACAATTGGGCTGCAGAACAAGTCATAAGGACTTACAAGCTGTGTCAGTGATTGGCATCTAGTTATCAATAGCGTGGGTGGTATTGATTGGAGTGCTAAGCGCTGGTAAATACGCGTGCAACCTAGTTGCAAAGTGATGCTGCCCCGGACACTGCCAACTTCCTTTCGAAACACCAATGGAAAGTTCCTACAAGAGAAGGTTAAATACAGGGTGACCCATGCTTGTGAGAAGGTAGTATTTAAACTGTCCACCCATAGGCCGATAGCGAATTTCTACCGCTGGGGGCTGCAAAAAATACAAGTACAAGACTAAAGAATTCTGTTAGGCTAAGTTCAGCACTACCATCAGACATGCTCCTGTCGTTACTTTTCCTCGTTTCTATGTACTAGTTGCTATATATCTCAACATTTATCTATGATTATAGTATATATATATATCTTATATATATAGTAGTATATATATATATCTATATATCCATCTATCTTAAAAACTGATGTCTTAACTGACATTGTATGCTCTCGGTTTACTTGATGCAATGTTAAAATACAAGATCTTTATGCAGGTGGTTTTTTCAAACTGAGACAAAAGTGACTGCAGCGAGCATGTCAGTAGCTTTGTAGGTAGGAATGAAGAAAAGATTGTCTGTAACAGATGATGCGCAAAAATGATACATATAAATTCTCCTTTCGAATTGCCATTATAAAATGATTGAAGTGTCGACTGGAGAGTGTCACGGAGCATGAAACGCTTTTTTTTAGCCACCCGAGTGCTTGCTTTTTCTTGTTTTAGCTCTTACCTGACCAGACTCTAGTGCTGTCCCAGCTTAGGGCCCACCCTTTAACCATCTCTTAGCCGGCTTTTGCGATTTGTTTTATTGCCCCTCGCACCCCCCCCCAACCCCCCCCCCCCTTGTCCCTCATGTTTGTGCAAAAAATGTCAGTGATTAAGGTTTTGCCGGCATTCATGCATGTAGACACCGCACAAATCACCATTTCGGAGGGACACAATGGTGGCGCCCAGCACGAAGTTAGAGAAGAAAGAAGACGGGCGCCGAAGCCAGAAGAGGACCCGCGCGGACATCGGGGGAGCAGCGCTGCGCATCGGGGCCACCGGAGGGTGAGTATATAAGTTTATTATTTTCTTTTAATGCTGGGCTGGCTGTATATTACTGTAGGCAAGCTGTACTGGGGGCAGTGCTGTATACTACTGGGGGCAGTGCTGTATACTACTGGGGGCTGTGCTGTATACTACTGGGGGCTGTGCTGTATACTACTGGGGGCAGTGCTGTATACTACTGGGGGCAGTGCTGTATACTACTGGGGGCTGTGCTGTATACTACTGGAGGCAGTGCTGTATACTACTGGGGGCAGTGCTGTATACTACTGGGAGGCAGTGCTGTATACTACTGGGAGGCAGTGCTGTATACTACTGGGGGCAGTGCTGTATACTACTGGGGGCAGTGCTGTATACTACTGGGAGGCAACGCTGTATACTACTGGGAGGCAGTGCTGTATACTACTGGGAGGCAGTGCTGTATACTACTGGGGGCTGTGCTGTATACTACTGGGGAGCCGTCCCCTATGGCTTGTGGGTGCTCCAGAAGTGCCTCTATTCTCTACGTATGAAGATGCAATACAATAAACCATGTATGAAGGATTTTATAGATGTAGGACACGTGGCAGGTTATAAACGATACGTCCTTCAATGTTTTGAACACTCAGAAGGATTTAGGGGTGTAACTAGGCTCCTGTGCCAGATCTACCGGGCCCCCAACTTGACCGTTTTGGTCTAATATTGGGAAGAAATACCTCTAGGGCCTCCCTTAGACTCCTAGTTCTGCTACAACTATACCGTCTGCACCCCTCAAGGGGGAAACAAGCAAGACCCCTCTTTCTTCTACCTCCAGAGACTGTGCAGCAACAACGGCTAAAGTTAGGGATGCCAAGTGTTCACACTAGGACCCCAACTGATCCGATTCTGAGGACTTCCCCTAGGCAGAGGCCATTGATATCTAGTCTTGGGGCACCCCTTTACAAGATATTGCTTTCTTTGCACTGACATAGTAAAAGTAAGGTTGGATGTGAGTGAATACTAACAATGGACTCATTGCGGTTGTAAGCGATCTTGTATTTATGATGACAACAAGGGTGTGACCACCTCGGGCTGACTCCTGCAGCTCATCCCCATGCTTTCTTGGCATGCAGCAGTAATGTCATGTGTCCAGGGTAATATCATCACAGGTCCTTTAGCCTCATAACATTAGCAACTTGTACCCCATGCATATATCTCATGAAATCACAGTAGCCTCCATGGACTTCTACTCCTCTCCATGCCTCCACACAAGCATGCTGTCGTTTCATTGATCAGTTATGGGGTACAGTTTTCTAATGTTAAGAGGCTAAAGGACCCCTTGATAATGTCAGCCCAAGGAGACCATGCCCCCCTCAGCTCGCTATAAATATTCCTGAATACCAGGTCAAATTATAAAGTTGATTTTATGGGGTTGTGAGGGAAACCATTTTTAGCTAAAAGAAGGGTATCAGCTAGTTAATAGGGTTCTATGGGAACCTATCACTAGCTGTACTTCTGAAAAATGTGGTTACAGGTTCCATTTAATCTGCCCCTGCACATGAGCATTGTTTATGTGGTATTGCAGTCACGAGACCTGGACAGAAGCAAGGATCCTAGCATCAATATGGTGCAATGGTCATAATGCTCTTGTCTAGATGCTTCTTCTCACACTCCCTTCAGGCTGGTTTTACCATTGTGCAGAGATATCAGTCAGAGAAGCAGCCGATCATCTCCATGTCCATCGCTTTACTCACCTTACAAGTTAGAAACTCCTATGAACAATGTATTCATATCAGACTCACCAGAAATCTGCTTAAATGGGGAGTTACTGACCAGTTAAAACAACACAGATATGAGATACACCCTGAGCCCGCAGGCTCCTTCTCTGACGGATATCTCTGGGAAGTCAGTGAGTGGAAGCATCAACCACAACGCAATAGTAAAAGAAAATATCACTGATTGTGTGAAACCTCATAATCCTTTTAACGTTTATACCCTGCTTAATTTGTAGGAGCCATAGACCTAATACTAGAGAACAGTCTGAGCGCCTACGAGCTACTAAAGCGTAAAAAAGTTCTTCGTGACATCATTGCCACTTACCTGCAAAATGAGGGAATTCCTATAACACCAAGAACGACAAAGGCTGAGCTTATCCAGAAAACCCTTGGTCACTGGAATGAACAGGTAAGTATGAGAGATTCCCCCCAAAAAATCTTGTTTATTGCTTGTTTTTAATTTTTCTTGTTGTTTATTACTTAATTGACCGGAATATCAGAATATCACTTTTTCCAATGTTGCAGAATACCTTTGGAGCTTTTATTCCATTGTCAATAGCGCAGAAAGATAAAGCCTCTGCCTCTGATGTCTTTCCCTCATACTACATTCATACCTCTGAGTTGTCCTCATATAATCTTCGAGAAGATGCCAGAAAGATAGACAAGACTCCAGATTTTGATAAGTAAGACAGTGTGACTTAGAATACAGCCTAAGGTTAACTTGGAAAATCATAATAGTAATCTGCAGTCAAAGGACCACCCTAAACAATTCCCCTCAAGAGTTGCATAGGCTACCCAAACCACGTTCCCACAATGTTGTAATATGCAGGTATTGTCCCACAAAAAAAAAGTTTTAATTAAAAAGGCGTTTGACATTTCTATTCTTCATGTTTCCTACTGCCCAGTCCATCCTAATCCCCACTGCTTTGAACTTCCTTGGTGTCTCCAAGCGAGACAGCGCCCTCTAAGGTAGACCAATGTACAACAGTATACCTTCCCCCACCTCAGGTGCAGGTTTACTTTTGTAATTCTTGTTAGATCACCTTAAAAATTATCCCTTGAAATGGCCTCCCAACAATCACCCGACCGTGCGTGCTCAGTCAAGACAAGCTTGGTTGGGTTCAGTGTTGAGAGTGCAAGTAAATTGTGACCGGTGCCAGGGAACTGTAGGACATGTAGGTTGGGTACACACAATAGCTCGTTTGGTTAAAGTTGGTTTATTAGGATGACGTGTTTTTTTTCGGAGGTAAATTCCCTCCTTCATCAGATCCTTTTGGAACTGAAGTGCTGATGTTAAGGTCGACAACTAAAGGAGACAACTCCAACCGTTGATTGGATAAGGATCTCAGTGTCTCGGGTGGTGCAGGGTGACACCATGGAAGTTCAGTCCAGGAGGGTTAATGCCGATAGTCATTGGCATCAATATATGACATCTAGTCTCTGCATTACAGGAAATCATCGCTACGTTGGACCTTATACAAGTTACAGATCCCCCTACTTCTTCTATCATCACAACAAAAGAGAAGTTGACCCCCACTATGTCATTCCAGCAGCGGCACAAGGTTTCTAGTGATGTCCCCCTCTTCCCATTGTCTTCTGGAATGACCAATGTACCCATGGGCGGATGTGAGACAAAAGATACAAAAGAGCAGAAGTCAACACCACATACACTGGAGCCACAGGTGAGTCTACACGACCGTGGTAGAGATTTGTGGTGGTGGATGATTGCTGTAGGCATGTTCTTCTGTGTTTCATAGCTCGATCATCACTGGTCCCTACATTGGATGCATCAATATATGGAAAGATTCTTAAAATGTATTTTACATAGGATATTAATGTGGTCGTCGGCAACACCATATGATCCAAAAAGGCCTCTTCCTATGTGCATCAGGAAGCCAAGGCTGACCCTCACTAGTTTCTGCCACATTTGTGATTGTCTGTAAGGGCCTGTTCACATCTCCGATATTTTAGCCGGCTGTATATTTACATGCTTTGGTCATGGAATAGGGGCCGAGTGCTGGTTGGTTTCCATGGAGCGGGCACAGTACATAGATGGGAATCCTTGCATCATAGTGAGTTTAGAGTCACAATGTCACAATGTCAGTGCTGCTGTTCCACCAGCAAGCAGGGATTCCTTGAATCATATTTCACAATGATGCAAAACCTCCCATCCTCTGCTTTGTTACTAGTCCGTTGACTCTGACCAGCAAACAATCCTGACTCCACGGACCTAGCATATGTGTATCTGGCCTTATTGTGATACTACAGAGAGAAGGTATAATGGAAAGATCTGCACCTCTTCTGCATGCAAAAATCTTGTGAATATTGAACTTAGCCTTATAGTATAGTACTCACCTGTTTGTGGACTCCCATTGCAATTTCCACAGTAACATAGGTTGAGCATACAGTTTCACACTGCCATATGTTCACCCGGTTGGAGCCCGGGCATGCACAGGGCAGTGCGCTGGCGAGGTGCGGCTCACCCCTTCCCTCTCCATAGCCATGCAATGCACCCGAGAGTACGTATGGGAAAAGATAGAGCATGCTACACATGTGTGTGCGCACCATACCGCCACCGGGTGCCATAGCCTCCTATTGGACGTATAGATGCCCCTACAATGGCTGTGTGAAAGCAGCCAAAGTCTAAGAGTTTTATGTTTGAACATGTCAAAATACTGTGCAAAGTATAAGTACCGTAGAATATGAGGCAATAATTGTAGACAACGGATATACTGTAACTATGGAAGAGGAGGTTCCATTGTAAGAGTGAGAGAGGTCACGATTGCCCTAATTTATATGTTTGTGGCACAGTATACAGTACAGATACATACGGTCCCCTACTTAAGAACACCTGACTTACAGATGACCCCTAGTTACAAACGGACCCCTGGATGTTAGTTATTTACTGTACTTTAGCCCTGGGCTACAATGATCAGCTATAACAGTTATCACAGGTGTCTGTAATGAAGCTTTATTGTTAATCCTGGTTCTTATGACAACATTTTTCCAATCCAATTGTCACAGAGACCAAAAATATTTTGTCTGGATCTACAGTTCCGAATTACATACAAATTCAACTTAAGAACAAAGCTGCAGAACCGATCCTGTATGTAACTGCCTGTATAAATACTGGAGATCAAAATTGAACAATGAAACAGTGACATCCCAGAGTCCTGATGTCAACCCAATAGAAAAACTCTGGAAAGTCCTTGGTGACAAAGTTATGGCAAAGAGATCCACAACAGTCACAGAACTGTGGAAGAGACTGGTGCAAGAGTGGACCCAAACCTGACCAAAGTAGTGTGAGGAGTTAGTGATGTCCCGTGGCCAGTGCACACATTATTACAGTGTTTGGGTCTTTTTCTTTACAGACAGGAACACAGATGACAAACCACATCTTCCTGCAGACGGAGCGGCAACCTGAAAATCTATCAAAAGTGAAGACGGGAAAAGCAGAAACCACTTCATACCCACACATTGCAGTAAGGCTGTACAATTAGGGAGTCATTTTACATTCCACTTTTTAGGATTACGTTACACAAAACAAAAAAATTCCCAAAAATTAACCGATCATGCACCCCCGCTTCTTCCCTCCGATAATTTCCAACATTTCACCACTTCTTCTACTAAAAACAAAAGTACAAGTCCGGATCAATCTCCTCCATAGATTTTATCAGGAAAAACTGTGTAAATATTTTAGTAAAGAAACCTAAAATGTTTTATTTTAAAGGAATTTCACAGGTATTTCACAGACGTTGTAGAAGAGCTTATAGCTACTCTTCAACTTGCCATAAACATCTCCACAATTCACAGAGAAGCAGACTAGACTATGTGCAGTAGGCGAGTGATGGATTCTTCCTCATTGTTTCACATAAAGGGGTTGTCCAAGACCTAAAAAAAATTATATGTACCCGGGAATGGGCTGCTAATAAAAATAAACATTTACTTACCTCCGCGGTCCCTCCCGGCATCGCGGGCTGCCGTCTCTCCTGTTCGTTTACAGGGGCGCAGAAGCTGCGTTGAGTCGAGGTGGCCCGGCCATGCCCAACCGTCCCCATATATCAGCACATGATACAGCGCTGGGAATGGGGATGGTCGGGCGTGGCTGGCCACCTCGTTCGGCTGGAAGCCAAACTCACTGCAGCTAAACAAGCAGGGGCACGGCCCATCATCACAAGGCACCTGAAGGTACCATGGAGGTAAGTAAATGTTTATTTTTTTAAGCAGCCCTCTCCCGACCACATATATATTTTTTTTCAGGTCTTGGACAACCCCTTTAAGATGGGGCTATTCCTGATTCTGAACTTAAAGGGGAATAGCTGTTATTGTTCTATATGAAAGTCTATCATGCACTGCATACCATCGTGTCTTCTCCTAGTTGCGGAGCTGGGATACTGGGATACATTGTAAGGGGGAGGAGGTTGCCTGTCAGTATATAGAATTCATTAGGAGGTACTGACAAATCACTAAGGAGTGAATTTATTAGCACTGGTAGTTTTAATATTCCCTCCCTGCGAATGTACTGAACCCAGATCTACTTAGAGGCTCTGGTTTCTTAGTAGATCCGGACGCAATCTCAGACAGGTCAGAACTGGCGGAGATTTCAACTCTAGCCTATGCGGGTTTTCCGGTGGAGACTATAATAATAATTCATTATTTATATAGCACACACAGATAACACAGCGCTGCACATCGGTCCCTGTCCCCAATGGGGCTCATAATGTAATCAACCGACCAGTATGTTTTTGGAATGTGGAAGGAAACCGGAGGACCAGGAGGAAACCCACACAAACACGGAGAGAACATACAAACTCTTTGCAGATGTGAAAGGGGCAGAAAAGGGGCTTATTATATACCTTCTCTGCAAGACAACTGTTTCTCTTTTACAGAATGTAACACACATGACAACCCGTTCCATGCTGAAGACTGAGCATCAACCTGCAAATTCTGAAAAAGAGAAGATTAAACAGACTGAACATGTAGCAGCCGCTTCACACCCCGGCAATACAGTAAGTCTCTACCATGCGCCATGGGGTAGATTTATCAATAGTGTCTGTCAGTAGCCACAGAAAAAGCTACAAGTGACGACCTCCTGAGAGATCGCAGCCCGGGCTCCTGCAAGGTCGGCCGAAAAACACCCACAAGACAGAATGACGGAGTTGTGTAAGTGTTGTGCAGTTTATTAAGATTCATTCGTATTAATAGGAAAATAAGTCATTAGTGTATCATAATCATCTAGGAAGACACGTGTAACAAGCAATGGGACCGGCTTGTTGGCACATTTTAAAAAATATCTAGAATTCCACCTATTGTAACATCTCCCACCTATAAGCACAGAAAGTTGTGCCTTGTGGATATTAAAGGAAACCAACCTACCATGAGGAATCTACTACCAGAAGTAGATGTGATAGTAGATTCCTCCTGCTGCCTCTGCCCTAATCTGTAATTTAATAATCCTGGAACCTAACTTGTTGAAAACGTTATTTTAGTAATATGTAAATTAACTGCAGAGGGGCGTGTACTAGCCTGGCCGGGCACTAGGAGCTGAGGCTACTCCATACCCCAGAAAATTCTTACTTTAAGGGCAAATTCACACGACCGTTGGGGGGCGCAGGTACGGGTGCCGTATATACATCCCCCATAGGCCGGCAATGGGCACACAACGCGGCACTGTATTATTCCGTAGCCATGCTATGCAATGGCGCGGCGGGCACACGTTCGTGTGTATACGCCCTTATACTGATCCAAAAAGTCAGGTTGAATTGTTTATCTTTTTTTTAGCAAATTTACAAAAGAGTCCACCAGCATCCAATTGTACAGGAAAAAGAAAATACTAAAGAAGCGGCAAAGTCCCCACCTACAGACGCTCAGGTATGGTCAGGGGTGGATCTAGCCTCTCTACTGCCTGAGGTGAATTATAGATAGATGCCACCCCATGGTCAAAGAGTTATATACTGTGCTTAGTGGTAATAATCAATTGGGGATCACCCATGCTCCCTGCCATATAATGTGCCAGTTCCAGCAGCCCCCTCCTGTCTACAATGCCTCTTTTCCTGCAACTGCTTCCTTTTTTGTAGCCCCCTCCTCATAGCACCCCCATTTTTGTTGTCTGTCTGTCTATAGAAAAGTGGACATTATAATGACACACATGCCCACAAGCACAAACTATGACACCATGCCATGCCACAGAGCCATGGGAAGAAGAAGATGGAGGTAAGTTTAACTTTTTTTTTTTTTGAGTGTAAAGGGGTATTCGGGGAACATGAGCGTCTGATACAAAAACCCATGATGCTATAAATAAATGAATATAACAAAACTCAATGTGATTAGTCACATGGAGCTTAAATAGTTTGATTTTATGATTAACAAAATGTAATGGGCTTCTTAAAGTAGGTGAAATTATAACCAAGATGGCCACCACTGGAAACTACTAGTCCCATGATCCATTATTTCTTAGTATCTGCTACCAGACTATGATCACTGCACGTTACCTCACTAAGATGACTTCTCACCACTGCACTGCCCATACTGGAGGCAACCAACTGACTACAGCCAAACTTAGTGGTGATCACAGGACCTGCCCAGGTAGGTGCTGGACATGTGATGTGGTCATTTGACCAGCGTCCATCTTCTGTCCTGTGTCCGCTCCGCGCCCAAAAAATCGACAAACTGAATAAAGGGCCAGTAGCCTTTTAATTCTCCATCACAGTGTAGGTCCACAGCATTTTTCTCCTAAGGGGAACAAAAATGTAGATAACAACTAATTACATATTAGCTCATATTTTAAGGACCCATTTGTATATGAATTATGCTTATTCCTGGAATACCCCCTTACATTAGTAGGCTACCGGAGTTTAACCGAAAGCAGAAGATTGGCAGCACTGCCCCAAGATGCCACCCCCATCATCCAGCAGGGAGTTCTGCCTGAGGCGGTTTTCTCAAGTCACCTCTGGGTATAAGTAGATAATATGCTGCACATGGTTGGGTGAAGAAGGAAGGGAGAGTGAGCGCTCTTCACCCCTCTCATCTTCATTGAAGGCTGAGAGGCCCCGTTGCAATTCAGGCAAATTGTAGGTCATGTCCTATATTTAGCTGCGCAGCTGCCGTCAAGATTCAGTGAGACACTGGGACTCATTTACTAAGGGTCCGCGGACCGCGATTCCATGGGGTTTCCCGAATATTTCCATTTTGCCCTGAATTGCCCGGGTTTTTGGCGTATGCGTTCGGATTGTGGTGCATCAGCGCCAGCTTGCATGCAACAGAAATTGGGGGCATTGCCATTGGACAACCCGACGGATTTGGACTAACTGCGGAATTGAAAAAAACGGAATTGTGTCGCAAGATCAAGCACTCACATGCACCAGGAAGAAGAAGGTGAACTCTGGCGGACCTCAACGCTGAAGCGTCTCATGCAGGAAATTGGACGCACGACCTTAGTGAATCACGGCAGACCCGAATCCTCGTCGGACAATGCACCACGGGATCGCGACAGGACCGGGTAAGTAAATCTGTCCCACTGTGTGCTTACCGCACCATGACCGGATGTCATAGACCTGTCATAGCCCTGCATTGTATATTTGTTTTGTTATACACATGTATTCATCATATCTGGAACTTCTTTACTTAAAGTTGTAAAAATCCCTTAATAAAAGACTCCCAAAATATGTTAGAAAAAATGATGCATGTACATTCTATATGTAAAAAGCTAGGAAACTGTACACACTACCAGCCTGGATCTGACGTATAATTCATTCCTCTATAGGTGGAAGAAGATGCATCCCGTCTTTGGCCGGTTGACTGTGAAAAGTTTGCAATGGAATTCTGTGAATGGTTCTTCACTCTCCTCAACTCTCAACATCCATCATCCAAAACGCAGCTGAAAGGCTGGGGCCCCCAGCACTTCCTGGGAAAAGCTATACTACAATTATCATACATGTCAGACGTGAAAAAGTACAATGGCCCCCGAAACGCAAGTTCACGTCTACTCGCTCTCGTACAAGAAGAAAAACTCTTTTTGCAGCCAAATATTAATAGTAATGGAGCAAAGTGTGAGAGGTCCCCAGAAGTTATGGTGGTGGTGACGGTAGATGGGACCATCTTCAGAAATAATTCCTACTTGGGTACCTTTCATCAGGTCTTTGAGGTGGTTGGGCAGTCAAGGACCAAAAAATGGAAAATCAGATATGTTGATCTAAAAATCCAGAAAAGTTCTTAGCTTTCAACATTACTGTTTATCATGAAATCAGTAGCATTAATTATAAAGCCAAAATTATATATTCGATAAACCATAAAGCAAATAAAGTCAGCAGTGATGGGATACAAAATAGCTAAAAACTGATGGCATTCTTTTAGCTAAAAATTGTTCCCCTCAGGTTCCCATATATTCAACTTTAGAATTTTACCTGGTATTCAAAGATGTCTATAGTGAGTAGAGGTGGGCGTGGCCTCCTCAGGCTGAATCCAGCAGCTCCTCCCTTTGCTTTCTCTCCATGAAGCAGTAATGTCATGTGACCAGTGTGACATCAATGCAGGTCCTTTAATCTTCTTACATTTCCAAAGTGTACACCAAGCAAATGTCTCATTAAATCACAGCAAATCATATGACATGAAATCATAGCAGCCTGCATGGAGTGGAGTAGAAGTTCATGCAGGCATTTTTTTATGTGGTCAGATATGTGCATGGGGTACAGTTTTCTAATGTTAAAAGGCTAAAGAACCTGTGATGATGTCACCCTGGTCAACTGACATTAGGCCACCCCCCGACTCACTTTATAGATCCCTAGATACCAGGCAAGTCTGATTTTATGGGGATGTGAGGTAAACAATTTTTAGCTAAAAGAAGGGTGTCAGATTAATATTCATATTACAAAATTTAATATATATATATATATATATATATATATATATATATATATCTAAAACAAGCAGCATGTTAAAGCATGGGCAAAAAGTTACATATATTTTATGTTTTCATTGTATTATAGGCTTTTTAATGTTTATTTTACAGAAAGATTTTAAATTCAGATGACATTTTATGTGAGGGCATTTAAGTCTGTTGTAGTTTATGGAAAGTTTCTATAAAATGGACAATTTTATCTGTGCTTTTGTTTCTTCAGCTTACATTGGGTGTACACATTTACAGGATCTCCCTCTAGCTGCACATTGTGGTATATCATACAGAGGCTATAGGCTGTAAGAAGTATATACCACATGGGATATTTTTTTTTCTGTGCCCCCTCCATTCTAGAGTGGAGAAAATGTTAACCCATTTTGTCCTGGCCCAACTTATTCCAGAGGTCACCCTATTTGGCATGTGCTAGATGGACAGGGGTTTCATCAGAAGAATTACCGGTGATTGACCTGTACCACCAATATGTAGAATTATTAGATATGAACAGAACTTTACTTCCATGCATAAATTTCAATTTCTATATATTTATACCTAGGTAAATCATTTGTTACAAGGTGATAATGCGTAATATATTGAGGCACATTTACTTACCTGGTCCTGTCGCGATCCCTGATCCGTACTGCCCGACGAGGATGAAGTCCAGCGCGATTCACCAGGATCGTGCACCCGATATCCTGCATGTGTCGCTTCCCCGCTGAGGTCCGCCGGAGTTTACCTTCTTCTGCTTAGTCTGAATCAATGGGGTTGTCCGACGCCTCCCCTCCACCTCCCCCCGAATTTGTGGCACATTAAAGTGCACCAAAATCCACCAGGTGGCGCTGCTGCGCTGAGGTTCCCTGGAACGCACTGGAATACACCGAGCCGGGCTGAGTGAAGGTAAGTGCAAGCTCCGCGACACATTTTTTGTTTTAAATGCAGCGATTTTTCAGAATCCGTCGGGTTTTCGTTAAGCCATGCCCCCTGATTTCCGTTGCGTGCATGCCAGCGCCGATGCGCCACAATCCGATCGCGTGGCAATTCAGGGGAAATCAGCGCAAATCGGAAATATTCGGGTAACACGTCGGGAAAACGCAAATCGGGCCCTTAGTAAATGACCCCCAGTATGTTTTATCATTACTTTGTCTTTTTTTAAAAAATTTTATAATTCTTCAATATTTTCAACTTTTTGACTTCATATTCAGTAATGTTATTTCTCATTCTTAAGTAATAAAATATTTTCTTAATGCAAACGAGTAGAAAATGAATAAAAATTAATGATAACCAAAACTTCCCAAGAACATTGAAGTTTTTTTCAGTCTGTCACAGTAGGATGACCTAATAAAATTGTCCACAATGTAGGGATTTTACTGTTCTGTGACCAGAACTAACCAGGTGCCGCATACAATCAGGACCGCGTCATATACTGTATCATTCAACACATTCTCGTTGACATCAATGGACATCTCCCAGCTGCAGCTGTGTATATCCCACTTGGCTGATGAAAAACAACTCTCTAAATCCAGTTAAGAACATCCAGGGCCAGATTATGGGGAGGGCTGCCGGGGTGCTAGCCCCGGGGCCCCCACCACTTTGCTCCTAAACGGGTCCCCAGTCAAGCAATGGTGGATTGTAGATAACTACTCATTACCTGTAGTAATGGCTCCTCTGTCCTCCACTCATTACCTGTAGTAATGGCTCCTCTGTCCTCCTCTAATTCCCTGTAGTAATGGCTCCTCTGTCCTCCTCTAATTCCCTGTAGTAATGGCTCCTCTGTCCTCCTCTAATTACCTGTTGCAAGATTAGCACTTACATGCACCAGGAAGAAGAAGGTGAGCTCTGTTCTTCATATTCTATTGTGAAGAACACCGTTCGGCACACGTGTCTTCACTGTGTTCTTTCTGTGCTGTTGGTCCTGCTCCAGCCCGCTCCGCTCGTGCCTCCACTTCAGCCCCCGCTCCGATCCTCCATGCCCGCTCTAGCCCTGCTCCCCTCCTCTATGACCGCTCCAACCCCCACTCCGCTCTGTGATGCCCGCTCCTCCATGCCCGCTCTGATCCTCCATGCCTGCTCCTGCCCCGCTCTTTTCCTCCATGCCCGCTCCAGCCCCACTCTGATCCTCCATGCCCGCTCCAGCCCCACTCTGATCCTCCATGCCCGCTCCAGCCCCACTCCGCTCCGTGATGCCTGCTCCTCCATGCCCGCTCCGATCCTCCATGCCCGTTCCAGCCCTGCTCCGCTCCGTGATGCCCGCTCCTCCATGCCCAATCCGATCCTCCATGCCCACTCCAGCACCGCTCTGCTCCTCCATGCCCGCTCCAGCCCCCTCTCTGCTCCTCCCTGCCCGCTCCAGCCCCCGCTCCTCCATTCCCACTCCAATCCTCCATGCCCGCTCCAGCCCCGCTCTGCTCCCTGATGCCCGCTCCTCCATGCCTGCTCCGATCCTCCATGCCCGCTCCTCCATACCCCCTCCAGCCGCGCTCCGCTCCACTTCAGCCTCCCTCCTGAATGCTTGATCCAGCGTCGGCGCTCTTGTCTTCGGCTAAGTGAGCAGATGTTCAGAACATCTGTAATCTATTCTTCACTGTGTTCTTCAATGTGTTCTTCACTTAAATTATCCTGCATTCACTGTGTTCACTGTTTTAATTGTATTCTTCACTGTTCTTCACTCTGTTTTCTTAATTAAATGCTCGATCTCGAGAATACTCTCTCATCTCTAGTAAGGACATATAACAAAGTATTGAGATAAACTTTTGTTATTGACCAAATACTTATTTTTCCACCATAATATGCAAACAAATTCTTTAAAAATCAGACAATGTGATTCTCTGGATTTGTTTTCTCATTTTGTCCCTCATAGTTGAGGTTATACCCATGATGTCAATTACAGACTTCTCTCTTCTTTTTGAGTGGTGGACGAAATACTATTTTTTCCTCACTGTAAAACCTGCAATAGAGATGAGGATCTTCACAGAAACCGATGATTTATAAACAGTGTGACAGAAATATGGTTGTTTTCCTGTCCAGAGAGTCAGAGACAGAGGTAGAAGCCGAGGATCAAGACACAAGGGAGAAGCAGAACCTTACAATTAAATTCTTCTCAAATAACAGATTCCCTAAAATAGACTTACTGTAATATACACCGAGCATTAAACCCCTGACAGGTGATGTGTATAACACTGATTATTGTGTTACAATATCTCCCGTAGAAGGGTGGGATTTATTGGTAGCAAGAGAACATTCAATTCTAAAAGTTGATTTATTGGGCAACCTTGTAGATCTGCATGGCACTGACAGGGGCTTAAGTTACAGATCTTGTGGTAGATAAGTGAAAGGGTCATGGGGCCCAAAGAATACTGTTCGGCTTCACTGGGCTGTCACCCATGCTAAAAAAACATGGGCCAGATGGAGATGAGAGGGGTAAGCACTCCTCATCCCACCTATCTCCTTAGAGAGTCTGGAGGCTGCACCCCAAAGCGGCAAGGAATAGGACCTGCTCTATCTTCACAACCTTTGCAACTTCCGGCAGAATGAACCTGTTTAGACCAGTTCTTACTTGGTGGACATTTCTGCTATAGGTGGGTTTTTCACGCCCCTACCCAGTTACCGCCCGCCACCGTCTCCACCCCACTCCGACATGCCCATTATAAAAAAACACCGAAACTGGTTAGGGTGGGGAGATTTTGAATAAATCACTTCACTGTGACCAGATGTAATAGACCTTTACGAGGGTTGTGCACCAAAATCGCGGCCCCCAATACGATTATGTGTATGGGGTCATAGGGATTAGAAGATCAGGGTGCAATACTCCTCGCTGTGAAAGAAGCGCTAGTGTGCATATGGCAAGTGCTCCATTCATATCTATGGTGTCAGGCATCAGGGGTAGTGGACCCATTGAACCACTGCGGACGATGACGGAAGGTGTCACCTGGGAGCGGACTCTAAGTGGCATCCAGTTTTTACCAGAGGCGGGTTGGATTTGCTGCGGCGTGGTACCACCATGTCACTCCAGAGGCTTTGTCCGAGGTGTCCAAGGTGGCAGCCAAGGCGAAGTACAAAGTCATATACCAGAATCGTAGTAGGGGACAGGCAGGAGGTCAGGACAGGTAGCACAGAATCGGAGTTGGGGACGTAGCGGAAGGTCAGGACAGGCAGCACAGGACCGAAGTCAATAACAGAACCGGGGTCACAACAGGAAATCGCAATATCAGCACAGGGCATAGGTAACAAGCTTTCTCAATGGCAATAAGGCACAAAGATCCGGCAGGGGTGAACACAGGAACCATGACAAGGCCGTGGGAAGGTAAGTCAGTACTGGGGCACAGGGAGCTATACGTGTGTCACGGGTCGCAGGAGCACCCATGAATTATAGGCTGTGAGATTGCATTGTTATGGAGCCCATAGAAGTGAATAGAGTGCTGCTCTGCGTAGACCAAAAAAACTCAGAAAGAATGTCATCCATTTAATTATTTTAGATTAAAAAGAAAGATTTATGAAGCAGAAGCTTTTCCCGCATACACCTTTATGGTACAATTATATAGGGTTGTTTCACAAAACCAAGTTTAATGAAAAGAGACCCTATTTAACTGCAAATATCTATTACAGAATTTTTCGGACTATAAGGTGCACCCGATTATAGGCACCATCAATGCCTGCTAAAATGTCTAGGTTCATATATAAGGCGCACCGGATTATAAGGCACACCTGATTATAAGGATGAATGACCAGCAGGTGGCAGACCTGTGCACAGTTCAAGGCAGCTGTTTTCTGTAAGTACGGTTCATATATAAGGCGCACTGGACTATAAGGCGCACCTTTGATTTCTGAGAAAAATCAAAGGATTTTTTTGTGCGCCTTATAGTCCGAAAAATATGGTACATTTCTAATGCAACATACATAAATTTAAAAAAAAAATCTGGATTTTAGGCTTTTGTTTTATGCAATCAATTTGTAATATATGTATTTTAAGAGAAAGGTGAAAATTGTGCAAATTTCCCCCAACCATTTTTATATGCTATTTTAAAAAGAAATCTACCATCAAAATCCATCATGATATTCATAACTATTCATTAGTATAATCTTGAAAGTTGATTTTAGAAGGAAGAAGGCCATTGGTAACAAATAATAAGAAGATACCACAGTCATAGGGGCTCATTTACTAAGGGTCCGAACACCACACTTTCGTCTGGTTTCCCGAATATTTCTCTTTTGTGCTGAATTGCCCAAGGTTTTTGGAGCGCGAGATCGGATTGTGGCGCATCGGCGCCGGCTTGCATGCGATAGAAATCGGGGGGGCATGGGCAACCCGACGGATTCGGACAAACCGCAGAATTTAAAAAAAGAAATGTGTTGCAAGATCAAGCACTTACATGCAGCAGGAAGAAGCAGGTGAACTCCGGCGGACCTTGCGAACTCGAACGCACAATCTTAGTGAACCGCGCCGGACCCGAATCCTCGTCGGACAAAGCACCGCAGGATCGTGTCGGGACCGGGTAAGTAAATCTGCCCCACAGTGTCTGGATCTATTAGTGTCCTTGGATCATTCTGATTTATTGATTGATTTTTAATGAAAACCGTGATGTATATTAATATTCTAAACCAACACATTATACAGTATACTGATATATAATTCCTTGCTATAAATTAAAAATTACAGTGTGTATATACAAGCAGTTCCCAACTTAGGCTGCATTCACACGACCATTGTGGGACGTATATACGTCCACCCAATGGCCGGCAATGGGTACACACGTTCGGCACTGAATGCTCAATACAGGTGGAAAAGATAGGGCATGTCCTATCTTTCCCTGTGTAACGGCACCGTGTATCTCTATGGAGAGAGGAGGAGGTTAACTCTCCATGGCACCAGACGTATGTACACCCAGCTACGACCCGGCGGACATACGTTTGTGTATATTGTGCCTTAAGGACACCCGACTTATAGGCAACACTTCCAAACGCACCTCTCTCCGCTGTGACATCTGGTAAATCTGGATGCTTGTAATTTACAGAAATTTTGTTTCATGCTGCAATGATGAACTATAGGGATGTCTGCTCACAATGCAGATTGTCTAGATCTTTGGGTTCCCTCTCATGTAATGAGTGGGGTCCCGGCAGTCTGACCTGCACCAATCATCCTGTTATTCTATAAATCCCTATTACTAAAATACTTGGGACATGTAAGTGTCCTCACATGATAAAGGGAAGTAGGTAGTGATAGGAGCTGTTATGGGGACCCTCTATTATGGTGATATTTTCTGTATACTGAATGTATGGGGGGCATCCTGATGGCTGTGGGCTGGGGCAGGGTAAAGGGAAGAATACAGTGGACTTAACCTGCCAGAGTCTCGGGAAGAGTCAGTGCACCCACCAGGGGGGTTCTAATATCACACCTGTCCCCTCTTCCCCCGCGCTCCTGGCCTGGACCCCGGTTGAGTTTCCCAAAAATTCTTTGAAAACCCCTTTAGTGAGCTCCCGTCTGGTAGACACTCCATATATAGGCCACATTTATTAAAGTGTTTGCGACAATTTTCTGTCTGAAGTTTGCACTAAAAAGAACATGCAACCTGCCTGCACATGTATGCATGAAGTGCCTGCGCCAGTTTTGTGTTTAGTCTACAAAATTCTGCACCCAGGGCTGGCGCCAGCACTGGGCGTACCTGGGCAAGTGATGGGGCCCAGATCTGCTGTGGGGCCCACATGAGTTTATACAAAAGGACTCCATGGGGTGAGGGGGGCTGTATCTAATGAATCCATAGGGGCTGAAGGGGACTTTATATAATATAACTATGAGGGGGCTGTTTGGGATGATAAACTAGGGAATATTTTAGGGAACAGGAGACTGTTTTAGTTTCAGAATTTTTAATGCCGTCATGTGAGTTCACTGCAAAGTGAAAGGGGCCTACTGCAACCTGGAGCTCAGCCTGTCTGAACCTAAAGTTCCAGTGCCAATTTGGACCATGTGCCACATTTATTTCTGTGTCTCAACAGAATTGGGTTGCACGCTCTATGTTACAGATGCATCAAAATAAGTTGGTACTAGAGATGAGCGAGCACTAAAATGCTCGAGTGCTCGTTATTCGAGACAAACTTTTCCTGATGCTCGAGTGCTCGTCTTGAATAACGAGCCCCATTGAAGTCAATGGGAGACTCGAGCATTTTTCAAAGGGACCATGGTTCAGGAATAAAATGTGTTATTTAATTGAAAAAGAATGTCTTCTGATAAGTTAGCAGATGTATGCAAACATCTGCAATCTATTCTTCACTGTTCTACGCGTATATTATCTCCCGACAAGTTAGCAGATGTGAAGAACAGTGAAGAATAGAATAAAAACTGTGTTTTTTTAATTAAATGCTCGATCTCGAGCAGGGGAAATACTCGTCCGAGCAACGAGCCGTTTCGAGTACCTTAATACTCGAACAAGCATCAAGCTCGGACGAGTATACTCGCTCATCTCTAGTTGGTACACATCACTAGCCCCACATCAAATAGAGAAGGGGCGGGGGACTGTAGGGGGGTGGTGATTTTAAGTTAAAAGATGCTAAGGCAGCGATTGGCCCCTTCCTTAAAGGGGTGGTGTTAGGTGGGCCTATGGGGTTAAAGTGGTCGGGGGTTTTTTGTCAAGCTCTGGGTCAAGAGCTTATTTATGGGTTATTTTGCTAAGTCCCTGTAGTCCTACCCGTGCAGTGCAGGGGGCGCCGGATTCATGAAGAATGCCAGTGCCAGTATCCAATAATCTGCCGCACCCTGCACACTAAAAAAGGCTAACAGTTTGCACTACTTTTGCTAAATGTGATAAATGTGTCCAATTACTTGGAAAACGTTTTATAAATGTTTATAAACCTGGCAGATCCTTTCCTATTAAGGCACCGGCTGATTGTAGGGGGTTACTGTGACCTCCACTGTAATATATTTTAACGTGCATTTGCTTCCAATACTGAGGCTAATAAAGTTGGGGCATTTATACCGCAGTCACCACATGAACAAACACAGGCAGGTCCATCCCTGCAGCAGAGTTTTCATAGATAGCAACTTTCTGAAATCCTATTCTCGTACAAATGAATAAAAACAATCCATTCTAGGAGTCATGCAATTTCCTAATTTACCACTAAGGGGCAGTGTTGTCCCATTTATAACATTTGCCTCTGACAGTTAATTGTGAAGTCTTCACATTCGCAGGAGTAGGAAAAATTACATCCGTCTGCTGCTGATTGTTGAAGTTTTGTACTCGAGCAGATTTTGTGAATGAAAATAATATGATTATTTGATTTTCAAATCAGTCTAAGGAGAGATTCATTATCATATCTGCCAACTCCATTCTTTTATACACTGCGGTTGTCATAAATATAGAAGGAGAACACGAGCGCAAATTCTCATTGCAGGGCAAAGGTGTCCGACTCCCAGCGCTGCGCATTTATGGAGCACGGAGTCAATGGGAGAATCTTATTAAGACTTGTGGTTCTATTCCAGTCCTAATTAGAAGTGTTCTGAACTAAAATGAACCAAATTAATTGAAGACACACAAATCAGCATGAGAGATTTTACTCCCACTAGTAAATCCATTGTTGTGTAGGGCACTCTGTAAGATCAGCAGAAATACTTTTTCCCTATACTCTGTCATTAAAGGAAATGTACCATCAAAATCCATCATGATAAACCAGGGACATTACTCATAGTAACTGTGACTGCAGTAATCTTCATAAATTTGTTATCTATGGCCTCCTTCCTTCTAAAATCAATGTTTAAAATTATACTTATTAACCTTTTGGGCTACCCTAGCCAAGGGTGGAGTAAGACTGCATGGCCCCTGGGCTGTATGAATATTATAGACCCTACAAGTCTGGAATCACTTCCTAAATAAGGAACTAGAAACAAGCTTTCTGGGGAATGGAGGATGTGTCCCTTCAGCTGCTTTCAATCTGCAGTTTCTGGACCATTGGAGGACCTTCAAAAGTCCTGAAATGGCTCGTGTGTACTTGTGTATTGAGAGCAGGAACAGGTGCACCAGGATTTAACGGCTTAAGGTCCTTCTCAGTATAAAATTTGGTGGCTGGTTTTGGTGGTATGGGCCTCCTAGAAGGCTTGGGCCCCAGGTTACTGCCCAAACCTCCTACATTATAATCCACTACTGACCCTAGCCCCTCTGTGATTTGGCTTTACATGCTGTTACACTGCCTCACCCTCACCCTGCTTCCTCAGAACAGACAGTGTTACAGTCTGTAAAGCCAAAGCATATGCAGATCTACGGTAAACTAACCTCAATGAAGCAGATTCCAATTTGGTGACTTTAGATTGTAGGGTGGCTTTATAAAGACGCCTTATGCATCCGTCTTATTAATAATTTCTTTATTTATATAACGTACACAGATTACATAGCGCTGCACAACGCTTGTCACATCAGTCCCTGTCCCCAATGGGGCTCACAGTCTAATCAACCTACCAGTATGTTTTGGAGTGTGGGAGGAAACCGAAGGACCCGGAGGAAACCCATGCAAACACGGAGAGAACATACAAACTCTTTGCAGATGTTGATCTGGATGGGACTTGAACCCAAGTCACCAGATTTACGTACAAGACAGTTTCAGTTGAATTTGTATGTAAGTCGGAACTGTATACTTTATCATTGTAGCCCCAGCCAAAAATTTTTTGGCCTCTGTGACAATTAGACTTTAAAAATGTTGGATTGTCATAAGAATCAGATTAACAATAAATCTTAATTACAGACGCCTCTGATAACTGTTACAGCTGATCATTGTTGCCTGGGGTAATTTACCAAAATTTAGAGGGCTGTCTGTAACTAGGGGTCGTCTGTAAGCCGGGTGTTCTTAAGTAGGGGAACCCCTGAACAGATAGCGCAGGTGACTGGTTCATTCAACTTCATCTATTTTATTTCTTCAATGATTTCATTCCTTGAAGTATGGCTGGACCATCGTACATTACTCTGCATTGTCTTATCTTGTATACGTGCACCATGATTGTAAAGCGCTGCAGAATAATTGGTTTAATTAAATTAATAAAATTAATTAATTTTTTTTCTAGCAAAGCCGCTATTTTTGGGCTCAGCAGGACATCTTCAGCCCACATGTGGCACCTCTCATGGAAGGGCTTCAGCAGCAGGATAATGCTCCCCGCATACAGTAAGGGTCTCCCAGCAATGTCTACACCAGACTCCTTAGTCTCCTTTCATGCATGGAAATAGCCTTGGTCTTGAATAAAGGGTTAATGTCGATTCATGAAAAGTTAATCAATGGATTTAACTAGTACAGGAGGCTCCTACCAGCCGAGGATACAATTATCAACCATTTGATTTCATCTGTCTAGACTTAAAAATACGATGGATCAATTGTGATTTGTGCATTGGTGTAACTGGATTCCTCTAATGCCCGATATCTATAAAAAAATCCAATAAATAGACTGCAGGCTCCATCACAAACATTATATACCATTTATACAAACACACTGGGGCTCATTTACTTACCCGGTCCAGTCATAATCCCGCGGCGCGTTGTCCGACGTGGATTCGGGTTCTGCCGGGATTCTCTAAGGTCGTGCACCCGATATCCAGTAGGTGTCGCTGCTGCCCCGAGGTCCGCCGGAGTTCACCTGCTTCTTCCCGGTGCATGTGGAACATTTAGTTTTTAAAATTCTGCTGTTTTTCCTAATCCGTCGGGTTGCCCGACGGCCACAACCCCCAATTTCTGTCGCGTGATTGCGCCAAAATCCGATTGCGTGTGCCAAAATCCCGGCGGAATGCGGCGCAAAACGAAAAAATTTGGGAAACCCAACGAAAGTGCAGCGTTCGGACTCTTAGTAAATAAGCCCCACTGTGTACTGGGATTACAGTTCATTTTATTCTGGGGGCCCACCTTTCATCAACCTACAGGGATCCTACTAGCCTTCAAAGTTGGTTGTCTCCAGTTGGACATCTGGGTTTCAGTATTGGGTAGGAGGTTGGGCCCACCGTAGGATCCTCTGGGACTCTGGTGGGCCAGTCCTACACTGAAGAAATGTGTCCAATGTGTTACAATGTGTTCAATGTGCTGCAAGTGTGAACTGGTGCATCTCATTTGGGGTCTTGACAAAAGAAATATATACTAGATTCCTGTAAGCCGCCACTCAGCCCTGTTCTCATATTTGTCAGCCCATCCTGTCACAGGTGTTCCCCGACATCACACTCTAAATCCCCTTAAGCACATGACTCCCAATTATATTGTATTCAGTAGGATCATTACTGTTCCCATTGCTGTTCCACTGTCCTGGAAATGCCTTCAACTCTTTTAAAGCTTTAAACGCCAATTCTAACAGCTAACGTTTTGCACACTCCAACTACAACTCTCATCAATCAGACATGTTTCATAACAATATTAAATTCTCTTCTGCAAAATTATAAAATGTACTAACATAATCAATAATAATTGATATAATTGATTAAACTGTTTGTGTATTCGTATGTCATTGTTATCAATTAGATTTAGATATTTAGATTTATGTTTACATTGAAAAACTTCCTTCTTATTGTTCCATATGACATATTACTCTGCAATGTTTTCTTTTATTTGTTTTTGTTCCCTAGAATCTGTAAAGTGCTATGGAAATTGATGCCGCTATATAAATAAGGATTATTATTATTATTATTATTATTATTAATTAAAGCCAGAGTTGGAGAAGTCTGAATTCGGAACAATGTCAGTAATAGAATCTTAATACGAGACAGACCTAAAAATCCAACAGAAGTAAATCCCATTTTGAACCATAGATTTCAATAGAATCAATTTCTTATGGATTAATTCATTAATATTAAGTGCATTGACAACACAATGGGGCACATTTACTTACCCGGTCCTGTCGTGATCCCCGATCCGGATGGTCCGACGAAGATGAAGTCCGGGGCGATCCACCAAGATTGTGTGGCGGATATCCCGGATGTGTCGCTTCCCCGATCAGATCTGCCAGAGTTCACCTTCTTCTTCCTGGTGCATGTAAGTGCATTGTCTTGTGACACAATTTAAATGTTAAATTCTGCGCACAGTCCGAATTCGTCGGATCGTCCGATGGCACGCCCCCTGCCCCCCATCTGTGTTGCATGAAAGCCAGCGCAGCTGCGCCACAAGCTGATCGCGTGCACCACAATTGCCTTTTTAATGCGGCGCAAAATGGTAATCATTGGAATATCCGATGTTTGTGCGGTCCACGGACCCTTAGTAAATGAGCCCCAATAGCTTCATCCACCCTGATCGGTGGATGTGCACCTAGCAATCCCAAGTCTATCGGTCTGATATTAGTGTTCCCCCTCTTTTCGTAAGGACCTATAATAGAGACATGGGGGCAGATTTATCAAGAGTCTGAAAGTCAGAATATTTCTAGTTGCCCATGGCAACCAATCATAGCTCCCCATTAAAATATTCATGAGCATTGGTAAAATGAAAGCCAAGCTGTGATTGGTTGCCATGGGCAACTGGAAATATTCTGACTTTCAGACTCTTGATAAATCTGCCCCATGGGGATCATTTATCATGGTACAATGTGCCAGTTCTTGATAAATTCCCCTTCTTGGTGTTATCATAGTAGAAACGGTTGAATAAAAATACAGGTCCAACCAGGGGCGGATTAAGACTGCCCTGGGCTGTATGAATATTATAGCCCCTACAAGTCTGGAGTCACTTCCTACATATGGTACTAGAATCAGCTTCTTGGGGAATGGAGGATGTGTCCCTTCTGCCTGATTTCAATCTGTGGTTTCAGGACCTTTGGGGGACCTTCAAAGGTCCTGAATGGGCTCTTGTGTACATGTGTATTGAAAGCAGGAACAGATGTACGGGAATTTCATGGGTGAAGGTCCTTCTCAGTATAAAATGAAGTTGGTAGTTTGGGTGGCCATGAGCCCCCTAGAAGTTTTGGGCCCCGGGCTACCACCCAAACCGCCAATAATATAATCCACTACTCAGTCCAATCTATAATACAGTGTTAGCAAAGCACAATCAGACTGATGCCAACATATAAAAATTATTGTTAACTATTCTACACTGTGTGGTGTCTTTGATGTTTTCATGCAGAATGAGTAGAGAATGGCCGATAGTTGCCCCCGACCAGCTGTTTTGACAAATATTTCCTGATTTATTATTCCGCACATTGTTATGCCGCGCTGAAATTTATTGAAGTGTCACATTAAAGAAAAAAACTGCACAAAAGACTCCTCCGAGTGTATTCTTACCTTGTCGTCCGTCTGACAAATGCGCAATTTTCTGCTGCACAGATCTAATTGACTGTGAAAAATTCACTATATCTGTTTACAAGTGGATCAGATAACATCTATATTACAATCAATGGCTACTGATGAAGAATGCTCCCTATACATGAAACCCAAACTAGGAGGACACCCAGGGAGCCGGACAATGATATCATCCAGGTGGGAGAGCCCCTAATACTCCTGTAGCTCAATTCACTGACAACTTGTGTTATTTTAACGGGTCCTGTAATAGAAATCCTTAGAACCTGATATTTATTGTGCTTATTATGTACAAATTTCTGGACCTTTTTTATAGTCTGGTGATAATGTAAAAATCTGCAAAAACTGGTCTGGACTAAAAGATTCATTTCTATGGGTAATTACCTTCACTAAAAGACTATTTAAGTGCACACGTTGAGAGAGAACCCGTTAGGGTGGATTTTTAGCATCATTTTTCAGTTGCACTTTCTTTTGATTTGTACAAAAAGTACAAATAGAATAGGAATAGAAAGTATAAAATCTGTCAAAAGCACCTCATTTTTTTTTTATGTTATTTTAACCCAATTTATTTCAAGTCATGGCATGAACTGGTGATTTTTAACTTATGATGCTCTTAAACAACCTTGTAGAAAACATTATTTCATACTGATTTTGTTATGTGCTCTACAAGCCTTAAAGGACATCTACTACCAGGATGAAGGATTGTAAACCAAGCACACTGACATACTGGTATGTGCCAGTGGCGTAACTAGAAGCTGATGGGCCCCAGTGCAAAGTCTGTGCCAGGGCCCTCGACTATAATGTATGGTTTATAGGAACAGTCTCCTCATATGGGAAATTGACACCTTATGGGCCCCCTAAACATCATGGGCCGGGTGCGACCGCAACCTCTGCACCCCCTCAAGTTACGCCCCTGGTGTGTGCCCCCTCTGGCAGTATCCACTCTTCCTTCAGTTTTTTATGCCCGTATTTTTGCAAAAAAAAGTTTTAAAAATTATGCAAATAAGCTTGAGGAGCTCTCGGCTCACTTAACATCTATGGAACCTGGAGCCCCTTAGGCTCATTTGCATAATGTTTAAAGCCTTTATTTTGTAAAAACAAGAGCATCAGGAACTAAACAAAGAAGATCTAGCCAGGGGGGCACACACCAGCATGTAAGTGCGCTTGGTTTATAACCCTTGATCCTGGTGGGAGATATTCTTTAAAGAGAAAAGTTTAAAAATTAAATATTTATTCATTTAAAATGTAATTAATTTATTTCAAATCAGACATGATAAACAGAACTGTTAAAATCCTGTACTAAAACCTGGACCCTAAACAATAATACTGTTTTGATGCCACTAACAAAGTCTTCAGTGGCATTTGGACTGCTGCTGAAGTATTCAATTTTGACTTTGACAGAGGAGCCTGCGCCTTTTCTCTCTCTTAATAGTGAATGCGTAACAGAAGGTCCATTGAAGTCTTTTTTTTTAAAACAGAAGGTGAACGGATGATGTTCAATTCACCTTTTTACCTTTTTAGTATATTTTATGCTCTTTTTAAATGGAGAGACATAAAATAAATACCAGATTTGCCTGTGAACTGGGCCTAACCTGTCAGGATATTTAGTGACAACTTAGTGAATGTTCCTTATACAAATCCCACCCAATCACCATTGATCCATAGTGTGGAATTCAACCTTTGGTTTTATAATCCACGTTGTATTACAAGGGGAGCAGAAGGCAAAACATTTTACTAAACACCTTCCTTGGGGGTAACTAATGAGCACCATCCAGAAAGCCCCTTAGCTATGAATGGAGGGCCTATTACTTATGCACTTTAGCCCCTCATTCACAGCGAGTGCTCAGAAGGACTGTCAGTCTGGGGTGGATTTTGCCTGTAAAAGAATCTATCAAATGGCTTGGGGTCCCACAGATCTGTTAATAAAATAAATGGGATGAATGCCGATATTGTACCCATGCATTTTGTATAGTCCTCCAACATAGTTTAAGGGCTGTGTCAATTCATAGCAGAATTTATACTGAGGGGGCCCCAAATATTTATGGGTTATCCAAGAAAAGTCATCACTCATTCCAGAATAATGAAAATTCAAAGGTTGTATTGATAGTAGTATAGCAATCCATAATGCAGTTGTGTAACGTTTCTGGTCCCAATGGGTCCTTCATCAGACACAGAAAATCATTACAGTTATAACCAGTACATTACATTGTATACAAATAGAGAATGCATAATAAATAACAAACTATATGCTGATATGAGATAGTAGCCTGGTCGGGGACCGAAACAACCCTAAGGACTTGGATTTCTGTACTATTTAAAACATTTATCAGGACCACAGAAATGGTAAATCTACCTTTGTTTTCAGTCCCCACTTTTCACAATCTCTGGGGTGAAATTGGTTGTATTCCTTGATATTTTACAAGTATTCCCTTATTTTTTGACAGATAAAAACATAAACCAGGGGCACTTACTTCTAGATCAAGGCAAAGCGACTGTGGTAATCTTCTTGGCCTTGTTCCTAACATCAACTTTAGAAATTATGCTAAAGAAGTACTATGGGGTGTTACCAGAGCCCCTCCACGCTGTTGCTTCACAGACTATTACACTGTCTCCCCTCCCTCTGCTCCCTCACTTTCTGTTATCTCACAGCATCCAGGAGTTTCAGCACACCGTAGGAGGGGGTAGTGCTCCTACGCAGTGTAACAGTCAATGAAGCTACAACATGGAGGGGCTCTGGTAACACCCATGAGCCCTTCTGGCTTATTAGCCTATTTTTAAAAGTTGAATAAAGGAGGCAATTTATAACAAATATAAGAAGATTACCACAGCCACGGTGGCTGGATCTATGAGTAATATCCCTGGTTTATAAAGCATCATTTTGATGATAGATTTCTTATTAGCTCCTGGCTAGTCTTACAAGAACTTGTGAAAACTACTTATGCAGCTTCATGTATGTTTGCAGTTCAGGTCTGTATGATTTTTTTTTTAAATCAAGGTGATAGAAACCTCAGCAGAACATGAGCAATCCCAAAATTTAAATCATTGAACCCCAATGGGAATAATAATAATAATAATGCTGTATTTGCACCCTGACATTATTCTACCACTTGGAGGCATTTTGCATGTAGCCCCATCCTTATACATTTGCCCCATTGCATTTGGGACCATAACTCATTATCTTACCCTAATATTTCACTCCGAGGCGTCCGCATTGTATCCCATCCTTCACCTCTAATGAGTCTCCGATAGCGCAAGACATTACACTTAACCCATCGTCAGCAGTTCTGAGGTTCTGTGACATAATTGGTGAGCTCCGAGCCTGGGGAAAGCGGCGTCTGCTGGAAAATGTTACAATTCATTCTGGAGGGGACGCAGTATATTGATTCCAGTCGTCTAGGTTAATTTCCTTAAAGAAGATGTGTGATTTTTACTTAACTAATAAACACTGGCATAATTATAGTGCTAACAGCGCCATATGTTAGGACGTCCTGTGGGAATGTGTTAAAAAAAAAAAAACACGTGGTTTTCACTTCGCCTTTTGTAAAAATAAATAAAAGCTTCTGCGGAGCAAAGATCTGCAGAGAGATTCTAAACAATGTGCATTCATATGTTATTACATGTAGGTACCGTATTGGGGTTCTCCTTAGATTAGGGGGCATATAACAGTCTGTAAAGGGGTTTTGTGGTCCATCTATGTAATTTACATACTGATGACTTATGTTGATTCGTAGAGGTCCAACACCCAGATCACACCATTCAGTTGGTCCAATTGCCTCTGGGCAACAAAACTTATATAGTGGGGGGCAATTGGCGTAACTTGAAGCTGATGGGCCCCAGTGCAAAGTGTGTGCCAGGCCCCCGACTATAATGTATGGTAAATAGTACTAGTCTTCCCATATGGGAAATTGAAACCTTATGGGCCCCCTTAACATCTTGGGCCCGGTTGTGACCCATCCCTCTGCACCCCCTCAAGTTATGCCCCTGGGGGAATCAAAAGGCTCTATCTATTGTATGGTGGTGGTGCCAGGGGGTTGCTGTGCTTCTCCCACTCAATTGAATAGGAGTTCAATTGCACAGAAAGAGTTGAGTGCGCACAATACTGCCACATGGTCCCCCAACATTATGGGGGAGATTTATCAGCACTTCTAGGGCAGTTTTCTGGCATAGAAGCATTGAAATAACCATAATTTCTTGTGCACTGCAAGAGATTGAGATTATTTTTGTAACTACTTGATCGTGAAGGAGGTATGAAGGGTGCGCCAAATGGGGTGCGCCAATCTCCGGTAGATAATTACAACTAGGTGCTCACCTTGAAAGGTCGTGTCATAGTAATAACACTTTATTTATATAGTGCACACAGATTAGACAGCGCTTGCCAAATTGGTCCCTGTCCCCATGGGGCTCACAATCTAATCAACCTACCAGTATATTTTGAAGTGTGGGAGGAAACCCACGCAAACACGGAGAGAATATACAAACTCTTTGCAGATGGTGGCGTGGGTGGGAATTGAACCCAGGACCCCAGTGCTGCAAGGCAGAAGTGCTATTCACTCAGCCACCGTGCTGCCTTGTGATAAGCCACAACCAACTTGTAATGCTTTTGTAGACCAAATCCACAGGGCTGCCCTTGGTAGAACCACAGTCTCCCGACCAGTGGGTATGTTGCAGATAGAAGTTTGTGAGCATATAGCTCATGTTTGAAAAAAAATTCGTTCAACGCCCATTTCTGGATCTTTCACTTTTTTATTGTGTATGATTAAAAAACAAGTAAAAATAGACTATAATTAAAATCACAATAAAAATGTATTATTATTTAGGAGACGCATTCCGTACCCGTACCGGGTACGTCATCAGTCCATCAGCAACTTTTTTGAGATTTTCTTGCGCCAGAAAAAAGCCTGACAAAACCAACGACAAATAACCCCACATGTATTGCCTCTCCACACCTTTTTTGTGTTACAGTGGAAGTGGACAGGAAGGGCATAGCAGATACAATATGGTGGTTGAGGTTGGTCTTGGCTCGGGCCGTGAAAATGAGCCTGAAAAACATCTCTGCTAACCCTCCCACACTTCCGAGGGGCTGGTGCAGTAATGAGGGGTACACACTGTAGGGTTGTAGATACATTTTCTTGGGTCACGCTGTCTTATAATGTCCAAGGTTGGTTCTGGAGTGGGTCCTTCATGTGATTCAGGTGGTGAATAACAGCTCAGGATCACTGGAATAGGAAACAGATCAAGTGTTTGCTTGAAAAACACTTGAACAAGGCTGATGGCTGTTAGCAACTAAGGCTCAAGTGAATGATAGATCTTTTTTCTCCCTAGAATCAGAAGTTGGAGCAACTTTCCAAATTCTCCTGATAACTCTAGAATGGGTGGGCCAAAAGTAAGGCCAAAAAGAGCCTTCTCTTGACATCCACAATTTCTGCAACAGAAGACTTTCCTCCCTCAACCTACTCTGGTTCAGCTCATGGCTTCCATGCTTCTGCTTACACCAGAGTCTGTGTCAAGGATCATGAATTTTATCATTTAAGCTCTTTTCATTCTAGGCCTTTAATAATTGGCTATAGGCAAATAGAAGGGGTAAATTCAGCTTTGATGGTTTAGTCCAATCTACAAACAGATGTTATTTACCAAACACTCTAATAATCAAACAGAAATTCATGTAGGACATTTAAAAAGATCGGCTAGCAAATCGACTTAACTTTTCCATAGTGAACTAATTCTGTGGCCAAGACTTGCCTATTGGAGAGTGGTGTGGTATATACAGCCAAGGCTCCTCTCGGTTTGGCTACAGTTCAGTGCACTAGTCCTCTACATGGTGGACTCTTGTGCACCTCAACACGGTAATAATAATATACCTTAATGTCCTCCTCATAGTTACATCCTTTATACAAAGTTTATACAGTTGAAAAAAGATACATTTCCATCAAGTTCAAATAAGGAAGGGAGGGTATTGGATAAGGAAGGGATTTAGGGTAACAAGTCATCTTTGTGCCTCTAGTGCCAGTGCAAACAATGTTTGTGCCAGAAGTAAAATAAAGATACCCATGTATTGGTAGTAAGGGGAAATCCAACAGGACCAGACTAAAACTTTGTGGATGACCATTCACCAGCATTGGGGGTTGTCAAGACATGAGGTATTCCTGACAACCTACATCGTGATGCCACAACATAGGGAACCAAAGGACACAGCGGTGACATTGGGTGGAGGGGCCACTGAGGACTTTCCATAAGTAAGTAGAGGGTCACCAAAGAAAATTATTACTAGGTTGAACGCATCTTGTGTACCCCAAAGGGCTTAGGGACTACAGTGGTGAAGCTATCATGCCCATAGCTTCACCTCCGATATAAAACTTTGCAGGACTCATAAGTTACAACTTGTCTTGCATGAAAAACAGACATAACGATAAAAAACAAATAAATAAAACTGGATACGTTGAATGACTTCTCTGGAGAGGCTTTCCAGCTGCAGCGTTACACATCTGTATTATGGAAGCATTTGGCCGGCTATTAGGTGAAACAGATTGGCTGTTTCCATGTAAAGAGACTACTGCGCAGATATATGAAGCCCGCATTACCTGTAAATTTGGTAACAAATATTTGTGGTGGAACGGGAGATTCGCATCATGGATGTGCAGCCGACAAATCTACGGCAACTGTGTGATGCCATCATGTCAATATGGACCAAAATCTCTGAGGAATGCTTTCAGCACCTTGTTAAATCTATGCCACGAAGAATTGAGGCAGTTCTGAAGGCAAAAGGGGGTCCAACCCGTTACTAGCATGGTGTACCTAATAACGTGGCCGGTGAGTGTACAAACTCTTTGCAGATGGTGGCAAAGAGAATTGGGAATTGAATTGAATTGGTGGGAATTGAACCCAGGACCCCAGTGCTGCAAGTCAGAAGTGCTATTCACTCAGCCACCGTGCTGCCCTGTGATAAGCCACAACCAACTTGTAATGCTTTTGTAGACCAAATCCACAGGGCTACCCTTGGTAGAACCACAGTCTTCCGACCAGTGGGTATGTTGCAGATAGAAGTTTGTGAGCATATAGCTCGTTTCTGGATTTTTCACTTTTTCATTGTGTATGATTAAAAAACAAGTAAAAATAGACTATAATTAAAATCACAATAAAAGGTTATTATTATTTAGGAGACGCATTTCGTACCCGTACCGGGTACGTCATCAGTCCATCAGCAACTTTTTTGAGATTTTCTTGCGCCAGAAAAAAGCCTGACAAAACCAAAGACAAATAACCCCACATGTATTGCCACTCCACACCTTTTTTGTGTTGCAGTAGTTACATGTAGTAACTGAGTGGAAGTGGACAGGAAGGGCATAGCAGATACAATATGGTGGTTGGGGTTGGTCTTGGCTTGGGTCGTGAAAATGAGCCTGAAAAACGTCTCCGCTAACCCTCCCACACTTCCGAGGGGCTGGTGCGGTAATGAGGGGTACACACTGTAGGGTTGTAGATGCATTTCCTTGGGTCACACTGTCTTATAATGTCCAAGGTTGGTTCTGGAGTGGGTCCTTCATGTGATTCAGGTGGTGAATAACAGCTCAGGATCACTGGAATAGGAACCAGATCAAGTGTTTGCTTGAAAAACACTTGAACAAGGCTGATGGCTGTTAGCAACTAAGGCTCGAGTAAGTGATAGATCTTTTTTCTCCCTAGATTCAGAAGTTGGAGCAACTTTCCAAATTCTCCTAATAACTCTAGAATGGGTGGGCCGGATCTCCACTAAAGCAACATTGAACTCAAAGCTTGGATGAAGTAAGGCCAAAAAGAGCCTTCTCTTGACAACTTTTGCAACAGAAGACTTTCCTCCCTAAACCTACTCTGGTTCAGCTCATGGCTTCCATGCTTCTGCTTACTCCAGAGTCTGTGTCAAGGATCATGAGTTTTATCATTTAAGCTTTTTACATTCTTGGCCTTTAATAATTGGCTATAGGCAAATAGAAGGCTGTAAATTCAGCTTTGATGGTTTAGTCCAATCTACAAACAGATGTTATTTACCAAACACACTAATAATCAAACAGAAATTCATGTAGGACATTTAAAAAGATCGGCTAGCAAATCGACTTAACTTTTCCATAGTGAACTAATTCTGTGGCCAAGACTTGCCTATTGGAGAGTGGTGTTGTGTATATAGCCAAGGCTCCTTTCGGTTTGGCTACAGTTCAGTGCACTAGTCCTCTACATGGTGGACTACAATAGTTACATAGTTTATACTGTTGAAAAAAGACACATGTCCATCAAGTTCAACCAAGGAAGGGAAGGGATTGGATAAGGAAGGGATTTAGGGATTCATCTTTGTGCCTCTAGTGCCAGTGCAAAACAATAGACCACCGTGTTTGTGTCAGAAGTATAATAAAGATACCCATGTATTGGTAGTTATGGGAAATTCAACAGGACCAGACTAAAAATTTGTGGATGACCCTTCACCAGCATTGGGGGTTGTCAAGACATGAGGTATTCCTGACAACCTACATCATGATGCCACAACATAGGGAACCAAAGGACACAGCGGTGGCATTGGGTGGAGGGGCCACTGAGGGCTTTCCATGAGTAAGTAGAGGGTTACCAAAGAAAATTATTACTAGGTTGAACGCATCTTGTGTATCCCAAAGGGCTTAGGGCAGTGGTGGCGAACCTATGGCACGGGTGCCAGAAGTGGCACTCAGAGCCCTTTCTGTGGGCACCCAGGCCTTCACCCCAGCACAGAATTTGCTAGACGTGACTAAAATAATGCCTTTCTCCTGCGGTCCAAGACAGCCATGGACATGCCATGCTAAAGCGACACCTCCTTGGCTGCCAGGACTACACAAGAAGGGAGAAGGTGTGGACAGAGATGGATTATCATTGGAACTCCTGCTCTGGGTCCCCTAATTGTTTCTCTTCATGGGAACGTGGAAGGAGGCTATAATTTCTCCATCTTCTTTCTGTTGCATTGGTGTCCTCAGGACGCCAATACGAATGAAACTTGTGATAAAGCTGGGATGAATAGGTTACTGCCGAAATTGTCATGTTGGCACTTTGCGACATAAAAGTAGGTTTTGGTTGTAGGTTGGGCACTCTGTCTTTAAAAGGTTCGACATTACTGGCTTAGGGTCTACAGAATGTCGGTGGGCTGTCATGCCCATAGCTTCACCTCCGATATAAAACTTTGCAGGACTCATAAGTTACAACTTGTCTTGCATGAAAAACAGACATAACGATAAAAAACAAATAAATAAAACTGGATACGTTGAATGACTTCTCTGGAGAGGCTTTCCAGCTGCAGCGTAACACATCTGTATTATGGAAGCATTTGGCCGGCTATTAGGTGAAACAGATTGGCTGTTTCCATGTAAAGAGACTACTGCACAGATATATGAAGCCCGCATTACCTGTAAATTTGGTAACAAATATTTACGGTGAAGCAATAAAAAGGAATTCAATTTAGATTGTGTTTGTTGTGGAGCCGTCTCGCCCCCTTAATTCTCAACTTTTTATTTTGAAATATTCATCAACCAAAACTCAATAGATGTTAAAACACGCACACGTTACAGCGAAATTTGCAAACCTGAGATTCAATTATCCTACTTAAATGCAGCGAGATTAGGCAATTGCAGCTCAGATTTATGGGAACGATTATTCCAAAAACAGGAAGCCGTGCAATACGGAAACACAACCAAATAACTTTTGCAGGCAGAAGTTTAACACGTTAGTGTCAGAGCAGCCGCGGAATTAATGGCATCGAGGGGTTTGGCCGTTATCCAAATTACAATTTTAGGAAATTGATTTTCTCTTAGTGATTAAGCGAAGTAACTAAGGTCATCACACTATTAAATATGAGATTCCATGCACGTGATTGATCGTAATCTCTGTGTAAATCCTTTTGATTTAAAGATTAATGTTTATTCTTTGCTTTGAATTTATTGTCCATTTGTTTTCTTAATTAAAATGAAGACGAAAGATAGATTGTCGCCAACCATCCTGGGGTGCCGCTGCTTACTTTGTTAAATAGGACACATTTTTCATGATGGTTTTGCAGAGTAATACATCTAGAAAGAGCGATATTACCCCAAAGACCCTGTAAGATAAATGTTATGATCATTTTGTTCTTCTGCTGATCTTCCCACTTATTGGCAAACGCGTCTCATGAAAGTCATATCGCATTGTGTCGGAATTCATCTTCCTCCTATGGTGTCATAAATGTCTAGTTTCTCTACTAAATTTTCATGATTCTTCCATAAATATGCGGGATATCTTTACGTGTAGGACGATGGAGATGTTATGGGACTTATTTATGTTTGTAAAGGCCAGATCCATCACATGGTAGAACATGTTGTGCTGGGGTTATAGTTCTCAGTTCACATTTGAAGAAGACTTGTTGAGTTCTTGACTTCCATTAAAGGGAATGTCCAACTCAAACAAATGGCTGGTTTGAGTAAATAAAAACGAACCAATCCGCAGGTCCTGATAGAATCATCCAGAAACAGTTGTGATCGTCAGATGGCTTCACCAAACACAGGTCTCAACAGCAGCAGTGGATTATATTAAAGGCAGTATGGGCGGTAGCCTGGTGTCCAAGCCTTCTAGGGTGACCATGGCCACCCAAACCACCCACCCACCAAATTTTAATCTTAGAAGGACCTTTACCTTTAAAATCCTCATAAATCTGTACCTGCTCTCAATACACATGTACACAAGAGCCATTTCAAGACCTTTCAAGGTCTTTCAAAGGTCCTGAAACTGCTGATTGAAGGCAGGCAGAAGGGACTCATCCTCCATTCCCCAAGAAGCGTGATCATATGTATGGTACCATTATTAGGTTCCCCTCATAATGGAATTATATACATACATATCACATATGTATAAATATCAATCTAATTACCCTGTAATACAACACAAACACAATGCAGTAAATCAAAATAATTCAAGCAATGAAAATAGCATCACATTAATAAGCACAATGGTTGTGATTGGTAACAAAGTTGGAAAATGGCAGATACAGTATATAGACCAATATGATAAGGCACCCAGGTGTGTGGGGGGGCACTAAAACTCCCTACCCACATCTATTGTCACGACCCTCGACACCCGAGGAAGCCTTCTAATTGGAGTGTGCACCCTAAGATTAAATTAACTAAATTATCAGCACAGTCTTTAAATATGTCAGTTCAGAAATCTACATTGGATGTCAAAGTTCAACATAATAAAAGTTTTTAAGTAACGTGCGGAAGATGTATCGTGATTAGAGATGAGCACACCCAAACTTTCCATTAACTTTGTGGGTTTGAATGTGTCCCACATAACGCGGACATATTTAAGGTTTGGTGGCAAAAAAGCCTGTCCAGCAAATTGACGCCCCTACCTACTAGCCATAGCTGGTGGCAGGGGCGTTGCTAGGGTGGAAAAAGATCCGGGGCACGGGCCCCAATGCATGTGTATCAGACTTTTAGTAATGACCCCCTGTACATAACCCCCTCACATGTGCTTGTGCCAATAACAACCTGACAGTGTATACAGCTACAGAAACCACAGGAGAAACCCCTACTTTTTCCCTCCTGTGACTGCAGGTGACGCATCCTCCATCTTCTCCATTAGACATCATCACATATTATGTTCCCCATTGTCCCTACATCTTGGACAGTGTTATCCTGCTGTTGCCCCCAACAATCTCACCCAAATACTGTAAGGCTTGCATTTAAACACCAGGAGCGTGTTACCCATCACACTGGTCTCACTAGAAACGCAAATGAGATCAAACTGAGGCCTGTTCTAGTGCCACGTGTGAACACGCCTGAAGAAATGTCCCCCACACAGCCCCCCAGTAACGTGCCCCACACAGCCACAAAGCAATGACCCCCATACATCTACCACCCCCAAAATGTTCCCCACACAACTACCCTCAGTAGGTAATGTGCCCCCACACAGCTACCCTCAGTAGCTAATGTGCCCCCACACAGCCACCCCAGTAGGTAATGTCCCCCACACAGCCCCCCCAGTAGCTAATGTCCCCCACACAGCCCCCCCTGTAGGTAATGTCCCCCACACAGCCCCACTTACCTCAATGATGCAGGTCTATGTGTTCACTGTGTGTTTCCCCGGCAGGTCATGTGACCATGACATCATCACAGGTCCTTCAGAGTATTATTCCTCCAGAGGCTGCAGCCCCTGCTGGGGAAAACAGTGACTGCACTCCTTCTCATCACGATCTGTGGAGATCGTGATGAGAGAGAGGAGGATGCGCAGGGGAGATCCGGGGCTCCAGCCAAAAGATCCGGGGCACGAGCCCCGGATCTTTTGACCTAGCGACGCCCCTGGCTGGTGGTCATGGTCATAGGTGTCCGATTGGCCAATCACAGCCATGGTTAGCTGGCCAGGGGTATTGATTTGCTGAACTACCCGCTAATCAGCGAAATGTCTTGGTTGCGCGTGAAGCTCTCCGACCCTGAACCCAAATGGAAAATTTGGGTCTACTCGTCTCTTATCTTGATCTTATTTCTGATGATTCTAGGAATATTCCCCAGGAGCGATGGAATTCCCTCATGTATCAAAGCTTTAATCTAAACACAGATATAAAATTATGTTCACAAATGAAATTGTAGTTGTTGTATCAATGTGTTATTGGTGATCAATAGGGAAGATAAGATCACCCAAATGTCTGTAAGATCTTCGGTAATTATATAGGGCATAGTATCACATCAGGGAGATAACAGATATGACTTGTGCCTGTATGTGAATATATTCATGCCGTCATCCATGGAGGTTGTTCTGCAAGGATAATTAGCAAGTGACATTGATACTTCTTGTTAACACAAAACTTCTGTTATATGATAGAATAATAATGTGATATGATCTCAACCTCAATAGTGTTTTATTGTTAAGATCTCTATAAATTATATATAGCCAGAACAAGTGACTCAGCTATTAATTCAGAGATCTTACAGGACCCATATCACAACATACCATAACAGAACATACACATGTCAATGGGCATCACAATATATTGATCCCAGCAAAACACCAGAATTTGTTACTCAATGGGGCACATTTACTAAGAATAGTGCAGTCTGTACTATGCGCAGTTTGCATGTGTAATATGCAGGGGGCACCCGTTTCTGGCACCCGTTCCTCATGAATTTGGCACCAACCTGCACTGCTCTGACAACTTATTCTGGTACACCTTTAAAATGGACCGTGCGACACACTTCTGTGAACATCCCCTAATTTGTGTCACACTTCTAAAATACCTGTGCAAGCAGTTTGCTCCTAAAAGAAAGCACAAAGTCATCTTGGGGTTAGGTATGGTTAACAAAAAAATTGTGTGCTTACTTTACTCCAGCTCTCCAGCACCAAGGCTGACTACTGGTCCTTGGCATCTGCAGTCTAACCAGAAGTGCCAGAACTCAATGGACCCACTTTTCGAATCACTTTCTCTATGTCACAAGTAATGTCACTGTGCCACCCTGAGGCTACTGATTGCCTATAGTGGGTTCTGTTACCACTGGTACTGCCTGGAAAACCCCTTTAAGTCCTTAACTGCCAATGGACCTGTCCACAGGCCACCCAGTGTAACTTTTAGGATACATGCACATGGCGGAGTTCCTAAACAGGACAAACAGGAGGAAGTTTGTGGCCTGTACTTATTTACCACCCCCACCTCCACCCCACCCATCTCCATAGGAGCTGAGCGGGATATGACCTGCTCTATGATTTGTGATGCGGCTATCTGACTAGTGCCATGTGAGTATGCATAATAGACGGAAGACAGCAGCTAGCTCACAGCCGCCATTCACAGTCATGTGCATCGAATTGTGGCCTCAAACTGTATAGTGTCTCACATATTTTGGCAGGGTTTTCCTTGAAGTTTTGCCTCTTTTTCAGACCAAAATATTCCCAAATTTGAGTCATAGCTGAAAATTAGGGACTGTGTCTCTGAATTAAGAACTGTTGGAAAGTATTCAGAACTTCTGTAACAGGTCACCATTCTTATCCTCCGAACAGAAGAAACGACGAGTGCGGTCAGTTATTGTGGCTGAACTTGTACAAGATGCTACCTGCTACGATGTTGGAGGAAGGATTTCCAAGGTTCTACTTTTTTTTTTTGGAAAATATGCAAAACATCTGTAACATAGACAGTCACCACATTGGTCATCCAAACAGGAGAAAGGAGACGTTTGCTCAGTTCTTGTGACAGGGCCTGTATTCTTATTTCATGGACATTTTCCGAATTTGTTTCTTACAGGTTGAGCATGAATCCTTGATTTTTGGAGTTCCTTTTATTTAGACTTGAAGGTGAACTTCTCTATAGAATAGGTTAAGGAAGACTGTCTGCTGATTTTTATCCAAGGAACATTTTATAGTGACTTAATTGTTCTACCATCGGAGCAAGGTTTCATCCAAACGAGGGTGTCTCCGAGACCTGTTGTAGTGTATATTTGGAAAAATGTACCTTAAGATGCTATATTTCCAGATTGGTCGAATATCTCCTAACAGAATGGAATTTATATGACAGTATAATTACATATCCACCATGACTCTTAATTTTAGAGAGTAATTAAATTGTAAATTTAGGATATGAGAACGGTGGCCCTGGAGATACATAACAGACGTTTCATAAGTTATTTTAACTTCTGGCAACAGCATTAAACATTTTAGTGGGAAAAATGAATGTAACTAAAGCTGGTGTTATATGAAGAACATTTAGTTGTTTTCATTTGTACAAGAAAAAAAATCTGTCAAGAACCATTAAATGTTGGTTTTAGAAGAACAGTCTATGGAAGTGCTTGTGTTTCTACTGGAAGCAGTTGTATTGCTTGGTTTTCTACTGCTGCCGGGTAAATTTCAATAAACATTTTAAGGAGAAATTACTCAGAGTAAATTGAATTTGATATTCACTGTAAGTGTTAGCTCTGTTATTATGAGAGGCTGAAAAAATTTAGCTTTTGCAATTTCGTAGCAATCATGTTAATAGCCCGGTGAGGGCAAGGAACAGAGAAGACAATAATAGGTCGAAGAAAATTGTGTGAGTTGAGACATAACTCTTGAAGAAGCTTGTGGTACATGCTGGTTCATTGGGTGGTGGTGCAACCTTCTGGGGTCCCGATTGGGGTTGGATCACTCAATTGCCTTGGGGTAAAAGGGCAATAAAATTAGTTTTTTAGTGGATTTAATTGAAGGAATAAGTCAACGTTTTTCGACATTGGAATATCTTTCTTTCTTGTGGTGAGATAAGCTTCAGCTGGTGACACACTACAACTAGTTATACTATGGTACCCCCATCGTTCTCTAAATGAATTGAGTAGAAGGACAGACCGAGCTGCTGCTCTATTCACTATCTATAGGCTGAAAAAGATAGCACAGTACAACACTTGGCTTATTCATGTCAGTGCCATAGAGAGGAATAGAGCAGCAGGACACATGTGTGACCTGCTGCACAGTTCATTTGGGGTACAACAGACCCCCGTTCTCATGATCCACGGGATTACTGTAACCCCGACTGATCTGCTACAGGATGCTTGATTTTTCATGAAGATAGATATTTAGGTACAATGTATGTAACTATTCGTATTCTTGTATCTTGTATTCAATAGACTTTAGGAGACCTGATCAACGATGTCCATGAACACCGAACCATAAATTACAGTGAAGGAGGCGTTCTAAGGCAGGGAAAGCTTGACTTCAGTGTTAAACTCTCCTCCTCCTTGATTTCATAACAGCACCGGCCACTTTATTAGGTACACCATGCTAGTAACGGGTTGGACCCGTTACACCAAGGTAGGCAGAGAAGAGCATCTCTGAAACCCCAGTACACCAACCATTTGGAGGCGGCAGATGGGCGTTACCAGCAGCAGAAGGCCCTCCTTTTCTAATAAGAACAGGAAAACCTAAGGCCACAATTGCACAAAGCTCATGCAAATTGGACAGTAGAAGATCGAGAAAGAAAACAACGGTTTGTCTGGTCTGATGAGTCTGATTTCTGCTGCGACATTCGGATGGTAGGGTCGAGAATTTGGCATCAACAACATGCAAGAATGGATCCCATCCTGACTGTATCAACGGTTTCACTGGGTGGTGGTGGTTTGAGGTGTGAATGGTGGGGAATATTTGTCTTGGCACTCTTGGGCCCCTTGGTCCAATGAGCATCGTTGTGCACGCAACAGCCTACCTGGATGTTGTGCTGACCCTGCATCCCTTTATGACACAATGTACCCACACATTGATGGCTACTTTCGCGGATAATGCGCGGCATGTCTAAAGCTGGAATCATCTCAGAATGGTTCCTTGAACCATGACACTGAGTTCACTGTACTCAATGCCCTCCACGTCACCCAGATCCAATTCCAATAGAGCTCTTTGGATGTGGTGGACGGGAGGAGATTCGCATCATGATATGTGCAGCCCGACAAATGCGGACACTGGTGTGCCATCATGCATAGGGACCCCAAAATCTCTGAGGAGAATGTTCCAGCACCTTGTTGAAATCTATGAGCAAGGAAGGATGACGCATTTGGGCAGTTCGTGAAGGCAAAAGGGGGCCAACCTTGTTTATTGAAACATTATTATAAAGGGTGGAAATTACCAATTGGATGACAGCTGAGTTTGCTGTAGGTTAAAGTATATTACATAGACCTCCAGGACCACTACCTTACACTGTCGGCAGTTCTGCAATGGTCAAAACAGATTCTATTTAAAGGGAACCTGTCAACAGGAAATGACGTAATAAACCACTACCACCATGTTGTCAAGCAGCTGAGCAGATGATTCCATCACACTGAACCATGAACGAAACAAAAACTTAAAGTTGTTATGCTGCTTGACAATATACTGGTAGTGGTTTTTGGCCAATTGCTGATGACAGGTTCCCTTTAATGGGAACCTACCACCACCATTCTACCTATAAAGGTAGAACGGGTGGTACTGCAAATAATCTTGTACTCGGAAACTATGAGAAATAGGAGAACAGAGAACAGAAGTGTTTACGGCACGGGCAGGTCTGTGTACTGCCCTGGATGGGTTTGTTTGCTTGTATGTTTTAGGGAAGTGAATTGGAGGAATTTGTCTGTATCTTATTTAATTCAATGTTTTAGCTGCATTTTCCAGAAAATATAATTCCTTCATCCTGAATGCAGCCATATATATGTAATAGCTAAGCTCAGTGTATGCTGTGTATACACTGATCAGCCATAATACTATAATTTGTATAAGAAACGCAACAGATAGGACACCACATATAACCTACGTAGTTCCTCTTGCTCTATGATATGCTGCCTGCAGATAGGACACTGTGTACAATCTGCTCAGCTCCTCCTGCTCTATAACATACTCACCTGTTTGATGCCCCCAGAAGGTCCTCTTCCTGATTGGTGCTAGCGGCAGGTCCTTGCACAGCAATGAAGAGGACCTCCAGGAGGGGGGAAGGGTTGGGGTGTTGGAAAGGTCATTATTGATTTTATTTTTTTATTACACTCCAGTATAAGCCGAGATTAATTTTTTTCAGCACATTTATTGTACTGAAAACTCTGCTTATACTCAGGTATATACAGTAATTACATTCCTTCACACGTTTCAATCCATTCCATAAAATGCTATTATTTCCGTGAATGGGTGCATATCTACACTCATCTATAAGTGACTATACACAAAGATTTGGTCTAGAGATGACGGGATAAGTGGATTGTTGCCGCTGCTTTATGTAGAAATTATAAGAGTTCACGCAGTTAAACAAATACTTGGGTCCATTTCCAGTCCTGGCGCAGTGTTTGCTATATCACCTATGAATAATTAGATGGAGCTCGCTCAATGACATTTCGGTTTGTGGAGAGGTTAAATAAGCAGAGTAGGTCACCACAGACAAACTAGCGGCTTACTGACCCCACATGCGTTATGTGCAGACAGAGGAAATAAATCAACTCTTAATTGCATTAAACTATCACTTAAATATCAATTAACATTCTTGTATCTTCCCAAACAATTCATTTGGTCAGTGGGAACAGCTCGTGACTCCAGGCACAATCATTACCAGAGCATTTCATATATTACAGGGAATAGTATCACATCTATCAGGGCTTGTGCTGCACAAATGTTTTTATCAATGAGGAATGATTTTTTTTTTGTTATTAATAGGCACTTAAAGGATTTTTGGACCATGAGATATTTCCCTTGTTACAATTACCCAAAATTACCTGAAACCTAAATCTCAGTTTTAACCGGGGAAGTTAAAAATTGACTTGGGTCACAATGCTGCCTGCAGATAGGACACTATGTATAATCTGCTCCTTCTGCTATATAACATGCTGCCTGCAGATAGGACACTATGTATAATCTGCTCCTTCTGCTCTATAACATGCTGCCTGCAGATAGGACACTATGTATAATCTGCTCCTCCTGCTCTATAACATGCTGCCTGCAGATAGGACACTATGTATAATCTGCTCCTTCTGCATTATAACATGCTGCCTGCAGATAGGACACTATGTATAATCTGCTCCTCCTGCTCTATAATATGCTGCCTGAAAATAGAACACTATGTATAATCTGCTCCTCCGGCTCTATAACATATTGCCTGCAGATAGGACACTATGTGCAATGTGTCCAGTTTCTCTTGCTCCATAACATCCTGCCTGCATATAGGACACTATGTGCAATGTGCCCCATCTCTTTTGCTCTATAACATGCTGCCTGCAGATAGGACGCTATGTTCAATCTACTTAGCTACTCCTGTTCTAAAACATGATGATAGGAGAGAAAATACATTCTACAATCTGCTCAGCAACATGCTTCATGCAGATACAGCGCTTTGTAAAATCTGCAAACTTTCTCCTACTCCTGCTCTATAACATGCTGCCTATAGATAGAACACTATGTACAATCTTCTCAGCTCCTCTTGCTCTATAACATTCTGCATACAGATAGGAATCTATATACAATCTGCTCAGCTCCTCCTGCTCTATAATATGCCGCCTGCAGATAGGGCATTAGTACTATGTACAATCTGCCCAGCTATTTCTGTTCTCAGCTGTCTACCTATTGGATGTAGTCTTTGTGGCTTCCATATAGACCAGTCTAGAATTGGAATAATTCAGATTCCGTTACATAAAAAAAGAAAAATATAACTATAGGTTACAATGTAATACTGTAAATATATGTTGATAATACTGATTTATGTCATGTAGATGCAGATATTTAAACATTTAGATGAACAGGAGGTCATCCAGCTGTGAAGACAAAGCATCAGACCCATCAATTTACAGCCGTCAGATGATCAGGAATGGGACAAATAGCTGATGTAAGTATGAAATATACAATGTACCAAATCTATGCAGTGAGTAATTAGCCCTCTGAGCAGCCAAGGACACCCTGGCACCCACCAGCGTGATACATATTTAGGAGGTCTGAATGTTTATTTGGAAGGATAACTAATCTCTATTTAAAATAGATGGTCATTTGCTCATGAGATCGGCATCTTACAATAGACATTAACAAAAGTGACCTGAATAAATACAATGAGAATCACCTAATCAGTCACTGTCTCGTTGTCCGACCGGCGCTTTGCTTTCCAAGAAGGCGGCTAAATGTAGAGAGAACACACTGAGCTGTACACTCATTAAACTATTATGAGAGCGGAGCCGTTTAGAGAGGACCTTTCACCACTTTCACCGACTCCAACTATTTGCATCCATTAATAGGTGTCGCTCCAATGATTTCAGCACAGTTGTACGTTTTTCTCTGGCCCGCGCTGTTCCAGAGCAATCAGTGCTATAAGTTTCAGCATCTAATATGCTATTTAGGCTCTATACTGTCAGAGAGGTGGAGTCAGGAAGTCTCTTCCATATTGGGTCCACAGATGACAGTAGATAGCCTAGTTAGAATATTGGGTGATTGAAACTATCGGTAGTGGTGGTAAGAGAGAAAACTTTTTCAGTTCCTGTAACCTTTTTAACACTTATTCCCGTTCTACTTTTATGATTGACATTACGGGTTTCCAGTCACTTTTAAAAGTATATAACAGTATACTTGGCTCCCTGCCAGCAAACTAGATCGAGTCATGGGGACATCTGAATCCCTGTGTCACCATCACTATCTCCTCACAGCTCTCGCAACTCTTGCTCGTGCACACTCCTCCCCCATCCATCCCGCAGACATGTGCTGACAGAGATTTGCTTGCAGCATGGGGTCAGCTCATGTCAGCCAAAGGGAGAGGGGAGGAGAGAGAGAGCTGTGAGGAGATAATAATGATGATCCAGACACCCCCATGCAGTTTGCTCGCAGGGAGATGGCTGAAATGAATATGGACTAGGGATAAGTAGATCTGTTCAGGCCTGGTGAGTCCTAGGGGAGAGGCAGCTGCAGCCTGTGTGTGCTGGAATCTCTTCATGCATTCTTCTCCTCCTCCACACCATCCCACCTTCTCCTGCCAGCTCAATGCAAATCACAGGAAGTGGGGAGGGCGATAAAATTAACACAGCATCTGGTATTGGAACCTGTCACCAGCTATAAGTGACATTCCTTGTGACAGGTTCCCTTTAAAGAGTTAACGCCCATGATCAGTAACACCAACACCAATCGTGGGTTACCGGAGAGAGAATGGTAGAGCCAAACACCGAACTTCTGCATGAAACATGCAGTGTTTTGCAAAGAACCGCGCGTTGTTCAGGTCCGCCCATCACTAAGGGCCAGAAACATAAAAATACTCAGACGACACTCCTACAATGAACTCAGGCCCATACTAGGTTCAAAAATGTTATAAAATTGAAGACCAAACTTGTAAAATTAATTCCGACCCTTACAATGAATTGGAGCCCAGACTAGACCCTTACGACTATTTAGACCATAACCAGAGCCCTAAAATTAATTTAGAAACAGACCAGACTGCCGAAATAAATGCAGCTCCCATTCTTATCACGAAAAAAGAATGCTACCAAAAATCTGGCATTAAACTTTCTACAGTACAAAAAGTTAAGTATGTACTCAATCTAATGAAATGCAATAGACCATGATGGTGGTACATCTAGATGCATAGGCCGAAACATCTCCTTCCCCTGAAGTTATTCAAGGGCATAACCGTAGAGCAATAATTTCACTGTGTTTGGGAATAAAACTTTTTGTTAGTGGTTTTTGTTGATCCAGGGAGTTATTCTAACTGTCATTATAGGGATCGGGAAGGAATTTACCAGTTATCATCAATATAGTATTATTTAATAGGTTGGACTTAATGGACAGATGTATTTTTCTTACCTTATTCACTATGATATAATGAGGGGGTGTAGTCGTAACCAGGACCAGGAGGCTTATGGGGGCCATAATGTGTCACTTTCCCGTATGAGAAGACTAGTATTATAAAGCATTCATTATAGTCAGGGACCTGGCACAGACTTTTACTTCCTACATATGGTACTAAAATCAAGCATCTTGGGGAATGGAGGATGTGTCCGAAAAAGTGCCAAAATGGCTCTTGTGTACATGTTTATTGTGAGCTGAAACCAATGTAAGAAGATTTCTTAGGGGAAGGTCCTTCTCAGTAAAAAATGTGGTGGTTGGCTTTGCTGGGCAGGGCCCCCCCCAAAAGGTTTGGGCCCTGGGCTACCACCCAAACCGCCTATATTATTATCCACTACCGGATCCGAAACACTAAAGAATGGAGGATGTGCACCATTATATACATGTTATGCGGCACGTTATACATGTGCATAGGTGTATAAATGTGTATGAGTGAAGAACTATGTGTATATATGATTGTATGAATCTGTGTGATTATTACTCACATGTGTGAATATACAAATATGTGTACTTTTTTTAAGATGCGGCCCAATTCAGAATTCTGCTATGGGGCCCGGCCTCCTGGATGGCAGCTTTGTGACGTCCCTGGTCTGTCCCTTGTTACGGATCTATAAGGATTTTTCTTTTTTTATCATGACTAAGCATCTTTATAGGATGTTTTAATGTCTTCCGTGTTCTTTAAAGATTCTTCCAATGTAGCTCCATGTATCCCCAAGAGGAGAAAACACTGTCATCAAATAACCAGACTGGACTATTTATAGACAGAGCGGCAAAAAAAAAAAAAAAAGACAATAACGGTGTCCACCGAGGGACATTTAAACCCCCTTTACCAGCGGCCTGACATTGGAAGCATTAAAAGCTGCTTTCTGCTATGTAACGCTGCGTATCCATGAAGCCAGTGAACTGCACTAAGCTGTGCGCTCTGTTCTGGGAGTTAAGCAGTCTGTATGTTCACGGCCGCGCTCCCTTTTGTTTTGATGTTTTGGTACTTTCGTGATCGGTACCAGTTTCCCGCAGTCAAAACATAAATTTGTCATAACTCTCGGCCTGTGAAAACTAATTGAAATTAATCAGCCGTGACCACTTAGGACCAATGGTGACAGCTAGAAAGCGGTAATGGAACATGGTAATTAGCTGTCTTTACACGGGCTCTCACCTGAATTTTTTTTATTTTTTTTTTTGCACGGTTTTGGGCACACTGCATTGCTTAAGTAAGGATTTGCACGCAAAGTAGTGATATTTGATCTACCTCTGTGTCAAGTGCTTCCATAACTTTAAAAATTAAAGAGGCAGAAATTCTCAAGTGGGTTTCAGTTGGCAGTTTGATTCAGATTTTATTATCAGCGATGGCTCTATAATAAGCAAGAACTGTCCTCTCGGGTTAGATATGCTTGAGCGCTCCCTCGCTTTCCTACTCCCCCCCCCTCGTCTTAGCCATGCGTTGCATTGAAAGTGGCTTGTAGTCAGAATCCAAAGAGCTACGTGGCCTCTGCCGCTGGTATTTGTAATGCAGCTTGGAATTTTTTTTCCCTCTATTTTTATGCAGCCGATGTAGGAAACCGCCAATGTTTATCCAATGTCAGATACAACCTATACTCCATATTGATGGTTGATTTCACGTATCCGGTTTCATGCTCGTACGGTAAATGCCGCTGGTTTCAATTATTTCATGCAGACGAAAATCTATTTCTCCGCTCAGTAACATCTTAGATAAATGTAAACTTTGAAATATATATTTTGGCGGCCGCGGTCTATACCTAGATACGTTTCAGCTCTTACGCGTTGTTCTTGCGATAGCTGTAATTTCATAAATGTGTTTATATATTTTCATAAATCTGGGGGTTTTAAGCAACCGAGATAAAGTGTATCGATAAAGAGTATTACAACATGGTTTGTGGAAGTTTTTGATAAGTTAAATCTGATCTGTTGTACTTAAAGTGGCTGTTAAAGGGGTTGTCTGGTATTTCAGTAGTTTTGTTCCTAGTCTGTCCACATTGAAATAAAAAGGGAATAAGCTGCAATACCAAATGCATCGTGTACACAACTACAACGTGTCTTTTAGCAGTAGAAGTACGCAAAAGGAACCTTTTCTTGTCCAAGGAGCCACTTCTTCTCCATCTTCTTCTTTCATCCTAGGTAAGTAAATTAAGAGAACCCTTTAGAACTGCTTTACTGACTTCAAAGTATACTATTTTAAAGTACAGACAGTCCCCGGGTTACTTACAAGATAGGGTCCGGAGGTTTGTTCTTAAGTTGAATTTGTATGTAAGTCGAAACTGTATATTTTATAATTGAAGTTCTAGACAAATTTTTTTCTTTTGACAATTGGAGTTTCAAAATTTTTGGTGTAATTGGACCAAGAATTATCAATAAAGCTTCATTACAGACAACTTATAGCTGATAATTGCAGTCTGGGACTATAGTATTATCCAGAGAGCTTCACCAGAGGTCACAGAGGCCAAAGAGGTCCGTCTGTAACTATGGGTTGTCTGTAAGTCAGGTGTCCTTAAGTAGGGGACCGCCTGTACTGACTTTTATGGACTGCAAATATTAAAACAATCAAAAAATACAAATATAAAAAGTGTAGAAATCCATGTGAATGTTAAATGTGCAGTAATAACTAGGTATTATTATATTATTATTATATTTTTGTTGGATCTTAGCTGTTCAAACTGTATGCTTATCTATTAGCAGGGCCGGGTTGACTCTGTAAAATTGTAGAAAGAGCGCATCAGAATCAGGGATGATCTCTAAGGAAAAAAATTAACTAGCTCCCTACCCTCATTACAAAAAAGAGGAAAACTGCTATGGGTTCATCTAGAATTAGGCTTACCAGCAAGTCCAGTTCATGCCCCAGTATATAGGTAGCCCAGTACATGATCTCAGTATATAGGTAGCCCAGCACAAGCCCCAAGTATGTAGGTAGCCCAGCACATGCCCCAAGTATGTAGGTAGCCCAGCACATGCCCCCAGTATATAGGTAGCCCAGCACATGTCTCCAGTATATAGGTAGCCCAGCAAATGGCCCCATTATATATGTAGCTAGGCACATGTTCCCACTATATATGTAAGCCAGCACATGCCCCCACTATATATGTAAGCCAGCACATGCCCCCACTATATGTAGCTTAGCACATGCCCCCAGTATATATGTAAGCCAGCATATGTCCCCAGTAAATATGTAGCTAGTTAGTCACATGTATCCAGTATATTGGTAGCCCAACACAGTCCACTACTATATATGTTAACAAGCATATGCTCCATGTATATATGTATCCCAGCACATGCCTCACAAATATAGATAGCTCAGCTCAGCAGAAAATTTAAAAAAGAGTATTCTCACCTACTCGTGCTCCCTGCAATGTGATGACACTGCTGCTGGCTTCCTCTATATGACACCAATTGCGTGGACAACATCATTGATTAGTCAACTGAACTATTTGGGTCACAGAGAGGGTGCAGGCAGCAGTAACTTTGTGCCACCTAGCAACCCAGTTATCACTTTTAAGGGCCGCCCCCCAGGGTGGTTGGCAAGGATGGTTCCCTACCTACACTCACCTCATCCTGCTTGACTTCAGTGCTTAAACTCCCTACCTCTCTGACTTTATATAACCAATTTTGTCAGAATTCAGGAGTAGTGGACCCACTGAACCAACCTCTAGGGGGGATGATGTAAGCCGGCACCTGGGAGCGGAGTCTTATTCGCACCCGGTTTTCCCAGAGAACGCCGCAAAGCGGGTTGGACTTGATGCGGTGGGATACCACCAGGTCCCTCCACAGCCGCGACTTTGTCCGTGGTGGTGTCCAAGACGAGGTACAGAATCATAAGGCTGAAACTAAGTCGTGGTCAGGCAGGAGGTCATGACAGTCAGCACAGGATCAGATTCAGGTACTAGGCAGAAGGTCATGGCTGGCAGCAGAGGAGCAAAGTCAGGAACGGAGACAAGGTCACAATGGAAAATCACTACATTTACAGGACATAGGGAACGAGCTTTCTCTAGGGCACGAGGCACAAAGATCCAGCAGGGGGCAGGGGTAGAAGAAGTCCATTTATTAGGGCAGGCAGCAAGCAGCACCAATTTGCGGTCCGCTCACCAAGCCGGCCCACGCACTAGGAGGCAGGTTTGGATTCGCTGGACCAGAGGAGATGCCGCTGGAGCCAGAAGAGGTGAGTGCAGCTGTGGCTGGGCTTCTGGGGCACAAGGAGGTACAGGGGTGCGCCTGTGAACCGAGACATGGGTCGCAGGAGCACCGGTGATAAATTTACATATCATTTGAAAGCTGATATGTTGGATGATGCCACAACACTGGGCCATGAGAGATGATGTGGAAGGTGTTAATATGTTTAATATCATACTGACAGTGGTTTAGTAGGCCAATTCCTGTTGACATGTTCCCTTTTAAGTGGGAATAGGCAAGAGAAAATGATAAAAGATAAACCAAACAAGATCTTTATGCAAAAATTAGTATGAAAAAATATTTACTTTAGAGAACTAGAGGAGTTTATATACCAATTCCTCGTATAATTGGAGCAACAACACTTCAGACAGAATTGATTTGGACCCAAAACGGAATCTTTTGAAAAATTTGACAACGCTTTTAGAAAACTTGGATGATCTGCTCATCTCTTTCCATAATAGTTTTTAATTTTCCTAAAAAAACTTCCACTTGAGTAAACTGTCCTCCATATAGGATTGTATTTTGCTGGACTATTATTTTGTTTTACAGCTAGGGCCAGTTTAACCAAGTCTACTGGTCTTCTGTTTCATGATCCTACAGCTTAGATCTCTTTTGGGATCACTTACACTGCCCTTATTCCTCTGTTATTTGGGATTTCCAAAATTCTTTTTCTAAATACTGCAAAATTCCAAACCAGCTATGAAAACAGATGCTACTGTATATACAGTATCTCATCTATCTCTGCCTGGTGGTAAATGATCTTCATATATCCATCTAGCAGGCAGCATGTGCTTCTAATTGTCCAATATTCCGAATTTACATCTAAATGTCTTCCATCCTGCCATTCGATAGATCTGTTGCTATGTGTTTCCTTCCATTTAGCTAAGCTTCCCTCGCTAAACACCACTGAACTTATTGCATTATTAAATATTACATGTATTATTCAGCATAAGCCACAAAATCCATAGACATTAATTTTCAGCAAACTGTGTGGATAAATAAATGCATTAAATGGTTTGTTGGGGGTGAGTGTTGATCTCTGACAGATTTCTTAATTAAATATCTGAAATAAACAAAATGTACAAAGGTAACAAAGCTGCTTAATGCGGAGATTAGAGGATGTAATGTAGTGTGTATGCAGAACAAAGACAATGTAATTCTATCGAGGTTCTGCCCTTTATACTGAGGCTCAAGGCAAAGAAAATGCACAAATATACTGTGTAAGTACAGGCGGCCCCAAATTTAAGGACACTCGACTTACAGACGATCCCTAGTTATAGACGGACCCCTCTGCCCACGGTGACTTCTGGTGAAGCTCTCTGGATGTTACTTTAGTCCCAGATGGCAATGATCAGCTGTAAGGTGTCTGTAATTAAGTTTTATTAATCATCCTTGTTCCCATTATCGCACAAAATTTTGAACATTTTTTGAAAATCACAGTGACAAACATTTTTTTTGTCTGAAGTTGCAATTATAAAATATACAGTTCCGACTTACATTCAAATTCACCTTAAGTACAGACCTAAAGAATCTTTCTTGTACGTAACCCGGGGACTGCCTGTAAAGCTGTATATATATATTGCTATTGACCACTTAGCCTGGAATCATAAAATCTATTTTATTTAATATATTTTTGTTTATTTTCTAAGCTCGGTTTTAATAACATATCATCCACAGGAGCCCAAATGCTTGTCCACACTAATAACAACCGCAAGTGTTGCTGGCACCAATCATGGGTGTTATCCATTAAGTGCAGACGGCAAATGTCGCCATTTTACCAATGATTGTTGCTCATCAGTTTTGTTACCGGAAGTGAAAATCCCAGCTTAGGTCCGCCGGAGTTCACCATCTTCTTCCTGGTGCATGTAAGTGCATTGTCTTGCGACACAATTTGAAAGTTAAATCCCGCGCTCAGTCCAAATCAGTCGGATCGCCTGACGGCACGACACCCCCGATTTCTGTCGCATGGAAGCCGGCACAAAAACCGATCATGTGCGACACAATCCAAGCGCAGACACCTGTTAAATACCTGTCAAAGCTCCGCAAATCCCCAAAACACCGAAAAGTCTGATGAAAGAGCGATCCGCAACCCTTAGTAAATAAGCACCAATGTTCTTTCTGCATGTTTTGCAGTAAGAGGAGCTAAATAGATTGTACATAGTGTCCTATCTACAGACAGCATGTTATAGAGCAAGAGGAGCTGAGCAAATTGTACCTAATGTCCTATCTACAGGCAGCACGTTATAGAGCAGAGGTGGGAGGAGGAAATTTATACATAGCACTACGTGCAGTTTGCCTCACAAATGTGCAGCAAGCGGCAGATTATTGAATACTGGCGTGCGGTCTTCATCATGAATCTGGCTCCCATTGCACTTCTCGGGAAGGGTGCACCATCTTTTTTTAGGTGCACCTTTAACACCTGTAATAGATCAGGCCCAGAGTGTCCTATCTGAATTGGCTGAGGAAATTCATACATAGTTTTGTATTCAAATATTTGGTTTCATTTATGACTTCTTGATCCAAGTCTCAACTTAATTTTACGCTTAGAGATCTAGTCCATGTATTTTCTCTATACAGGCAGTCCCCGGGTTACGTACAAGATAGGGCCCGGAGGTTTGTTCTTAAGTTCAGAGAAAATGTAAGATAATGTGAAAACACCCATAGAAATCAGTGGCTTTGTGAGGAATCCGTGGAAATCACTGAACCACTGATGAGATAAACAAAGTCAATGTGAAAGAGCCTGACTAATGCAGCAGGTGAAACCCATTAGATTTGGGTCCTTGGGACCTATTGGGTCCTCACAATCACAATAGGTCCAGTTCACATCTTATGTTATTTTATCATTTGTTTATTAGTTATTTGGAGCCAAAACCTGGAATGGAGACTACACAGAGATCAGGAATCATGGGAAGTTTTGCTCCAGTTCTATGTGTATTTCCCCTCCTGGTTGTAGTTCATGGTAACTGATGCAAAAATTATGAAATAAATGAGAATTGAACTTTAACTAATCTGTTACATATAGAATTTTATCCAACCTAAAATATACATCCCATATTCTAAATTAAAGACGCTTTAACAGGTTCTCCTAATTTTACAATTTTACATTTTACAATTTTACAGATGGTTAGAAACGGCATTTAGCCAAGTTTGTTATGTCTACCCTAACAATACGTCTTAAGTCACATGTGCTTTAAGACTCACCCACAAGTACAGTTGAAGATTATGTCGATTTTGTTGGATTTATATGGATTCTTGGTGATTTTTTTTCTACCCAACACATTGAAAACCTCCACATTGGATTATATTGCCATGAAAATATGTCCTGTGTGAATTGAGCCTTATATTTCCTATTAGAATAGAGGTGACTGCCGGTATCTCCGAGAATAGAACTGATTATATTCTTTGGGTCACGTCATAAAGAAGAAAACTAAGTTGAATTGGAGTCAATACAATACAATGAAATAATGGAAACTGTTGCAATGTGATGTCTGACAAAAGGCTAATCCACCTATAGACAAAACAATGGGACTTTTCTTTCTGTTTACCCCGGAAAGGCAATGGTGATGGTTGGCATGTTTTGACAGGTCCAATCACTATTCATTTGGATAATCCCGGTGTGAGATGGATTCACTTAATAATTTCCTGCAAAGTCATCTTTTTCTAGAAATGCTCACATTCAATTCCCCTAATAATTAATGACAACAATCTAATTAATTTTGTCAATCCGATTCCTTTTTTTCCCGCTCTTGCAAAGTTGTCATATCAGCGAAAAAAATCTCATTAAAAGCAATTGCATTTTGTGGTGCGGTTTTACTACACTACGATATTACTATGTATCATTTAGAATATACATAGGGTTTACATATTTAAGTAAAATATGACTATATTTCAGTAATCTACATTAAATCAACATACATTATTTCAGATCTATTCACATTAATCTTACAAAAATAAACCACTTTTGTATTTTTTGTTTATTTTTCTTTTAGTTTTTTTCTGTCTTTTTTTTAGCCTTTTTTTGGTGCCATGTTTGCGCCTTGGGGGACACTTTGAAATATTATCTTCTATTCCATATGTGCTAAATGTAATAATTTCAAATTGTCTAAAATTTGCAACACTTCTTGGCACAATAAACTCCAGACAAAACCATACTTAAGGAAAACTTAGAAAATGGAAAGAAATGGCTTGAGACATTTGTGTGACATTTTTGAGACATTTTTAACAAATTTCTCAAAAAGAGATCTGAAAAAAAAAAAGATTTCACACAAGAAAAAAGTGAGATTGATAAATTACCAAAGTAGCAGACTGAAAAAGACAGGCAAAAACTGGCCAAAACAAACAGAGATAAGATAAATGACCCCCATAAATAAAAATTATTTCTGAAATTTCACTTTACATAGTCACAATGGACTAAATGGTGGGTTCATATAGGGCAGATATTTATTGAAAAATTTCGGTCTAAATTTACAGTGAATTTCATTCTTTGAACTACAAAAATACATGAAATTGAACATGATGTGGTTTGGATGACTAATAGGTAAAGTATTGGAGCCAAATTAATATGTCTTCAACTAAAAATGTACATGTTTTTAATGTAAAAGTTGCCAGCTGTTAATAGCTGGATACAGGCTTTTCCCTAGATATGTATTGTTTGTTCTCAAGTTGAATTTGTATGTAAGTCGGAACAAAAATTTGTCCCTGTGATGATTGGATTTTCATAATTGCAGACACCTCTGATAACTTATACTGGATAAATGCATCCGAGGACTAAAGTACTTGCTATCCAGAGAGCTTCACCAGAGGTCACAGTAGACATCGAGATCCATCTGTAATGAGGCGCCATCTATAAATCGGGGGCTGCCTGTAGTGCCTCTACACTTTATGTATGAATCCTGGCTGAATCTGCCGATTTTGTAGGATCGTCCCTAATTTTTAATACGGCTGGACTCTTGCTGATTGCAAAAAGAATAATCAGGCATGCTTAATTTCAGCATGCCCGATTCTTTGGTTCTCGTGGAGATAGCCCTCACTTTTATGAACACATTTGAACTTTCAACCAAGGGTTGAGGCAGTAGGAATAGTTATCCAGGATTCTAAACTTCTGTATTCTGAGGAATTTTGATTTACGAATAAAGATCTTTGAATACTTTATGCAAATCACCTGCAAGCGGTTAAAGGGGTGGAGACGTATCGTTCTGAAAAAAAGCTACAACAGCTTCTTGGTTTGTATTTGACATAGTTTTTGTAAGCCAAATGTCCTAATATGTCAGATGGGAGAATTTTATTTAAAATGTATATGTATAAAAATTCTAATGCAGCGTAATTAATTAAAAAAAACGGATTTGCACCATTTTCTTGTGGGCTCTATTTTTACAGTTTTTACTGTGTGCTCCAAATGACACCTCCCCTTTTGGGGAAGTACGTTCACGGGAAAACCAAATTTATATGGGTTAGATAATTTTTTACTATATTTTTAAAAATTAAAACCTTTTGGACATAAACAAATTTCTTTGTTTCCACCAAATTCTGGCTGTAATGACTTTTTCATACTTCAGTGTACTGACCTGATCCTCACAAGTTTTAGGAGTGCTGCCAGCTTTTTAAAAGAAAGTAGAATACAAAGTTAATGTCTCACTTTATTGGCTTATTTTTTTTAAATTTGTTTATTTTTTTAAATTAATTTTCATATAGTAGTGCTGGATTTTTGTTTCTACAATAGATACTGTGTTGTAGGTAGATGATAGATGTGAAATAGAACAGTTGATAGATTTTGTAGAAAACAGGGGCACTCTGCTAATGATGAGGGTCATTTACCTTATATACTCGAGTATAAGCCTAGTTTTTCAGCACAAAAAAATGTGCTGAAAACCCAAACTCGGCTTATACTCGAGTAAAAAATATATAGGTTTTACCAGGTTATTGTGGTAAAATTAGGGGCCTCGGCTTATACTTGGGTCGGCTTATACTCGAGTATATACGGTATTATGTGTGTCACAAAGTCTGTTTTTATGTCACCCAAACTGAGTGGTTTATTAGATTGGGATTTTAGATTTTGCACAAGAGCCCGACTGAAAAGTGTCTGAAATAACTCAACATTCATGAAGCTGAAATAGAACTTGGTACACTTGTGTTTTGTGCATCTAAGTCTGGGACACAAATTGTGTCAAAAAAAGTGTTGGAGAAATTTGAAGAGCGGGAAAAGTTGCAACAAAAAAAAACCTGCTGTGAGTGTCAGAACAGAAGCTAATTTTTGGCGCTGACAATAAATAAGGTGCAGCAGAAAGAAGAAAAAGTGGCAGCCAAAGAACTGAAGGAAATCAAATAATAAATGACCTCAATTGTGTCTTGTTGCCCCCCATTACAGACTCAACATAAAGTAATTCCAAAAGCACACAACAATTTAAAAATGATTTTAATAGGTCATGTGATACAACATTTGGACCTTTTGGAATGTAGAATTTTTATTTAATTAGAAAGACAGAGAGATGGATAGACAGACAGATAGATAGATAGATAGATATGAGATAGATAGATAGATAGATAGATAGAAAGGTTCCTGATTCCGGAGTTTAAACGAAGCACTGTTAAAATAAAGTTATTCAGTTTTTTCACTACATTTTGGTGTGCCTCCATTTTTTGATTACTATATATATAGATAGATAGATAGATAATAAACAAATTGAGAGATAGGGCCAGATTTATCATCTTTTTTTGCAACTTTTTGGTCTGTTTTTGAGACTTTTTTTGCTTAAGTATGCATTTGCGTCTTTTTTTGAGACTTTCCAAAAGTTAGCCACTTACGTCTCATTTAACTTAGTAATCCAGATGTTTTTCCTAATTTATGACATGCCACTTTTTTTAAAATGTCTCAAAAAAGCTCCTCACCAGAGCAGGCGCAGATGACCAAAAAAAACAATCAGACACATATGATAAATCAACTTTCTTCTTTTCTTGGTTTATAGGTGCATTTTTGCAATTTTAACGCAGTTTTTTTGCATGCGGTTTTTTTCCCTCTTTTTTCCCATCTGTTTTGACTGAGAATTCTGCATGGAAACTGCACATTGATGCAGATTTTCACTCTCCCATAGACTTCAATGGGAACATTTTTTTTGTTATTTTGTAACATCATGTTTATGTTCATGTTTATGACAACATTTTGTCATAAGCATCAGGAGCATCAGTCATGCAGCTGTTCTTGATGTTTTTTTTAATATATATATTTTAAATTGATTCTTTTAAACAGAAATCAATGATGATGCTTAACAATATAAACCATCATAATACAGGGCTGTTCACATTAACCCCTTCTGGATGTTGCCATCAGAATGTAGTCGGCTGAAGCTGATTTATAGAATGTTTTCTCATTGATACTTTTTACAAAAAGTCGCAAATATATGAAAAAGTCTAAAAAAAAAACGCAGAGAAGGATCACATCTATCTAAGCAAATTTTGACATTAGATAAATATGGCACAAAATAGAGACATTTTAGGTGCAAAATGCGCAAAATAGAACAACTTAAGATAAATCTGTCCCATAGTTCTCACAGCTACTTCTAGTCTTAAATTTGTTAGAAAATACATTTTATTATCATCATTCCTATATTAGACCATGGCAGGCAGTGCTGGTATAGATCTATGATTCTCCGACAAACACTATTTGATTAAAAAAAAAACCTACATTTTATTAATATCCAACATTTTCCACATCTACAGATTTTCACAATTCATTTCAACTATTTCATTGGTTTTATAAAAGTACAGGCAGTCCCCTACTTAAGAACACTCGACTTACAGATGACCCCTAGTTACAAACAGACCTCTGGATATTGGTAATTTATTGTTCTTTAGCCTTAGGCTACAATGATCAGCTGTAACAGTTATCACAGGTGTCTGTAATGAAGCTTTATTGTTAATCCTGATTCTTATGACAAACCAACATTTTTAAAATCCAATATCACAGAGACCAAAAAAGTTCTGGCTGGGGCTACAATGATAAAATATACAGTTCCGACTTACATACAAATTCAACTTAAGAACAAACCTACAGACCCTATCTTGTATGTAACCCGGGGACTGCCTGTGATTAAAAATAAGTTAACATTTTTGAGCATTACAAACTTTGCAGATGCACCTGATATACAAATAATTTACAATAACCGTTTTGCTTTTATTTCAGCACTTAATTACTTTATCAAAATAATTTTTTGCACCAAAAAAGATGCTTATTTGTACACAAGAAATTCAAAGAATCTTGAGAACCCAACGTTTATAGGAAATAATAAAAAAGAGCAAAGTGAAAAACAAGGTAGTTTAAGAAAATAGATTTTTTTTACATTTTTTATAATAATCTGTATAAATAGAAATATTACTGACTTATGTTTTTCTGTGAATGTCTATGGGTGCCTCAAACTGGTCAAAGCAACACCCACTGTATAACAATGGGCACCTCTCTACTTATACTGAATTTAGTTATCATAATTTTGCTTTAAAAAGAAAATTCAATCATTTAGAATAATTTTTCTGCCTTTGCTCTTCGCTTTGATACAAGCTTTTTGAGAAACAGAGACCTTTAGATATGATTTTCCATAAAATAATACAATTATTATAATAATAGATTTTGCAATAATTGTTGACAGATTTATGATATTTTCAATATTCAATAATCCGATCCGTTTTCCTCTCCCAGGCTCCTGATAAGAGGCAGTAAATGTTTGTCTATCTGTGATTAGGATAATGTATGCAGTTTCCTACTGTAACTTGCTTTTGCGTGCGTAAGACTCGTACATATTTAAAGGCTGGGTATTCAGGGAGTATTTGTCATGTTCCTTTTTTGTTCTTAGCACGCAAGCAGAGGCTGTTAGCCTACATACAGGAATTTCTGATTTCCTTCTGTGTGAAGGAATGTGTGCAAGATCGCGTGTGTGCCCCATGTTCATCCACGTATTGCCTGCGAATAATAGCACACTATCATATATTGCCTTCATAAGCAATTCATTATAGACAATTTCCCATATTAGCTAATAATTGAACAACATTTTTCAATTTGCCTGCCACTGATTTGATGGCCGTAGTGAATAATAGGAATATCGATTGCCTTGTTTCGTAAACCAGGTCCATTCGTTTACCAATGAAGAGTAATGAAAGTAACATGGGAGGATTAGGAATTTGGGGATATGTAATATAATCACCTGACAGATAGATCATTAGATATTATTAGAATTATTTTATAGATATAAATTGTTCATGTGCGGAATATAGCAGTTTCTGTGGCAGGTAATTTTAGTAATACCATAGGTCACATGGGGTCTGAAGATGGATTTAGAGTGAAACTTTAAAGGGGTTGCCCGAGACTTATTAAAAAATAAAAGGCGGCTAGGTGGGGGCTGCTTAAAAAAATAAAGATGCACTTAACTCCCGGCACCCTCCATTCAGCTTTTGGCCAGACCCGACACCCATCCGTCCTGTATATATAATGCTGGGAAAAGGGATGGGTGGGCATGGCTGGCCATGGTCGGCCCGAAGCTGAATCCAGCGCTGCACCCATGGCCATGATTGTTTACATGGCGCATGGACCAGAGCGATAGCAGCTTGGGACACCCGGAGGGCGCCGAGAGATAAGTACATCTTTATTTTTTTCAGCAGTTCCCTCCAGGCCATCTTTTGTTTTTTTTAATAAGTCTCGTACAACCCCTTTAAGTTAAAAACTTTTTTGTCCTAATAATAGGTGGAGAGGCCCAAAATAGTCTGTGAGGTTGAAAACAGATTATCAAGTCGAACCAATATTTGATCTACTGTGTTGATCAAGAGGAAAGTAAAAACCCCTATAGGATAGACACCTAGGGGGGAGTTTCTGGCATAGAAACAAATGAAATAATTGCAATTTCCTGCACATTATTCTTGTGTTCAAGGGGGTCTGAAAGGGCACAGCCACCGGCAGAGTTGGCTGGTGCCGGGTGTTACTGACCCGCGCCTTCGCACATTCTACAAACCTGCAAACGTTCACCAGTGAATGTTTGCAGATTTGTAGACAAAATGACAACCTAATGGATACATTACATAATGGATACACTAAGACACCTGATATATCCGCTGTGAGAGGGGGAAGGGGTGGTTTGGATCATATGCTCTATGACGGGCTATTATAAATTCACCCCAATTATCCAATATTAGATTTAAAAAATTATTTTCTGACTCCAAATGTGGCAACTAGAATAATTCCTGCATCAAAATTTCCCTCCAGAAGTCCAACTCCCCTAGATTGTCGCAAAAAAAGCCCAAAAGACTTGTTGTGACCATCAATTCCATTTTTCAGACATATTTTTTCCGTTTTACCTCCTGGGGCAGGGAATACAATAGTTTAACTTCTCTAAGACCAAATGGGCATGCTCATGGTACCCATAGCCTTCTACTGTGCACGGTCATGGTGTATACAACGTACCTCACTGTACTGCAATGTGTTGTATGGCCACGTCGCAAAATATGGAACTGATAAAAATAATTCCTTTATTTAGAGTGCACACAGATTACTCAGCGCTGCACAGAACTTGCCAAACCAGTGCCTGTCCCCATGGGGCTCACAATCTAATCACCTTACCAGTATGTTTTTGGAGTTTGAGAGGAAACTGGAGGACCTGGAGGAAACCCATGTAAACATGGAGAGAACAAACAAACTCTTTGCAGATGTTGACCTGGATAAGACTTTAACCCAGGACCCCAGCACTGCAAGGCTGTAACTACTGAGCCACAGTGCTGCCCTAGATCCTATTCCTGTCCATTGTGTGGCATGGCTGGGCCTTTTTAATTGACATGGGCAGTACAACATCTCCCCACCGCCAACATCCAACCACCATAATGGGCAGCGAACCAGGCTTGTTTTACCCACACAGTAATGTGCATAAGGCCTCACTGTGAAGACACCTTTCCTATGTAAACGGATAAACCTTCTCTATATGTTTACTTAGTCCTTTGCACAGTTCTTAGGAAGTGATGTTTTAGATCCTAGTGATCGCACCTATACAGTATCTGTACATGTAGAACAGATCACTTCTAAGGCATCTTTATTTCCAAGTTGTACAATCCCAAGTTTTCAAGTTTAAAAGTCAGACCTTCCATCCTATTTAGTAACCAGGTTACTCGTAGTTGAACCGTTTTGTGAATATAAAGACGTATTTCTACTCCTATTGAGGAGAAAGCACGGTCTATGAGCCCTCGCCGTAAGGTTAATCCTGATTCTGAGTATTAGCAGTGACATCATGCAAAGCGGCTGAACCCCAGAGCAAAGTCTGTACCCGGCCCTACAATATTTTATGTACAGTCCAAGTCTCCTCTTATGAGAATGACCACCTTATGGGATACTAAGGCTACACTTTTCATGGAGGATTTTTTAGCCTTTGCTTTAGATTTGCCTATTAGCTAATTTGCCATAGAATATTAAAGGGGTTGTCCCTAATCCACAAGGTAGGTAATAACAAAGTGATTGGAGTGGGTCAAACTGATGGGATTTCTACCATTCAAAAGAATCTGTAATATGGGACTGTAGGAGAATTTTATTGGAGAAGATAAATATAAAAGATGATATAGATTTATAGATAGATATAGAATTATAGATGCAAAAATATACAGTAAATTATATATAGATAGATAGAAGAGATAGTAGATAGATAGATAGATAGATATGGATAATAGATAGATAGATAGATAGATAGATAGATAGATAGATAGATAGATAGATAGATATGGATACTCAGTTACTGAGTACAGGACCCCCTTTATTTAAGCATATCAGTTTTATGATTCAGTGATTGGGAGTGCCGGAGTTACCAGGGCAATTTCTGACACTCTCATAGTAACGAACGGAGCTGCAGGATGCTTGCTCAACCTGATGCTCCATCAATTAGTAAGGAGTGGGCATCAAGTCTTTTGATCAATGGGGGTTCCATGGATCAGGTATCTAGTCATCAAATTGTAATTGAAATCCCTTTTTCTGTGGATAAGGAGTAACAATAATGCTTGATACATCCCATTTAAAGGAAATCTACCACATGGGTGCAGTGCTTCTAAACCAAGCACACTTACATGTTTGTGTGTCCCTTCTGAAACAGGATCAGTTCTTTAACTTAGTTTTCAAGAAAGGTACCTTTTAAAATTATGCAAATTAGGCACAGGGGCTCCTGTCTACATCACAGTAGCCTCTTCTGGCTTCGTAGTCAGCTAATTTTTCACATCTCCATTTATAAATATATCCATACATATATGCCCATATCCTCCCTCCCAATGGAAACACTGAACGGAGGGATGAATAATTAGCACAAAGCAGAGGCTTCTGTGATGTAGATAAGAGCCCCTGAGATTAATTTGCATCATTTTAAAAGTAATTTTTCTAAAAAATTAAGCTATTCAAAACAAAAAAAAGAATGGACCCAATTTCCGGAGGCACGGCACGTGCTTGGTTTACAAACGCTGCGTCCATGTGGTAGATTTCCTTTAAGTATTTTAGTTAGATGTTCAGTTTTTTGGTTTGTAGCCCTTTAAAATTGAATGTTACTTGTGCGTTAGTGAAGCTGTTTTGCAGTCTCCATACACACGCTGCATATTCCTACAGCAATGACTTCCATGTTAATACGTTTGTGTTTTCCTATCACTGAATGTGACCTTGCTCCCGCAATAGATGCAAATGATATGCAATTTACAAACACTGATTTGCTCTTCTCGCCAATAGTAAACTGTCATTCTTGCTTCCAAATTGGCTGTTTCCTGACAAAATTCACTATGATTACCTGGCAGAAAGGTATTGTATTCCTTCAATCAGTTTCCAGGCTGCACAGCCGAATGGAGGCAAAAAAATGTGCGGGGCACTTTAAAATGATGTCATAGATGTAAGTGGTTGGAAATGAATGAAAGGGAGAAGATACAATGATGACGGCCTGAAAACCTCGACAAGCTGCATGCCATTACGCTCTATGGAGAGAGCTGCTTGTTTCAGATATTGCTTCTCTCCGTCTAGGAAATCGCTGCATCTTGTTGTTCATGTCATGGATTTTGATATTTATTGGCTAAGGGCGAAATATAGCGGAAAATTGTTTCATGGACTGAATATAAATGTTGCACTGTTTTCTAGGGATTTCTTGTTGGTTTGGCCCTAAAGTGTTTCAGATAAGGTGTCAAAGGAGTCAATGGGGGATATGTACATTAATATTCTGGCATACAAGTTCTGAGATAATCTCTAAGGTTTGCAAACCGCCATTATTTTCCCCCTTTATACCACCTCCACTCCAAGTGGGCGTGAAATGGCGCACAGCCAGTGGACCGGTGATGGACGTTCCTGCACCCATGCTTACTCACTCACTATAGCCTGCAACTATTCATGCCTGACCAATAGCTGGCTATAGCGCAATTCTATGTGAATTGTACGCCAGTAAAGCCGGCCACCGAGGACATCAGGAAGTGCCAAAGGTCCGATATTTTATCAGACGATATGATCAATTTAACCTTTGTGTAAGCAGCTATAATAATATGATGATCTGTTGGACAGAACTACAATTCATTTCTCTAATGATCTTTTATTTATTTATTTGATTCAGGACATAAACCTGAATCTGTGGATCGGAGGGGATCGTAGTGTTTGCAGTGCAAAAGGAAATATACAGTAAATAATTTTGCTGTGCAAAAATTTTCTATTGCATTTGTTCCTTTATAATTCACTCAATTATTTTTATTAGGATTGTAAAGGCAAAATGAGAACATTAACATCTTCACCAAGTATCAATGGGCATCCTCTACACCTAGAGGAGCGGAGGTTCTACCATCACCATAGACAGGGGACATCCTCTACACCTAGAGGAGCGGAGGTTCTACCATCACCATAGACAGGGGCATCCTCTACACCTAGAGGAGCGGAGGTTCTACCATCACCATAGACAGGGGACATCCTCTACATCTAGAGGAGAGGCGGTTCTACCATCACCATAGACAGGGGCATCCTCTACACCTAGAGGGAGGTGGTTTCTCCATCACCATAGACAGGGGACATCCTCACATAATTCCCCCCTTAAAAGAAGGAGAGGCTTTCTACCATCACCATAGACAGGGGGCATCCTCTATGCCTAGAGGAGAGGCGGTTCTACCATCACCATAGATAGGGGGTATCCTCCACATCTAGAGGAGAAGTGGTTCTACCATCACCATAGACAGGGGGCATCATCTACACCTAGAGGAGAGGAGGTTCTACCATCACCATAGACAGGGGGCATCCTCTACACCTAGAGGAGAGGCGGTTCTACCATCACCATAAACAGGGGGCATCATCTACACCTAGAGGAGTGGTTCTACCATCACCATAGTCAGGTGGCAACCACAACACCTAGAGGAGAGGTGGTTCTACCATCACCATAGAAAGAGGCATCCTCTACACCTAGAGGAGAGGCGGCTCTACTATCATCATAGATGGGGATTCTTTACTGTAAGAGCAGTGAGACTATGGAACTCTCTGCCGCAGGCAGTTGTAATGTAGGACTCTATGTACATGTTCAAGAGAGGACTGGATGCCTTTCTAGGAGCAAAAATATCAAGGGTTATGGGGATAAAACATCTGTTTAATTCTTAATGGTTGGACTTGATGGACTTTCTTTTTCCAGCCTGATATGTTATGATGCTATGATACTAAGGAATGAATATATCGGGGCACATTTACTTAACCATCCGGAGTAGTTCCCTCCCTTACCTATAAAAAATATAATCATGTCATAATGACGAAACAAGAGTCATAAAACACAAAAAGCATGATGTAGTTACTATAGAATGAAAGATAGGGAATCTGAAACTGACACTCCCACTGCAGCCTCTAAAAGTGATTACCTCAGGCAAAATATGTCTCTTTGCTCAATTTCACCCAACTTTGAAGAAGTTATTTTAGCTAAAAGAGAGATTTTTTACTTAAAAGAGAGAATTCTAGAAAGAACATTTCATCACCTACCTGAGGGGGGTAGGTTTAATGGAGCAAAGTCTAGTGACAGGTTCCCTTTAAAATAAGCTGTTCTTAAGCCAAAAAATAGGTGCAACGGCAAAACAGTAAGACCCTATACACCTATGTACATCACAATGGCGGATCTTCAAATAGGCGGTATGGTTGAGCGCCCGGGACCTTTAGCTTTTAAAGGGACCAACGGCTGCCCATACCTTTTTGAAGATCGGCCATCAGTCTTAAAAAAAAAAATCTATACCTACCTACCGCCTTTTTCTCCCCGACCCGTGGCTTCATCTTCTCCTCTTCCTCTTCATTGGTGTATGCACCGCACAGAAACTTTTTACATTTTTTCAAGAGGGCCTGGACATTACAGTATTGATGGGGGTGATTTATGTAAAGGAGCATCTGGGGTGGACATTTCATTAATGGGCGGCATCTTGGGTGG
>CM033642.1:250184088-250344752 GCA_019512145.1 Engystomops pustulosus | reverse complement strand
AGAGGAGAGGCAGTTCTACCATCACCATAGACAGGGGGCATCCTCTATGCCTAGAGGAGAGGTGGTTCTACCATCACCATAGACAGGGAGAATCCTCTACACCTAGAGGAGAGGTGGTTCTACCATCACCTCTACCATGGAATGACTTATGTAAAGGGGGGCATCTGGGGGACATTTCATTAAAGGGGGCATAGGCAGTGGACATTTCATTAAAGGGGGCATTTGCTGTGGACATTTCAATAAAGGGGGGCTCTGCTGTGGACTTTTATGTAAAGGGGAACTCTGCTGTAAAGGGGGCTCTGCTGTGGACAGTTCTTTAAGGGGAAATTGATTTTGGACATTTCATTAAAGGGGGCATGAGCTGTGGACATTTCAGCAAAGGGGGTTCTGATGGAGGACATTTTTTGTAAAGGGGGGCTCTGCTGTAGACATTTTATTAATGAAGTGCGGCTGCTGCTGGACATTTTATTAGAGTAGCAGCTGCATTTCCTACCCCACGGCTTACACTCCAGTCGATAACTTTTCCAATTATTTACAGTATGAGGGGGTACAGGTGCAGAGCACAGAGGCCGGGCCAGGGGGAGCATCCACATCTCCTACACTGTACGGGAGGTCTGGTCTGGACGGTAGTCGAGATGGAGGGTTGTAGTTCATCATTAAATTACTTTTATGAACAGTACAAGATGGGATATAAGGATATAGAGTATATAGAAGATATAGAGTAGTACTTAAAGGACACCAGTCATCAGGTCTGTGTCACTAGTCCTGTCACTACTACCAGTTGGAGCAGCTCACAAGGATCCAATCCCAGCCTTTATCTAGTCATTTCATACATTAATCATTATAAAATCATCTATTCTTTATTATGTAAATGAGGCTGGTCACATGGTCAGAGGCAGTGATGTCACCCCTGTTACACCTCTCCTCCCTCTGCTCATATCTATGTGTAATGTATAGTAAAGGTGTGTGTGCTTTATCTGCTGACATGCTGCATCCTCCTAATACACAGAGACACAGACATCAGCTACACAAGTATGACATGTTCTGCTATAACATGGCTGCATCCTGGAGCTGTTGTATCTCTCCTATACACACACAGGCTGCAGGAGGCGTGGCCACTAGCAAGCACATGGAGGAGCCATTACACCATTATACCTCACACCATTATACAGGCTGTCAGTCAAGCACTGGGGGTGTGGCTGTACCTCATGAATAAGCCGGACAGCTTGAATATGCTAATGAATCATTGGACATTTCACAGGTCAATTGCATACAGCTTTAGGACTTCATTGCTTAGGTTTACAGGCATGTAGAGGGACAATGAAGGGATAGAGGCAATGCTCTCTAATGGCAGTTTATGAAAATATATTTAGTTTAGGGGGGTTATTTTGCATGACGGGTTCTCTTTAAGCCCTAACATCCGGGAACATGTTGGTTTGGACACTGAGGGGCCCTCGTGATGGGAACAGCCTGGGGCCCATGGGACACTTAATCCGCCACTGGTACATCGTCTACCCCTCTGTACATTGCTCTTACTCCCATCACGGCTGGACAGAACAAGGAGGGTCAGCCATGAGGCCCCACACGAGCTGGTACAGGATTTATAGAGTACAATGACACATTTCAACAATAAAAAGGAAAATAAATTTACCACAGCTACAATAAGATAGGATTTTGGCATGCCAGCTAGTAAATTCTGGGAAATCGGCAAAAATACATTATTATTCAATTCATCATTCATGAAAGGAGGTGGTGAAGTTCCAATGAGAGATTTACAGATTAGATGCTGTGAGGGTCACTTTCTGTACCAGCACATTTATATAACAATTCATCGCTGATCCGGAGAAGTATTCATTCAAATAAAGTGTGAATTCTGAGAAATGACAGTTTCCGCCCGTTTTACTTCATAGTTTTTTTCAGTTTCTAGATTTCCATATTCAGGCTTCATTTACAGCACATTCTTTAAGGGAACCTGTCATCAGGAAGGTCATTTTTACATGATGACACTGCTGGAATCAAGTCAGGTAATGTAAAAGAAACTATTAGAAAGCAGTGGAATTATTCGGATGCATGACATTTTTGAAATGAACATGCCAGTGGCTATTGGAACCTGTCATCGTAAAAATGATGATCATGATGACAGATTCCCTTTGAAGGGCATGTCAACTTACAGGTTTACTTAATTTTTTCCCTCTATTTTATATAGACCTAACATATATTGCATTTCTTTCTTTTATGTTCTCATGATTTGTGGCACAAGTTCTTTATGAATCTGGTGCCCCCTTATACTGCTACGGCAGAATGGACCAACTTTCTTTGGTGCTCCTTTAATATGGGGCGTGCTCCACAATTCTGTTGCTGTAGTAAGCTGCAGTAATAAATGGGGCGCACGTTCCAATAGCGCATCGGAACACCCTAGAAATTTGTGTCGCATCAGGCAACAAATGTGTTGCGGACACTTTATTAATACATGTGTAAGTAGTTCTTTATAGTGCAGACTTATAGTTCTTTGTAAGTCAGACAACTGTCAAAAAACTGGCACAAACACTTTAATAAATGTGGGCCTTTGTGTAATACCTATTTTCACCCGTGGGGGCACTGCGGAAAAATGTTATACTTAGGTTACATGCACATGAACTTTCTTTTCGACTGTGTGTTGTCTGTTTTTGATAACTGACAAAACAAGGACCCAATAATTTCAGTGGATCCATGTACATAATTGTGTTTTTTACAGATCCTTCAAGGGGTGACTTTTGACATTTTTTTTCAGGCTTTCATTTTTATTTGCACATCCACAAAAACAGATGAAATGCGTATTACACACGGACCATTTTTAAGGACATACAGCTCAGCAAAAGATTATATACCAATGACATGTGGACCACAAAAATGAACCATGAATCATATCACATTCATATTCATGTGTCGCTTCCCCGCTCAGGTCCGCAGGAGTTCACCTTCTTCTTCCTGGTGCATGTAAGTGCATTGTCTTGCAACACAATTCGAATCTTAAAACCCGCTCAGTCCGAATCAGTCAAATCTGTCGGATCATTACACCTCCTGATTTCTGTCACATGAAAATCAGTGCAGCTGCACCAAAAAACCATCTTGTGCAATACAATCCCAGCGCAGACACCTTTCCAAGCCGTACAATCCACGAAAATGGTGCAAGGTCTGATGAAAGTGAGTAGCGCAACCCTTAGTAAATAAGTCCCATAAGTTCCACAATCAAAGATAATTCTACTAGTCAAAGAAGAGAACCCCATAAGTGTGGAATAGACCTTATTTATACATAAATCAAAACTTTGACTTCATTTGTTTTAAAATATGAATTATCCCACGTATAAATGCTACAGACCCCACTGCAGACCAATCTTGTGTCCGTTGGGTTCCCTTTACAAAAGGGTCATGGAAAAACACAATGCACCAGCTATAGGCAATTATTAGCCCCCTTAACGACCAGGCCCATTTTCGTCTTTGCATTTTTAACTCCGCACCTTCAAAAATCCTTAACTTTTTTATTTTCCATGGAATGAGCTGTGTGGCATCTTGTTTTCTGCATGACAAATTGCACTTCCTAGTGATGATATTTAATATTCCATGCCGTGTACTGGGAAACGGGAAAAAAATTCCAAATACAGTGAAATGGGTAAAAAACGCCTTTTGGGCCATTTCTGGTGGGCTTTTATGGCTTTCACTGTGCGCCCCAAATGACATGTCTACTTTATTTTTTGAGTCAGTACGATCATGGGGGATACCAAGTTTGTATAGGTTTTTTAATGTTTTCTTAAATCTACATTTTGCCGTCTTCTGGCGCTATTAACTTTTTCATACTTTGGTGTATGGAGCTGTGTGTGGTGTCATTTTTTGCAACTTTTGATGACATTTTCAATGCTACCATTTTAAGGACTGTACAGGGAATAACCGTTATTATATATTGATAGATCGGATATTTTAGGATGCGGTATGGCCTAAGATTTTTATGATTTTACTGTTTATTTATATCTATATCAGTTCTAGGGAAAGGGGGCTGGTTTGAATTTTTAGGGTTTTATTTTATTTTATTTTACTATTTTTCAGAGCCCTTAGGGTACCTTAACCCTAGGTTGCCTCACTGATCCTACCATATACTGCCATACTACATTGTGACAGTATATGCTAATTTTCCACATCATCTATTAAAATTTGCAAATCGCACATTGCAATACATGGGTTAAAACAAGACTTTTCAATACAAAGCTGCGGGCGACGATCTAAGGGTTAGCTCCCGGGTGTTATCGGTGGGCGTTTGTTACAATATGCCAAACACCCGCAACCAACATGTGACGTAGTAATATGTTACGCGTTAGTAAGGGGTTAAAACCAGGCCCCATTTGGGGGTCTTTCTGATTCTACATACGGTCACTGCTTAGGTGTGGGTCCAATGAGGTCTGCTTTATCTAAATCTGGTCCCCATGTTTTATCTACACCTGGGGTTGGAATTAATAGGCTTTAAGGTTCACAAAGCGGTAGCCAGGGATGGGGAAATGGGTACAAGTAGGATAGGGAAAGTCCAGACCCAATTGCAAGGGTGTGTCTATGTTGAGTTGTGCTTTCTAATAACTGGTAGCTATAATAGGACCACCATCTATCCCTATTACAACCTGTAAATAAATGGCTATTAACCCCTATAGTCCTAACCTCAGAGTGACCGCCCTAGAAGTCTGGGCTTTGAACAGAACCTTTCCCTAAAAAATATGCCCTAATTTTCGACCAGTGGTCCAAGGGGCTTCATATGGTACATGTCCACACTGTTTGGCTCTTCAGAGGAGTTGGTACCAACCATGAAAGGTTAATTCTCACAAATTAGGTCACTGAAATGTACTCACAGATGCCTATAAATAATACTGTGCTGGTCAGCCAGAGGGCCTATTTCATCACAAGACTTTGGAAGAGATTTTTTTTATAGGTAAACAGGTGAGATGTTACATAAAAGAGAGAATTCTAGAAAGGACATTTCATCCCCTACCTGAGAGGTGGGAGTAGTATAATAAAGTAGAGAAATGCCTAAGCGCAAATGGGCACTAATACTGGACAACTCGGAGGACCTTAAATGAGCTCCTCACTTTACAACATTAGGGCAGTCAGGATACAGGGGTAGTGGACCCGCTGTACCACTGCCGACGATGACGAAAGCCAGTACCCGGGGGTTGGACTTGCTGCGGCGTGGTACCACCAGGCCACTCCACAGGCACAACTTTGTCCGCGGCGGCGGCCAAGGCGTAGTACTGAGACATAAGGAAAAACTGTGGTCGGGGACAGGCAGGTGTTCAAGACAGGCAGCACAGGATCAGAGTCGGGGACATAGCGGTAGGTCAGGAGGGGCAGCACAGGAGCAAAGTCAGGGACAGAATCGAGGTCACAACGGGAAATCAGGATAAACACACAGGGCAGGGAACACAGTTTTCTCTCAGGCATAGAAGAAACACAAAGATCCGGCAGGGGACATTGGAAGGTGCGGGACAATTAACAGAAAGGGCAGCCGGCCAGCGCCAATTTATCGGCGTGCTGACCCTTTAAATATCCGGAAGCTGGCGTGCGCGCACTATAGGAAAGGGGACGTACACGCCAGGCCGTCGGAGGCATTGCTGGAAGGCAGCAAGGTAAGATAGACAGTGGGGGGTCCTGGGCAGCTGAGACAGGCACCAGTGCATCTGTGACCTGGGACATGGGTCACAGGAGCACCCGTGACAAGGGCCCTCTAATAATGTGATAAGTGTCGATTTAGTGCAGAAAGGGTTAACTTGACAGGACTTGAGTTTTTGCCAATCCTGACTATTGGTAAAGGAAGCATCTGTCATCGATCTACAATCATTATATGGATTTTCCAAAAATTCCTGAGTGGGCAGACTTAATAGTAGGAGAACCACATACGGCCTTGACTTTGTGTGGATACATTTCTATAAGCTTCGTGGATCTAGACTCTGCATTATTACAGCTCTTCCTGGCACACTAATAGGAATCATATAATCTTACATTATTTCTGCAGTGTTCGCATGGCTTACCAGGGTATCCTTACCAGCGCTGGGTAAAAACGCAGGAGAGTCGCCCCAGCTGTAAATCTGGCGCTAAGCCCAGGCCCTACGTGGATGTGACTCGAGGCGAGTGTATGGGCAGTAAACGTATACACATTATATAATAATGCCTTCCATTTGCCAATCAGAGAAATAACATTCCTGTGACTCCAAATCTTGGCTTAAGAAGAAAGAACATTATTTCTTCCTGAATTAAAACAAATCTTTTCCTCAGTAAACACATTGAATTAAAATTCCTGCCTTTGATTACACATTCCGAGTCTTGATGAAATTACGATATACTGGATGCTGCAATAAAAAAATTTGAGATATGTATGGAAAAAAATAAAATAACTGCTAAATAAATTAGCGCAGTGATCATTTTTATAGGTTGAATTATAAGATCCCAGCGAGGTCTTTGTTGATGTACGATTATTGTTACATTGTTACATTTAGCAGCTTTTAATAGCGTTACCTAATTGCCGGCTTGTGACTGGGATCATCGATGGCTGCCGATCCCATTAAATCTGACTAGTAATGTCTTATAGGGGCCTGAAGACATCTCAGTGTATAAATAAGTGACAATAATATTTAGAGGATTCGTTACATGTGATGTAGTGTGGATGTTATGGAGGATTGCTGACAGGTAGATATTTCCATATTCTTCGGTAATCGGTACATTGTAGATCCTTCATTCTCAGGGAAAATAAGCTACTGCCAGAGCAACCTACCGACAAGTTATTCCCTTATCTCAATGGAAAAGAAGTGCAGTAGAGCTAAGTCTGCATGTGTGTGGGGGAGTCAGATATATCAGAATATCTGTAAGAACATGGTGGGGCTCATTTACTAAGGCTACATGCACACGATGTATGCCCGCCATAGCATAGTACTGCGGGCATACATCGGCACCAGGGGAGAGGAAGAGGGGGAGAGCGCCGCTCAACCCGCCCCTCTCCATAGGAATACACAGCGCACGGCCCCGTATTCCGTAGAAAAATACGTTTTTTAAAATAAGAAGTAATTTTAACCAAAATATGTTCTAAATATGTATAGCATCATTTCTTCACCCTTTCCCAGGTCCAGCTACAGATGCAGAGGGTGCATGTACTTCTGCAAAGTGAAAGCAGCTTCTTCTACATTCTGCCTTCAGCTGACAGGCTGGAGGGGGACACAATTCAAACGCCTATATCTCCTTAACCCTGGCACCTAGAAACACAATTATTATGTCATAATAAACAAGATGGTCTCCTCTTTAATATGATATGATTGTGTATGGATGCTTAAGAGAGCTGGAGATATTCACTCTTAAAGCTACAATCGGGAATAGAAAGCGGTACAATTTTTTAGTACAACTTTAAGGGTGAATATCTCTGGCTCTGTTAGGCATCTATACAAAATCATATTAAAGAGGAGATTATTCTTTTAAAAAATGACATAATATTGTGTTTCTATGTTCCAGGGTTCAGGAGATATAGCCATTTGATGTTGGTCACTGTCCAGACGTTTATAGACGTCCTTTCTGCATGGGGCATGTGCCAATAGGACGTCGTGAAGGGGTTAAGCACCTATATGAGTGTTTCAGATTCGGGTGCTGGTTCAGCTGAACCTGCCGGACCTTAACATTGATGGGTACACTCATTACTATTTTTAAGTAAAATGAGTGCTCAGCCAAAAGTTATTGAAATTGTATAGCAGGCTTAAAGGAATCACATGGATGCAATACTTGTAAAGCAAGTACAGTCACACGCTGACGTGTGCCTCCTGAAACAAATCTGGCCTTCTTTTTTGTTTCTAATAGCTTACTTTTGGGGAAAAGATTTTTTAGAATTATACTAATGAGCCTCAGGGTCTCCTGTCTGCAGCACAGAAGCCTCTTCTCGATCTGTTGTCTACTAATTATTTATGCCCGGTTGGGAAGGGTGTAGTCTGGCAGAAACACAGAATAGAGGTGTGAATAATTACCAGACAACAGAACTAGAAATGGCTCCTGTGACGTGGCCTGGAGCCCCTCAACCTCATTTGCATAATTTTCAAAACTAAGCCATGAGAGGTAAAAAGAAAAAAAAATGCTGTTACCCCACCAATGCTTCAAGAAATTGCGATTAATTGTGTGACTAGGCCACCTCCATGACATGTGGGCATGGAGGGGATGTGAGGGGGCACAGTCGCTATTGGGGTTGGGGGCGCGCGCTTTCCTGCCCTGTACCTCGGCACTTCCTAAAACCCTAAAAAGAACATTCACTGCTAAAAACTACAACATGTTGGACGTGACATAGTTTTGTCCACCAATGCATCAGATCTAAGCCTCATGGTGTATCTGCTGTGGCTGCAGGAGACGGAGCTTTGTCATATGGTGAGCCAGAATATGTTTTAAAGTGGTGGGAGACTGGTGTTAAGATCCTTGACATTGGATGCATGCACAGTGAAGCAATGTGTGTGTAGTTGGTGGGGGTCCCAAACATGCAGACAAGTGAACCTGTTACCAAGAATGTCATTTTTAGCTGGTGACAGGTTCCACAAGCCTATGCTATGCTGATTTTAAAAATGCCTTTGAATGCATTCTGAGTCATTTCAGTTTATATGAATTTAAGTCACAGTACCTGGCTCCCTTCCAGCAGCATGCGGTGAGTCCCGGGGGAGCGGCAGCTGCAGCCTGTGTGTGCCTGTGTCTCCTCATGTGTTCTTCCTCTCCTCCACACCATCAACCTCCCTCCCCCGTCTGCACAATGCACATGACAGAATGTAGGGAGAAGTGAAGGAGCTGGATGTATATGGAGGAGAGGAAACCGACACAGACACACACAGGCTGCAGCTGCCCCTCTCCCTGAACTCACCACACACTGCTGGCAGGGAGCCGGGTAATGTGAATTAAACTTATATAAACTACTAAAATGAGTCAGAATGCTGACAACAGCATTTTTAATGCATCTACAGGATAATCTAGATACTTACAAAGCATTTTTAACTTTTATTGAAGCAAAAGGGTGTGATAGAAGCATCTTATTTATCTTTTTCTGTCTTTGTCTGTGATTCTGTGTCTCCATTCTTACTACGCAACTGTTCAATCCACCCTAATAGACTTCCACTGGGAGTAGTAATCTGATCCCTCTGTGAGCTGCAATTACTAATTGCTATACCAAAAAAATGAAGAACATATTTCAGAGTGATATGTCAGTTTAACAGGAACATTTGGTTAAAAATCAGTGACTGCTCAAGGTTTTTATCAGGATTCCAGGGTAGTGGGCCCACTGGACCATGTCGGACGATGACGTAAGCCGACACCTGGGACCGAAGTCTAAGTGGCACCCAGTTTTCACCAGAGCCTGCCACAAAGCGGGTTGGACTTGCTGCGGCATGGTACAACCAGGTAACTCCACAGGTGTGGCTTTGTTCGCCATGGTGGCCAAGGCGAGGTGCAAAATCGTGAGGCAGAAACGAAGTCAGGGACAGGCAGGAGGTCCAGACAGGAAGCACGGGATCAGAGTCGGGGACATAGCGGTAGGTCAGGACAGATGGCACGGGAGTGAATTCAGGAACTGAATCAAGGTCACAACGAGAAATCAGGATAAACGCACAGGGCAAGGGACACAGCTTTCTCAATGGCATGAAAGCACAAAGATCTGGCGACACAGGATGAGGCCAAGAATTTAACTTGAAGGGCAATTAATGGTGTGCTGGCCCTTTATATCTCAGGACGCCAGAACGTGCCCGCCCTAGGAGCCTGGGACGCGTGACCAAAGCGAGGAGCCCGTCGGTAGAATGCAGACAGGTAAGTGAGGCTGCTGCAAAGGAGAGGAGGCACAGGGAGACCCACGGGTGCACCTGCGACACGGGAGAGAGGTTGCAAGAGCACCCATGACAGTTCTGATTGTCAGGGAACAATACAGCATCTTCCCCTGGAGGAATACCTGAATCATATGCAAATTGTTTTGGAGAATTTTATCACAAATTGTGTTTTTGTAATTTTCTGATTGCAGATAAATATTTTATAATTTTTCCTTTTCTGTAGAATTGTTGATATTTGTACCTGGATTATCAGTGATATGAATTTATTCTCTTCTTATTATAAATGTATTTTATAGTAGAATATCCCAATCTTTATCGTTATATTACATGTTATATCAGAGTCAACACTTTATTTGGCCTCATTAGATCATTTTCTTCAGCCCTGTGTTACATTATTAAGATCAAGGTCCCAGTAACAGTGAATTCATTCTTCACGCATTGTCCATCTGTCAATAGACAGCGTCTCGACAGGCGCTTCACATGTTGTAGTCATAACTTGGCATTTCTTCTGTCGCATCCTGCTGGTCACGAGCTCCATTCTTCAAGGATGTCGGTTTCAGTAAAGTTGAAAACAGAAATGTATAAAAATATTAATAATAGAAAATAGATTCTACGTCTTTATGTCCATATTTACCCGGTCCTTAAATGATAACCTGTCATACTGAATACAATGTAAACCTAATGTACACCTAAAACTATATCTTAACACAGCTTGGCAACACTGGGCTTGTCTTGGTGAGTCTTTCAGAACATGTGATGGCTCCTGGGGTTGTTGGCATTTCAGATTATTCTAGGCTGTCATATCACTGAATTTCCTGCTATCTTCTTTGTTTATGTCAACAATGAAAGTTTAAGACCTAACAATATTGGGATCACACAGAAATATAGAAAAAAATCAATTAATGTCATGTTTTTTCTATGAATACCGTACATACTTGAGTATGAGCCAACCCAAGTATAAGTCAAGGCCCCTACTTTCACCACAAAAAAACATATTGACTTGAGTATAAGCCTAGAGTGGGAAATGCGGCAAATTTAATACAATGTGCAGCAGTAAATAGTAATTAAATGTCCAGCATAGCCCCCCCAGCAGTGAAAAGTCCAGCAGAGCCCCCACTCAATAATACAATGTACAGCAGAGTCTCCACTCAGTAATAAAATGCCAAGCAGAGCCTCCTCAAAAATAACAAACTTTATACTTACCTAACCCTGGCGTCCTCTTCTACTTGCATATCCCTCGCTGCTCCCAGCATCTTTCTGCCGCACTTATGTGCTCTGCCCGCACACTTGCTACGTGATGGTGTCTCTGCCACATGACATCATAGAATGTATGCAGGCAGAGCATATAGATGCGCTTGTGCCCGCACTGCCAGAAAGACTCTGGGAGACGTGAGGGATACGCCTGGAGAAGAGGATGGCGGGGATTAGCACTGGAGGCAAGTATTGATACCCCAAATATGGGCACTAGCTGTAGCCAGCAGTTTCTATGCCAGGCACGACTTGCCATAGAATTGTCCAGCAACGCTCAATTGTCCCTGGCATGCTCAAATTTTTAACAGAATGGGTGAACAATCAATTAAAACAATGGATAATCCATTATAAAGTATGACAGATAATGCAGCCATGTATGGTCCTCATCAGTAGAGAGGAGCAAACCCAGCTTTACCTGAACGTAAAATCCTATTCTGCCCCTGGTATCGAACCTAGACCTAGATCATGTGCACCTAGTAATACCTGTGATTGCCGCAGGCAAAGTAACCGGAAGCACTTAAGTCCATGTGCCACCATTTTGGAGAGAACAAGCACTCCCCATGACGTTGGTGACTGCCAATGGCATCTAAACAGTTGCCAGAATCCAGGGGACCCTAACCAGAAAGTTTGGTATGAACCCAAACTTTCCCATTATATAAATAACAAGCACATTCAGATACCACTAATAAGTGAGGGAAATGTAAGACATTACATTCCAGTATTACATTTGACAAATTTGTTAATAATGGTATAATCAATGGCAGATTTTCATATAGGCTTCCCGGGGGCATATGCCTGTCCTTGAGCCCTATATGAAGATAGCTAGGTTCCTCAATCTAAATGTGCAGAATGTGCTCAATTGGGTATATTGGAAATCTTTCCTCCCTGTCAAATGAAATTTCTCCCTGAGCTCCTCCAAATACTTCAGCCTAGATTCACTGGGATGTAGTAAGTGCCCTTGGTTCACCACAGGAGAAACAACCTGCTTGTCATCCTTGCTGGGAAATCTGGGTCGTCCCACGAACCGCTATATTATCTCTTAGAAGTAGTGAAAGTTCGGCTATTTGTGGAAGTTTTGCAAAAGGGGTATGCAGCGCTGCCACCAACCCAGATTGTTTCAAGAGGGCCTGGGGCTTCATTGTTAAGAAATGTTTGACTTTGGAATATTGAGGAGCTCTTAGTCCTCATGCGCACGACCATATAAAAGCGGCCGTATATATACAGCCCCATACATATGCCCACACATGTACATGGCCATATTGTCCACCGCACCGTACTGTAAGCGAGCCGTATAAAAATATACAGCATTTCCTATTTTCCACCGTATTTCCATTCCATACGGCCCAAGTCATTGGGAACATATACAATACGGGCTAAGGCTATATTCACATGAACGTATGGGGGATGTATATATGGCATATATACGTCCCTTATACATGGCAATGGGTTCACGGTGCCCTACGGGAGCAGTACAGTGCAGCACACGGGCGGCACCATACCGTTTGTTAGCCGGGAGAAAGATGGGAAATGTCCTATTTTTCTCCCGTAATATGGCACCACGGCCATATATGGCTATGAAGAGGGGCCAGGGTGAGTGGCTGTCATCCCCTCCTCCTCTCCCCGGCACCAATGTATGCCCGCCGTACTACATAATAACTGTCTTAGATCAGGTAAATGTAGCCTAAACATTTGCTACATATGGCTGTGCACCATATGCTGCCGTATATACGTGCAGTTTCTCGAACCAGTGGGCGATGCATTCTGTCAGCCAGCCAATAGTCAGCCATCCTTCATCTGCCAGCCCACTGTATTTTATACCGATATGCATAAATACATGTACATACATACATACATTGCCATACTGTTACAATACGTCCTGTATTTACGGCCAGAATACAGCCGTATATATACAGAACAGAAAAGACCATACGCTTGCTTGCATGAGGCCTTAATCTTAGATTTTTTTAGTTCTTTTAGACAAAAAGAAATCCTAATAAATCAATAAATCACAAAAAAAATTATGGAAGAGCAAAAAAGTACTGATGTAAACCCAAAGAGTAGAGTTGCTTGTATACGTCTTTCCAGATGTTTTTTGTGATAGAAATAAATGGCGCAGTAATGCGATTAAGTAATAATGTTCCGGAATAGACAATATTCCCAATAACTCGGTCGGATTAGTTAAACATGATCTCCTATTACAAGGGGGTGTAGTTAGGAGCTATCTAGGTTCATGTCCACATTCTTTGAAGAATAAACCAAGTAACAAACATGATCCAAACATGAGAAAGATCTTCCTGCTGTTTACAATATGGCAAACATTGTCTTCAATCTTTGTCAGATGTGTGAGTAATAAAACCCGTAGACGCGCGGCACATTCTACAGCCAGCGAGACTAGGAAACTGTTGTTCACATTTGCTTATAATGTTTGACTATCTAAGCATTACATACCGTGAAACAGATGTTGGGAGCTGGATTTTGAATTGGTCCATTCATTTTAAATGTAAATTATATACTGCCATGTCTGCTCCATATTGAGAGGCTGATATAATGACTAGGAGAGGGGTACAGTGGGAACATTTCTTTTTTTTCCATATACTAATTCTAGTTGCAAATGTAAAGTATAATCAGCTTTAAAATTCGACTTATTGTTAGTTTTTATTTCTTTGCACATTGACTCCTTTGTTATAGGCAATCAAACGCGTTATTTCCTGAGGTCTCAAAATCTGAATTTCATTAGGATGAGGCAAAAGGAATTGAAAGGAGACTTTAAAAATATTCATCTTCATTTTGAGTTTATTTTTATGGTTTGAGATGGCTGCACCTTCGTCGGGTTTTCCAATGTTTTCGGGTTTTGCGCGGCTGTGACAGGTATTTAACAGAGGATTGAATTTTGGCGCAGCTGCACTGATTTTCATGTGACAGAAATCGGGGGGTGGACTGCCGGACAATCTGACTGAATCGGACTGAGCGTGTGATTTAACTTTCAAATTTTGTCGCAAAATCAAGCACTTACATGTACCAGGAAGAAGAAGGTGACTCTGTCGGACCTGAGCAGGGAAGTCACATGCCGGATATCGGGTGGCGATCTTAGTGAATCGCGGCAGATGTGCATTGTCGTCGGACAATGCACTTTCTTTGAAGGGTATGTAACTGCGCCCCATTATTGTCCATGGGGCACATTTATCAGGGATTGTATGTCTTGAATCTAGTGTACAAACCCTGTAATAGACGCAATTCCTGGTGCACAAGAATTGCACCTATTTCTGCGATTACACCACTTCCACGCAAAGTGGGCAAAGTGGGTCGGCGCATTCACTATAGCCCGGCTGGACCTGGGGTAGAACTGCCCTGGCAGTGCCTTCTTTTGGGATTTATCAGTTAGCCGGTGGATCCTGATAAATTGGGTGTCTGCCAGGGGTTGGGGACAACATATGACATATGATAATGGTACTCCTATTAGTCTGTGTTCACACAGTTGGCAGAGTTGGAGTAAGATTGCCATGGCTCCTGGGCTGTATGAATATTATAGCCCCCACAAGTCTGGAATAACTTCCTACATCTGGTGCTAGAATCAGCTTCTTGGGAAATGGAGGATGTGTCCCTTCTACCTGCTTTTCATCTATGGTTTTAGTACCTTCAAAGGTCCTAAAATGGCTCTTGTGTACATGTGTATGAGAGCAGGAACAGATCTACTAGGATTTCATTAAAAAGAAAGGTTCAGTAGGCATCACTGAAGCCAGGAAGCGAAAACCAATCTGTATGTGTCCATAGGCCAAAATGGGTTCAGTGAGTGGGGAAAAAAAAAAACCAATGTGAAACCACCCTTACTATGGTGATAGGGTTGCTTTCATAAAATACTAATTAGTAATTATTTTTATTATTATTATCATGTTATGTAACTACTTTGAATGTACATTTATTTATTATTTACTTATCAGTTTCATTTTAATTGAATTTTATCCATGTTTGTCATGCTTATAACTACTGAATTAGCTTAACTTTTATTAATATCTTTGCGCTGCTTTGACCTGATGAAGACAGCGGTCTGGTGCGTTGTCAAGCAATTTTAGCTAATAAATACTCAAATATAGAACTCACCTTTCGTTTATTCTGGAAGCGCACCCAACATCTTGTAACTTTTTTTCTTGCCACTATCCCTATTGTCTGAAAGAGCTCGTAGTCTCATTTAAACCCCTTTAAGATTAAATATTGGTTACATGAGCGTTTCCACCATTTCTAGTGCCAGGGTTCTCTAACTAAATTCTAAACATAAGACAATGATGCACAGTATATTCAGCACTCCATGACAGCCATAGCTCCTAAGGTGACTCTTAAGTGCTTTAACCCATTGGACTACGACCATAAAACCTAATAGTTAACCTCTCTCTTCCTACTTATAGTATACAAATGGTTGGCAAAGTGGTGAATTCATGTGAGCATCAGGAGAAATAGCTGTATCCACCATCTCCTACTGATCATGGATGGTCAACTTTATGAAGTCTAAGTTTGGAGAACCTTTCAATGGGGGCCCCATACCTAGTGGTTTATCAACCCTCTACATCCAAGGAGTAGTAGACATTGACAGCAATCTATTGTCTTGGAGGGATTGGGGAAGGTAATGGACTACCCGATGGTGTTATGCTTCATCAAGTAATTTCCAGGTACTGTATAATTAGCCCCTTACATTTCTGCATTTTTTAAGAGATCCATTCTGGAATCAGAATCAATCAGTCCATGTGTGATTGCAATCAGGGTAATTATTATTTAACGATCACTAAAGACATTAATCAGGCGGTCGCATGGTTAGTCCGCAGTTTCAAAAAAATATGGCATTTACTGCTTTCATTTGTGAAGAAGCCTTATTAGGTTTGTGGAAACACAATGCAACATGGTGGATGTACAGTTGACTAATACAAATTCTCAATAAGACTATTATTGTGCATCATTATACTCTATTATAAATATACATGCCTGAGGAGCTAACCTAGTCTTAATTCAGGCCGGCGCTATGGGTAGGCAAGTAGGCCAAAGGGGAGAATCTCTTCTTCCAAGGAATTCTTGAATTTGTTTTCAGGTGCCCTGGATCCAAAGATTTCAGGTTTAGAAAGTGATATCAGGCGCCATTTTGATTTTTAAAAATCACTCCCGATGGCAGTTAACTGTTAATAGCCCCGTTTCCGGACACTTAGAACACAAATTTTAGATGTCGATCTAAAGATGAGCTCTTCTTTCAAAGGAAAACATGGAGCAGAGAGACAGCCGCCTCTGAATTGATGCCCCCTCCAGATTCCTAGCAATCAGGCTACAGGGTAGAATTGCTGCACACGAGGAAGCTCTGACTGCACCGCACAGATACTGACATTATTCAATTATTTACTGTTACTTCATTTTGAGATGGGAAAATATTCAACTAATATTCATGTATAACCCTTTATATGCAGAACTATCTAAGAACCTACACTTCTCTTTTATTGCCTCTTATTTTGTGGATCATTTTTTTTATGTGAAAAGTGACTGATAGGATGAATAGTCGATGCTCAATCCCTAATGTTGCTATTATATATTAACACCGGACCCAGACAACAGGTCCATACAGCTAAAACACACAACACATCAAATTTTTATTTCACCACCAGCCTGCCATTATTACACCTATGTTTAGCGTTCTCACTCCAAGTTCTTAAGAAGGCGGAGGCGTTCTGTTATTTGTGTGCTAATACTAACAATTGGCGCACATCTAAAACGTGACCTTAAGCTCGGTTTATGGATATATAGTTATTGTGTTGGGTTACTATTGTGTACGTAAGCAATGCAATGATAAATGCTGCAATTTCTGCAAAACATAGTGTCCCCTGTGGATTTATCATTCCTTTGCTGTTATTTTTTTGGTGAATTTCCACATGTGGTGGTCTGTATGATCATCCTCACATCTCTTACTGTTTAGGAATAGTAATTGTCTGTTACTGTACCTGCGATTGTAATATAGGAAATATTGAATGTTAATTCCAAATGCAACTCGCCTAGTTGTACTGCTTTCAATTATATAGGTGGTATGGGCTTACTTTTTATTCGTTTTATTGCTATCGAGTTTGCAGTAGTGCCTGTCCTAAAATGTTTAGCTGAAAAGGCAGTATATCTAGTTATTACAGTTTAAGTGATATTATATACCATACTAAGGAAGCCACTTGCTGACTGTGGACTGGTCATAAAATTGTTTTATTTTGGGGCCCCACTTTTAGTTTGCCCAGGGGCCCACTTTTGTCTAGACCGGCCTGCCTATAATATATATAATTAACAACTCACCGCCACTTTATTAGGACACCTCGTCCAACTGTCTCGTTAAACACTTAATTCTAACAGAGCCAATCACATGCGGCAACTCAGTGCACTTAGGGCATGTGACATGGTCAAAATAATCTCCTGCAGTTCACAACCCGAGCATCAGTATAGGGAAAAAGTGTTATTTTGATGTGCTTTGAAGCGTGGGCATGGTGTTGGTGCCAGAAGGGCTGGGGGATCTGAATTCCTAAGCTGCTGATCTACGTGGATTTTCACGCACAACCATTCGCTATAGGTTTCCAGAGAATGGGTCCCAAAAAAGAAAAACACATTCAGTGAGCGTCAGTTCTGTGGGCGGAAATGCCTTGTTGACTGCCAGAGGAGAATGGGCAGTACTGTTCTGAGCTGAGAAACAAAGTTGACCACTGATCGCACCCTTCACACCAGGTAGGCCAGAAAGCATCTCTGAACGCACAGTTACGGTCAACTTTAGGCAATGGCTACAGCAGCAGAAACCACACCCCGTGTGCCACTACCTTCAGCTAAGAACAGGAAACGAGGCTACAATGAACAAGCTCATCGAAATTGAGATAGGATTGGGAAAAACGTTCTTGTGTCTGATGATGTTCTCTCATTTCTGCTGTGAATTCGGATGGTAGGGTCAGAATTTGCGTCAACAACATGAAAGCATGGATTCATCCGCATCTGTATGCAACGTTCAGGTCATGGCTGGTTTGGGTGTATGGTGGGGAATATTTTCTTGGATCACTCTTTGGGCCCCCTTGTAACCAATTGATGAATAGTCTGCTTTTCAGAAAGCCACACAGCGCTATCTGTAGTATATTTGTCGTGACATCCATCCTTCCCTATGTGCGTAGAGGCGACTAGAGAGGGGTGAGGCTGAGTAGCACAACACCTTCTGCGAGCGGCTACTTTTCAAAAACATGTGACTTCACAAGAATATCGCCCATGTTCATAAAGGCTTCGGAATCATCTCAGACCTGGTTTTTATGATACATGACAATGAGGTACACTGTAACTCCAATGGCCTCCACAATCACCAATCTCAATCCAATAGGAGGCATACAATCTTTGGATGTGGTGGTAGGAACGGAGATTGTTGCAATCTGGGATGGTGCAACCGTCAAATCTGTTGCAACTTTTTATTCCAAGTCAGTCAATAGATGACCAAAATCTCTGGGAATGCTTCAGACTACCTTGTTGCATACTATGCCACGAAGAATTGAGGCCATGTCTGAAGGCAAAAGGGGTCCAACCCGTACTAGCAGGTTGTGTACACTAATAGTGGCCGGTGAGTGTATATTTATTTATATATACACATATAGCGTATATATACTGTAGCTTTGAGGTTTCCCTGTTACTCCCCCACGAGGACCCCAATTTTCGGCACTAGAAGCTGCTTACTAAAGTAAGCAGCTCCTAGTGCTTGAACAAACGCTGCAGTGTTAGAGGGATAGCGTTACCGGAAACCTCCGGCAACACTATCAAACACTGCAGCGGGGTACAATGTAATCATCGGACAGCTTGCAAAGCTGTCCGATGTATTCATGAGGGGGCGGTCCGAGGCACTGCCTCTTCCCCGGACCGCCCCGCTAGCTCCATAGGCCGGCAGTGACTGCCACGCACTAGGCGGCAGTCACCACCCCTAGCCACGCCCCAACCCCGCCGCCTCATGAATATGTCAGACAGCTTTGTGACTTTAGTAAGCAGCTCCTAGTGCCGACAAATTGGGTGACAGGTCCTCTTTAATGATTGCTGTATCTATGTCTCTGGTTGAAAAGCAATAGTTTAATAGCCGCTGCACAACAAAGTCAATGAAACAGGTGAAAGTAATCTAAAATAAGTTATTGTACCCTATCCCTGCACCCATTAACTGAATGTAATGTACATAATTAAAGTGCAAACTATAAATATAACCAGGCACCATGACTGTTATAATGATCTTATATTTGTTATCCATGGCCTGCTTCTTTCTAAAATAAACTTATAAAATGATGCTAATATGTCGGAGGAGCTAACCTAGCCCCTCTGTGAACTGGGTTTACAGATGTTACACTGTTTCATCCTCCCCCTGCTTCCTCATCACTTGTGCAGTGAGCACTGTGTATTGTCAGTGCTGAGGGAGCAGGAGCGAGTGAGACAGTGTAACAGCCTGAAAAGCCATATCTATAATGCAAGACAAAAGATGTGTGTCAATAGGGCAATCAGTATTGGGAATAAACTTTATTTGAAAAACAATACACAAATCTGCCACAAAATGCATGGACATCTAAAAGCATTTAAAAATAGTACATAAGTGCCAATAACAAACAACCGGTTGAATAGGCCATGTAAGGCCAACCAACCTAGCATCCTCTCAAAACCGGTATAGACATCCACCCCTCCTGGTGGAAAAAAGGGTAAACCTATACAGTGCTCAGCATCAGCCATGGGTAGTACAAATCTAAATAGACAAAAACAAGTAATCTGACTGACAGTCACTAGGGTCAATAAATTGCATAATACATTACTGGTTCAAAACGGCTGATGGCGAGATACCCCCTCACAGACAATGCGTTAAGTCTGAGGGGGGTAGGAGGTGGATGTAGAGAAGGTGGAGGCTAGGGTAGTTCCTCCGGCACATTAGCATAACTTTAAAAGTTTTAAACTTTAACATTTTACAAGGAATGAGGCTATAGATAACAAATATAAGAAGATTACCACAGTCATGGTGCCTGGATCTATGAGTAATTGGAAGAAAAAAGAAAGCAGCAGACCGAACAAGGAAGCTTGGTGTAAAAAAATGTACGTCCTTTATCCAAATAACATGCACATATCCAACATGATGAGACCTGGGTAAATGCGTTTCGACTTCCAGCGTCTTACTCATAAGTAAGTGCCCCCCGGTTTAATATGATTTACTCAGATACTAGATTTCCTGTAAATTTTAACAATTTCTTTCATTTTCCCTCCCTGTCCCACCACCCCGCTAGGATGAATGACAGCAATAGCCAGCCACCATTTAAAAAAATTTCATCTGAAGCAGAAAAGATTTGGCTTCGATTCAGTGCCACAAAAGCCAATTAATATCACATCTATGGACTAAGGAATACATATGCTCATCTCTAGTGATAATAATTTACTACCTTTACACGGCATAATTATATGACCAAAATCTTTGAATGACACATTAGGGGACTTGTAACTGTGACTCAAGCTATCCATCATGTGTCTGAAAATGAACATCCCCGATCAAGTGGTAGCATTGTTTAGTCATACAGAAGCCTAAACCAGAATGAGCCGAGCAAGATAATAATCCCTTCCTTATTGCTCAGATAGACACCTATTCAATTATCCGAGGCTCCTTAGAGAACGCCAGGTCTTCAGAGACATGTGACTGGACCCCCGCTGCTACACTTGTCAGGCTACTCAACAGAGCACCAGGCAATTAAACAACTATCTACACTAATGCCAGGTTATTCATGTGCTTGTCGCTGCTCCAGGGGCGTTGTATTCACAAACCAAAATTAGCAAGTATGTTTTGTTTTAGACTTATAAGGAACAACTCTCATCTTCCGGGCGTTGCTCGTCTGGCGGTAAATCCTCTGCGCTATCATTAGTAGAAAGTGATGGAAGTTTTTACAGTTTTCTTCTCATTTATTGTTTAATTAATTCATGAAGTTAAAAAAAAAATATTACGAGCGCCATTATAGAAATTTTACTCGAGTAGTTTTTGGAAATGCGTCTTTCTTGGTTGGATGACTTCTTACAATTGATTCATAATTGCTCTGTACTTTGAAGTACCGTACTCTGTCAACTGATGTGAACTTAACAGAGTAAAAGCTTTTTTTGCTTTTCAGAAAACGATTTGTATTTTACAGATATTTTCTGTCTAGTTATTGGCTTAAAGTTTCCTTTTTAACATTTTGCGTTAGTAAGATGAAAGTAGAAAATATTCGTCATGGAACTTCACTCACATCTCGATTACAGTGCGGTGAAAAATAGGAAAAGGTCTACACCCTTGACTTCAAGCCAGTAGAGTTTAATGGCAACCAAAACCATTGGCCAACAACATTGGGGCAGATTTACTTACCCGGTCCAGTCGCGATCCAGCGGCGCATTCTCCGACGCTGATTCAGGTTCTGCCGAGATTCACTATGGTTGTGTACCCGATGCCTTTACCTTCTTTGTCTTGGTGTATGTGAGTGCTATTTTTGCAACACAATTTTTTTTTTCAATTCTGCGTTTTTTTTGTATCCGTCGGGTTTTCCGATGGCCATGCCCCCCGATTTGTGTCACATGAAAGGCGGCGCGATGCGCCACAATTCGAACGCGTGCGCCAAAATCCCTGGGGCAATTCAGAGCAAAACGGAAAAATTCGGGGAACCTGACGGAAAAACGTGATTCGGACCCCTAGTAAATGTACCCCATTGTCTTCAGACTCAACCTACACATAGTTTGAGATTTTGGATCCAAGTGGTAACCTTCAAAATAAACCATTACTTGTCTTCAACCCTTCGCAGAAACTACTTCCTGGACTTGAACTTGAAAGATTTATGTTCTAAAGTATCATTTTGATAGTATAAAAGTAACAGTAGAGCAACAATATTATCCCTATAGTAAGGTAGTAATTTTGTTTGTGGTACAGTGATATTTTTGGTGATAATCAGTGTTGAGTGGGCCCGAACCGCAAAGTTTGGGTTTGTACCAAACGTTACAGATTCAGGACCACCTGACCGGACCTGGAAAGTTAGGATCAGGTGGGCTCAACCTCTCCCTGTGGACGGCGCTGTGCACTGACATTTTTGGAATGGTTGTGGCATCACATGAGAAGTTGAGCCCACCTGAACCCCATACTTTCCATGGCCTTTCAGGTGGGCTTAACTTCTCCCTGTGGTTAACGCCTGTAATCTGTGCCACAACCATTCCAAAAATGTCAGTGCACAGTGCTGTCCGTATTTTTGTGAAAAGGTGCAGTTTAATTTAATTTTAACTTTTCTGGTGAACATGTTTTTAAAATTTGGCCGGAATCTGAATTTAACAGGTCATCATGAGTAATAAATAAAGAATAGCAAAGCAGTCAGCCCTGTGATGGCCATTAAATATACTAGAGCGATAAAGGAAAACCGGTGAGTCCAAGTGTGAACAGAGTCCTACTTGCAATTCGCTAAATTATTTTCTCTTTTGTTTTTTAGCTTTTCAGTTTAGTGGTGAATGCAGATATCTAGGGAACCTATGGGAATGCACAAAACTTCCTCAGTGAACTGCCAAGCTTTCCATCGGGGTCCACAGATGAATATAAAATGGCTGTAGGAAATTTGTGCTCTTGGTTATGGATTTTTCTTAATGTTCATCCACTAAATATTATTGGTATATACTAAAGTTAAAATTTCTATTTTATAGCTCACTAAAGAATTCCTTGACGTAACCCAAATTCAAAGCTTTCAAAACTGTATGACAGCCTTATCTATAAAAAAATGTAATATTGTGTAGCTCTACTGATGCAAACCAGTGACATTTTAGCTAGTGGGCTTCCCCACATGGACTTAATAAAACTGAATTTTTTTTACAGCTCACTTGTTATCATTATAATTTTCATTTTTACAGCCAAAGCAATATAAACCTAGGATGGTCAGTTTATTAAATGTACCTTCCCTCCCCATGTAAGTGATGGCTCAATAAGTGAAGATATCATATATGCAGGCTCCTCTGTTTTATCCCTTTGCTGCAAGGGGGTTCTCAATACCTTACACTACCCCTAACAGAAACGTTATACTGTTGTGTAATTCTACACTTGGGAGAATTGAAATGCAATTTTAGGAACAAAATTTTCTGAAAAAAACTAATTCTAAAAGCTAAGCATCGCCTTCTTTATAGAACACAATTGTGAGGTTCATGTATAATTAATATCAATGTATGGATCACAAATTAATGGTAGATGAAAGTAAGAAATCCATTTTCATAAAAGGATTAGAAAACTTGTGTTCATATACCCTTGTTGCGAGTTAAGAGTAGAGAATCTTAATGAAGTATTCCAGAACTTTTATGATCACCCATCCTTAAAGGGGTTTGCCCATAAAAGAAAGTTGTCCCCTAGTTTTGTCTACACAATAAAGATAATTTTTACACCCTTACTTTACATTTATTGATGTTTTAGTGTGAGCGGGGATTCTCTAAGCAGACACTTCATGATTTCTATGAGTTGCTGTGTGCTGACAATGTGGTTAGATTATAAGGGTACAGGTTTATTTACACTTTAATTTAGCTTCTGAACATTATACTAGTATTTAACACGTAAAAGAAGAGAGATGTAACAGATCAGAGATGAGAGATGATGAGATCCATGAGATGCATACAACACACAATGGGGGTCATTTACTAAGGGCCCGATTCGCGTTTTCCCGACGTGTTACCCGAATATTTCCGATTTGCGCCGATTTTCTCAGTATTGCCCCGGGATTCTGGCGCATGCGATCGGATTGTGGCGCATGGGCGCTGGCATGCACGCGACGGAAATCGGGGGCGTGGCCGAACGAAAACCCGACGGATTCAGAAAAACCGCCACATTTAAAAAAAAAAAAAAGGGTTGCGGGACTTGCACTTACCTTCACAAGGAATAGGCCGGTGAACTTTAGGGCATTCCAGCGGGCCTCGATGAACTTCAGTGCAGCAGCGCCGCCGGACCCGAATCCACCGCAGAGAACGCGCCGCTGGATCGCGAATGGACCAGGTAAGTAAATCTGCCCCAATGACTCTGCTATATTACCATGTTCACTTACTCACTTTTGTTTTAGGACTGCGTGTTCAGTCATCTTGAAGAAACACCCAATTTACACTGGTGTACTGTACACTGTATCAAAGTGTCATCTTCAGTATTGTTCCACAAAAAGATCAGAAAAAAAAATATTTCCAAAAAAAAATGTAAGGATTGTAAGTTTACAAATTTTTTGCTGTAATTCAACCTAGGATTATCAATAAAGCTTCATTGCAGTTTGGGACTATAGTAAAGCATCCATAGAGCTTCACCAGAGGTCACAGTGGGCAGAGGGATCCGTCTTTAACAGGAGTCATCTGTAAGTCGGGTGTCCTTAAGTATATATAGATCTTTCATGTTGGGCCTATAAATGGAACATCTACCACCTCCACCAGCTCCTTTTCTTTGCTGATACAAGATTCTCAACTGATTCCGATGATGTCGGATTTTGCTTTACAGCCTCTAACTGTTCCTAACTAAAGTAACCAATGGCATTAGTTTTGGCACACAGTAGGTTAAGCTCTCGACTAGTAATGTTGACCCTGGGAATTGGACCCAGGTCCCCAGCGCTGCAAGACTGTAATGCTAACCACTAAGCCACTGTGCTGCCCTATTTAGGAACCATGCTTTTTCTATACGTTGAATTTACTTCATTAGTATAGGTTTATGCACATAATCACAGTGACATAATAACCAGCATAATACAGTAGATAAATGTTTAAATTTGACCACTAAATTGCACCACTTATCCTTAATTTCTTGGCAAAACCAGCTCTCAGCTTAATAAACATGGAGCGGCCTTGCCAGCTCCCATACAGCGCGGCATCTTGAAATGTAGAATATTCATAATATTTATCCCATTGCCTTTAAGAGCAGAACTGTAGTCATCTGAAAGAGTGTATTAATCAAAACCCCATGAACAGATGGCTTCCCAGTTTGCTACTCAGAGTAACATAAAATTCAATGTGAATGTCATTTTGATTGCGCTGCATATCGGATGTATTTTTATTCCGTAAATTTGTTAGGAGGAAATCTGGTAGACATTATTGTTTGCTTCTATTATAACCTTACAACGCGGTTCCATTTTTTATGTTTCTCCGGTGATTTAATGGCCTTATCAGGTATATTACTGCTTTATAATACTACAAGGGCTGGATGACATTTAGTCTATTACAGACAATTTTTTAAAACAATAAGACATTTTCTCCACCATCCTTTTTTTGGAACTTCCGTATTATAAATTCTGTACAACTTTCTAGTTTTTGTTTTGCAATTTTTTTTATTCATTAGCCTTATGAGCTAAAATGATTACATCTGTTATTATGTGAAATAAATAATAGAGGTGTTAACATTTATAGGTACAGTATTTATAGGCATTTTCTCCATATTTAAATACTTTAATTTATTGTAAGACATTAAATAAATAAATCCTGATAACTGCTTGGACCCGTGGACCTGTTCAAAATGTTATGTTCTCCTTTTCTGAAATTACTTTTTTTTTATTTTGTGAGTGAATATAAAGGGGTATTATTTTAAAAGAATGTATCTCCTATTTCTATTCCATTGACTGCTATGGGTCTTTACGGGCAGCCTGTACAGAGCAGGGAGAAATGCATACCCCAAACATTTAGGACCATATAAGAACACATTAAGCACCTGTGGGTCCATATTATGGAGTTGTAGCCTCTCCATGTGCATCTATATTGCAGGGATACACTGAAATCAATAGTCTTAAGAACTGTAGCAAATTATTTTATATTAAAAAATCCTTCATAATATAATAGTCAAAGTACAAAAAGCCCTTACAAGGAATGAGAATTGCAGGACCACCCCAAGTTACATTACAGAGCTGCCCAATTACAGGCGGTCATTGGGGGATATTTATCATATGCCAGTGCTCCTGCACCTGTGTATGATAGCCCCACTGCCCCCCTGGGCCAGTTTTATACTTAGTGGACCCTAAAACTAAAAATGAGACCCCAAAATAAAACTATTTTATGAACAGTCACAGTCAGTAAGAGGCTCCTTTATCCCTTCACAATAATAACAATGTTGCCCCCACAGTTCCAGTATATAATGTCCCCCAAAGCCCCAGTAAGTAATGTCCCCAAATCCCCCAGTATATAATGTCCACCACAGCCCCCAGTATATAATGTTCCCTATAGCCCTAGTAAATAATGACCTCCTCAGCTTCAGTAAATGAAATCCCCCAGTAATTTATGTCCTACCATACCTACCATAGAGTAAGGACAATAGTGTCTTCTTGGCTGCACCAATCGCATTACGTTAAATTTTACAAATATTTTCATATTCCCTCGGTCTCGGTAAGCTCTGAGATGAATGACAACGGTAGCTAGCTGCTATTTTATAACATTCATCCAAAGCATAAAAGATTCAGATTCAATTAATTAATACTCAATCTATGAGCCATAGGGTGTGGACAAGGGCTCCTTTTTGGCCGCACAATTGCTAACATCCCAGAGGGGGTGGAGGGATACATTTTGTGGAGTCTTGTACAGGTGAAATAGTATCTCATAGAAAATGTTTTAAAACGGTAGATTGTAATTGAATATTTAACATCCAATAAAGTCATTTAAAATACAAAAATAATATTTTATTACCGTATATACTCGAGTATAAACCGACCCGAGTATAAGCCGAGACCCCTAATTTCAACACAAAAAACTGGGAAAACCTATTGACTCGAGTATAAGCCGAGGGTGGGAAATGCATTAGTCACAGTCTCCCAGTATATAGCCAGCAAGACCCCTGTAGTGTATAGCCTGCCAGACCCTGTAGTGTATAGCCTGCCAGCCCCCTGTAGTGTATAGCCTGCCAGCCCCCTGTAGTATACAGCCTGCCGTATACAGCCTGCCCAGCCCCTCTACTATATAGCCTGCCCAGTCTGTCTCTGATGCTCCGGTGCTGCCTCTGGTACTTCAGTCCTCTTCAGCTTCTTGCGAAGAGGAGCGGAAAAACCCCAAGAGGATCCGAAGGACCCACGGTGGCACTGGAGCATCGAATCAAGCATAGGACCTAAGGGTGACATCGGAAAGGTGAGTTTTGACCATTTTTTTCTTGACTCGAGTATAAGCTGAGTTAGGGTTTTTGAGAACAAATTTTGTGCTGAAAAACTAGGCTTATACTCGAGTATATATGGTATTTAAAAAATATTTTAATCTTCTTAATTTTTTTTTTTAGAAACTCACAAACGTTAGAACATCGATACGATAAGCACTTAGGTGTTTTACATGTTTATTCATTCTCCGTGAAAGGTGTCGTCTTAAATCTCTTGTGTTGTCTTTAGAACTCAACAGTATTTCAGGCTCTAAACCATCTAGATCACATTTGTGAATGAAGGCTTAGCGATGATTGGCAGCGGAGGTCAAAAAGACAAAAGGCTGAGTCCAGCTCACTTGTTTTTCTCATGTCAATTAACAAGTGAAGTTTTTACTCCAAATGCCAGATTTATCTAACGAGGAATGAACAGGTGGGTGATGTAAGAGCTTTTCAACAAAAAAATTTGTAAGTGAAAAAAAAGCTCCATGTTCCTCTCTATTACCTCATGAATAGAATGGGGTTTTTGCAATACAAGCAAAATTCACAACACTCGGAGCGTAGAAAATTTTTTTATTTGTTGTGTATTCTTTTAGTTTTATGGCTCTATGTTTTATTTATTTTTTATTACAGCTGATGAAATTACAATTAACCAAATGTGAATCGTACCTTATTTTCTTTGTTCGTAGATGTTTTGATTTTGCTGTGTTTGATTTCTAGGTACTGTATTGTGCCGCAATTCACTAAGATTGTGCGCCCGATATCAAAAATGTTTCGCTTCCCCACTGAGGTCCGATAGAGTTCACTATCTTTTTAGTGGTGCATGTAAGTGCTTGGGCTTGCGACACAATTTGAAAGTTAAATCCCACACTCACAGTGACCCACAGTTCGAATCAGTCGGATTATGCGACGGCACGGCCCCTAAATTGGGTCGCATGGAAGCCAGCACAGCTGTGCCAAAAAAAGGGTCACGTGCGACACAATCACGACGCATCCACTACTTAAATACCTGTGCCAGCCATTTTCCCATTGAAGATAGGGCACAGTCCAAAAAAAGTGTGTCGCAATGCAGCACAAAGACCTTAGTAAATGTGCTCCAATGTGTGAAAATAAAGAAATTTTGTAAAAAAGAAGAAATTATATGTAAAAAAAATGTAAATACAAAAGATTTATTTACGACATGCATCCAGCAGAATATATCACATACGACAAAGCCATTATCTGCCTTCCACAAAGTTACCAGGCGTAGATAACACTGTCACATATACGCTGCCTTTGTCACCTGTCACCTGTGTATCCCTAGCCTACAAATGCCAACAAAGCTGGTAGTCAAGCTGTTCCTCTATTCCATTAAGCTTCAATAACTTTAATCCAAGGACACTACAGTTTTATGTTTGGTCTGCTGAACAGGAATACTGGCACTTTTTGTATCCACTCAGATCTGTTAGACTTTTCTAAAGGAAAGTGTTTTTATTACTATAAATTTATAAAAAGTATTACGCTTTCTACAGCCACTGCTGCCATAGATTTGCCAGTGGGAAGAAACGGGAACCGGTGAGATGGAAGTCTCAGTGTCAGGATCGTGGTAGTGGATCCTCTGTACCACCGTGGACGATGACGTAAGCTGACACCTGGGACCGAAGTCTAAGTGGTACCCGGTTTTCACCAGGGCCTGCTGCAAAGCAGGTTTGACTTGCTTCTGCGTGGTACCACCAGGTCACTCCACAGGCGCAACTTTGTCCGCGTGGCGGCCAAGGCGTAGTACAAAATCATAAGGCAATCTCGTGGTCGGGGACAGGCAGGAGGTTGAGACAGGCAGCACAGGATTAGAGTCGGGAACGTAGGAATAGGTTAAGGCAGACAGTGGAGGAGCGGAGTCAGGAACAGAACCAAGGTCACAACGGGAAATCACAATAACAGCAGGGAATACAGCTTTCTCTAGGGCACAATGCACAAAGATCCGGCAGGGAAGACAGGAACAGGCTGAGACTTTATCAGAATTGGCAGCCACCTAGTGCCAATTATCGGCCTGTCAGAACCAGCACTGGATCAAGGAGAGGTAAGAGCTGTGACAGGGGCCGAGTCGTGGGTCGCGGGAGCACCCGTGACACTCTGCATCTATTTCCTGTCATATCTCGTATCCCTTAAACAATACATCAAGACTGGAATGCTCCTTTAAGTGGTAGATGAAATGTAGCATTGTAATACACTGTTGAACAAGCCCTTTCAAAGGTAGGTCCATGTATTTGCTACAGGATGCTGCCGGCAAGAGAACATTGATTTCTTAGACATCATTGGACAAGCTTTACTATCATCTCATTTTCTTTAGTCACACAAACTGATTATGGATTTTACAATAATTTTCTTTCCTGGGGAATACAAAGAAGTCAGTTTACAGCAAATACTGGCTCTCTTTGAACAGGTTCAGTCGGTATATAGACTAATGGTACAAATGCATCTGCTATGGGCAAAGGGTCGTGTCTCCTAACCGTGTAATTAATAAAGCTATCCTATTCTATCTCACATGTCATAAAAAAGTATAAGTATTGTATAAGTCAATCCCGGGTGCAAGTCTTCAAAAGTGGCTGATCCAGACACATTAAAAATTTACCAGAAAAATACAGTAGCACAGCAGCACTCATTGCAAAAGTATTTATTTATTCCACCATGATAAAAAAGGGACATTTCGCCCTCTCCGTTTTGTTACTCTGTCTTACTTAGTGGTGAAACCATTGGATTCTTTTTACTGCTGTATCAATAATAAAAAACACACATAATTTATCTCAATTTTCCATCTTTATTTACCTCATATCCTTCATCTCCTAATTTGGTGAATAGCGCACCAGCACATAGCTCCAAAACCCTTTTGCTTCTTCCATTTTTACTTAGTGGTGAAGCTGGGCCTCCCACTTATTCTTCTACTCTGGTAAGAGCCTTTTTGTGCTCTCCTCTAAAGGGAGTAGTACACACCATTGCAGGAAATCAAAAACACAATGTACTATTAAACCTCTGGAACAGTTTTTTTGGAAATGGGCCTATATACACTTATGTAGATATTGCATTAAAAACCAGACTTTGGCAAGTAGAATCATCATTTACATCATTAACAATGTATAGAGTGTATGTATGATTCATTTAATGTTAGCTTCATTGAAAATTGAAAATGTGTTTTTCGTTCAAAAATAAGGAAATTTCTAAGTGACCCCAAACTTTTAGAGATCAAAAGTTTGGACACACCTTTTCATTCAAAGAGTTTTCTGTATTTTTATAACTATAAAAATTGTAGATTCAATCTGAAGGCATCAAAACTGTAAATTAATACATGTGGAATTATATACTTAACCTAAAAGTGTGAAACAACTGAAAATATGTCTAATATTCGAGGTTCTTCAAAGTAGCCACCTTTTGCTTTGATTACTACTTTGCACACTCTTGGAATTATCTTGATGAGCTTCAAGAGATAGTCACCAGAAAAGGTTTTCACATCGCAGGTGCCCTGTTAGGTTTAATAAGTGGGATTTCTTGCCTTATAAATGGAGTTGGGACCATCAGTTATGTTGTGCAAAAGTCAGGTGGATACACAGCTGATAGTCCTACTGAATAGACTCTTAGAATTTGTATTATGGCTAGAAAAAAGCAGCAAAGTAAAGAAAAACTGGGAAAACTTTGAAAGTGTCTTGGTGTGACGCAGAAAAGGTGAACAAATGGACTCTACATGCCTGGTTCCCACCGTGAAGCATGGAGGTTTGATGGTGTGTGTGTGGGGTGGGCTTTGCTGGTGACACTGTTGAGGATTTATTCAAAATTGAAGGTATACTGAACCTGCATGGTTACCAGAGCAGCTGGCAGCATTTATTGACCCCAAACACACCTCCCGGCCATGTAAAGGGCTATTTGACCAAGATGGAGAGTGATGGGGTGCTACACCAAACCTGGCCTCCACAGTCACCAGAGCTGAACCCAATCGAGATGGTTTGGGGAAGCTAGACCGCTGAGTGAAGGCAAAAGTGCCAACAAGTGTAAGCGTCTCTAGGAACTCCTTTTCAGGTGACTACCTCTTGAAGCTCATCAAGACAATGCCAAGAGTGTGCAAAGCAGTAGTCAAAGCAAAAGGTGGCTACTTTGAAGAACCTAGAATATGAGACATATTTTTAGTTGTTTCACACTTTTTTGTTAAGTATATAATTCCACACGTGTTAATTAATAGATAATAATTAATAATAACAATTCCTTTATTTATATAGCGCACACAGATTCTGCAGTGCTACACAGAGCTTGTCAAATCAGTCCCTTTCCCCATGGGGCTCATAATCTAATCAACCAACCAGTATGTTTTTGGAGTGTGGGAGGAAACCCACGCAAACATGGAGAGAACATACAAACTCTTTGCATATGTTGACCTGGATGGGACTTGAACCCAGGTCCCCAGTGCTGCAAGGTTGTAGTGCTAACCAGTGGCATAGACAGGGGAGAGACAGCGCCCCCTAGCAGGCTACTGCATGGGGCCCCCCTTCCCACATAAAAAGTATACATATTAGTATACTCACACATGCGAGTTACAATCACATATAAATACACTCATGTGCACACACAGTATATACACACACATACAGTGCCATATGCAACATACTCACGTACAGTGTATACAGACACCATATACACATCACAGATACTGCATATATACATCACAGTGTATGTTCACAGTGACAATGTGCAGTACAATATAGATATAATGGTCCTCCATTATTTATTGAGTCAGGTCAGATAACGGGGCCCCCTGACACTGGACCCCATTTATTTATTTTCTCTTGTATTTCTCACGATTTAACTATTTTATACAAATTAATGTACAATTTCTCTTATTTCTTTTATTTATTTGTAAGCATATTCTTTCCACAGTCCATGAATATTACGGCTTCTTGTGTTCACTTCTAGGCTTTAATCATGACTCCAATTGTGGCATGATGAGAATTGTAGTTCCCCGACAGCTGAGAGATTGGAGCTTGTTAACCCCTTGTCATTTGTGCCTCTGTTACCAGCCACACAAAGTAATTTAATTTCTTAGGTGTCAGGTTACCGTTCCGATTAATATAAACTACTACAATATACTTATACCACAAAGAACAATAGCCCCAAGTTTTATTAAAAAACCCTCTGCCAGAATTTCCAATGTCAAATAAATTTCGGAGAATTGAAATCATTTGGTGACAGATTTCATGATTAAATGGCAAATGTTATTGCTACAAGTTGCGAACATGTTGTGAAGATTAAACCACCTGCACTATAAGCTACAGACCCCACAACAGATCCCCTTATAAAGAAATCATTCAGGCGCCTCAACCCTCTCGAGGCTAGTTGGAGCTGGGCAGATGGTCTGAAAGCTTTAGTAAGTGAACAGATTCCGAAACAAATGCTAGGAATCTACTATTACAATCGCTGGAAAACTCGCAGATTGTTAATTCTCAATGTGTGAAATATATTTGCAGAAAAAATGAAGCTTTGGTTTCCTTTTTATGACTATTAATAAGGCATTGAAATTCATAATACAATAATTAAAATAAATTACACTTTCCAGTTAACATTTCTTATACTTTATAACAAATAAATTGACACACAGATATATACAGGCAGTCCCCGGGTTACATACAGGATATGTTCTGCAGGTTTGTTCTTAAGTTGAATTTGTATGTAAGCCGGGACTGTATATTTCATAATTGTAACCTCAGCCACATTTTTTTTTTTGGTCTCTGTAACAATTGGATTTTAAAACTTTTGGGTTGTCATAAGAACCAGGACTAACAATAAAGCTTAATTGCAGCAACCTTTAATAACTGTTATAGATGTTAATTGTAGCCTAAGGATAAAGTACAGTAAATTACCCACATCCAGAGGTCAGTTTGTAACTAGGGGTCGTCTGTAAGTCGAGTGTTCTTAAGTAGGGGACCGTCTGTAAATAAAAACTAATTAAAATAGTTTTTTAACTTTTGTTTTTTTAAGCAAATCTGTGTCCATTTAATGGTAAATAAAGTTAGAAAAAAGTTATTAAAGTTACATAAAAGTTGAAGCAAGTACAGGCGGTACCTGACTTAAGAACATCCGACTTACAGACGACCCCTAGTTACAAACGGACCTCTGTATGTTGGTAATTTACTGTACTTTAGCCCTAGGCTGCAATAATCAGCTATAACAATTACCAAAGGTGTCTGCAATGAAGCTTTATTGTTAATCCTGGTTCTTATGACAACCCAACATTTTTAAAATCCAATTGTCACAGAGAATTTGGGCAGGAGGTTACAATTCTAAAATATACAGTTCCGACTTACATATAAATTCAACTTAAGAACAAACTTTTGGAAACTATCTTGTGCATAACTGGGGGGATGCCTGTAGTTAACACATAAGTAAGCAACCAGGATTTGAAGTGTATCTAACATTTTATAAACTTTGTGTGTATGTGGGGAAAATACTGTTTCTGGGCATTGAGAATTATTTCTCTGTCTGTGAATTTGTGGTTCTCTCGGAGCAGTTACCTGCATGTCTTATTGATGGGACTTTTGTGATGGAGTTTTTGTGTATCCTGAATCCTAAAGCTCCTGTCAATATTTCTAGGAAGACAAAGTTCAGCAGAAATTTGAAAGTGAAAAGTAAATTAGAAAGTAAAGTGGAAGAGTAAGAAGAGCGGAAGAGTAAGTGGAGAAATCCTTCACTCTGATCAGATAATTTACACTTTTAGTCACTTGTTATAGTACTTTATGCAAAGTTTGTTGAAAAGTTAAATAACATTTAAGGAATTGATTCACTTGCCATGAGTACTAACCATTGAGTATTTGTAACTCAGAGTAAGATTCAGACATACTGGGGGAGATTTATCATTGGTCTAGCTGGGCTTTCTTGGTGTATAAAAGTGGCAAAAAAGCTGCATATAGGATTGGGCAGTGATGACGAACCTTTTAGAGACCAAGTGCCCAAAATGCAAACCAGACCCACTTATTTATTGCAAAGTGCCAACACAGCAATTATAGCATTAAATTATTAAAATCTTCTTGCTCCATGCTATACCACAGCTTTCAAGGGTCCTGAGGACACCAATATCGTTGACAGAAGGTTCAGATTGCCATTGGATCTTCCCTGAACATGAAAAATTGTGGGGCCAAGAGCTTCAATGGCTCCCATGATAATCTGACCATAATCTGTCCTCACCTTCTCTTCTTGCAGTCTCAGGTAGACCAAGATGCTTCACGTTTTGGGCTATTGGGCCTGCAGGATGATCCTTCAAGTCCTGTCTGGTGAATTCTGTGCTGGGGCAACAGCCTGAGTGCCCACTGAGAGGGCTCAGAGTGCCACCTCTGGCACCCGTGCCATAGGTTCGCCACCACTGGGATAGGGCCTAACTTGCTGTTCGGTGGGAGTCACAGTGATATGACCCCCACAGATCCTGAGAAAGGGGGGTCCGAGCAACCTCAGTCGGACCCCTAATCGCTCCTCGAATTGAGTGAAGCAGATGGTTGCCGAGCGCCACTCCATAGAGATGAATAGAGCAAACGGACATCTCGGGGAAGGTGGTTATACCCCATTCTTGTGATCTGTGGGGGTCTCATCACTGAGACCCTACCGATCAGCAAGTTATGTGGAAAGGCCCTAACTTGTTTGGTGGGAAAACCCCTTTAAGTCTCCTTTGTGATACAGCATGGTCTGTGCAGATGTATTTAGACCTTCTTGATCAATTTGGAACAAAGAATAGGGAATCTGATAAAAATCCAAAGTATTGTATAAAAAAATCACTGCTGTCCCAAAGGTAATGATCCACCGAAATTATGTGTTTTTGTATAGATACATGATATTGTATTAGCTGTTATAAATTTCATTTCCATAGCAGACTCATCTCTAAAAGTTCTATGTGTTTGAGAAATACATTAGATCTCACACCTATGTCAGCTGGTGAGGGGTCAGGGATACGACCTCCCGTCCTGTGATGTTTACCGATCTAATGAGAAAATATTGCAACATGAAAAGGTAGTAAAGAAAAGGTACAAGGAGAGAGGGAATATTTTCCAGAAGGTAACCAGACTTCATTTATTTTCATGGGCGTATTCCATTTTCTTTTTGTTTAATAACATTCTTTACCTGAGGTCATCTGTCCTGCCGAAGTGATGAGAGATGGACCATGTGTGGCCTGTGCTTATTCAGTTGTGCTGTATTAGCGTTCAGCCAATGTAAAGCCCTGAACAAATAAGAAGGCTTAAATACCTTTAAATCACACGTAACTAGTAATAAATTGGAGTTTGAGGATTAAAAATGAGCCAAAAGCTCTGGACCCTCTGTGTGATCTAAGTCCCACCACTGACCTCCACTTGGCTATTTTAGGAAGGTTTAGCTAATTATTTCACATTTGACTTTTTGCTGGAGTTTAATCTTTTCTGCAGCCCCTTCTGTCCTAATCTGGCAAGTCCCAGCAGTAATCAAAGATGTGACAATTACTAAAATAGGAAAAAACACTGTTTTGATAAATTCTTTCCGTTATTATATATAATAAATAATGAAATAAAATAAAGACAAAATAAAATAAGTAAAGGCTTAATGATCTCTGATGTTTTTATTCTTATACTTTTGTTTTTAATAAAACAATGAAAACTCTAACTTTTTAAAAATGTTTTCAGCTTATTAAAGAGACAAATCAGGGACACTTACTCATAGATCCAGGCACTGTGACTGTGGTAATCTTCTTATATTTGTTATCTATGGCCTCCTTCTAAAATCAACCTTCAAATTATGCTATTGAGTCTGAAAGGCTACTGGGGATGTTCCCATAGCCCCTCTGTTCTGCAGATTCACAAGCTGCTACACTGTCTCCTGCCCCCCTTCTGATCTCCAATGTGAGAGCACATGAGAACTGCCCAAGGCAATGCACAAATCTGATCAAGGTTACAAAAAAAATCTTATATTAAATGTTGCATTAAAGTTTCTTAAGTGCACAATGGCCTCCGTAATGCTTAAATGGAAGAAGTTTGGGATGACCAAAACTCTTTCTTGGCCTGGCCAAACTAAGCAATTGTGGGAAAAGAGACTTAGAGAGGTGAGAGAGGTAAAGAAGAACTGCAAGGTCCCTATGGTTGAGCTCCAGAGATGCAGTAGGGAGATGGGAGAAAGTTCCACAAAGTCACCTATCACCGCAGCCTCCACCAGTCGGGGCTTTATGAAGGCCTGCATACAGTTTACAAAACACCACATGAGGACTCCCAGACTATGAGAAATAAGATTCTCTGGTTTGATTATATGAAGATTGAACTATTTGGTGTTAATTCTAAGTGGTATGTGTCGAGAAAATCTGGCACCGCTCATCACCTGTCAAATACAATCCCAGTAGTGACACATGGTGGTGGCCCCATCATACTATGTGGGTAGGGACAGGACAACTAGTTGCAATTGAAGAAAAGATGAATGCGGCTAAGTACAGAGATATCTTGGATGAAAACCTCTTCTAGAGTGCTCTGGACCTCAGTCTTGTCCAGAGCACTCTAGAAGAGGTTTTGTGTTTTTGTCTGTCAAGATGGTTGCAGAGTGTACATTCATAAGGAAAAAAGAACTTTTTTACTTTTACCAGTTGACTGCAATAAAATGAGGAGTGAAAATTGAAAGGGTTCTGAATACTTTCCGTACATACTGTATATAAGGGACATGGTGTGGGGTCTGCATTTATTTCAAAATTTTTGTAAAGATTAAGGATGTCGATGGCTGAATTTATTGAGAAATTTGGTCTTAGGAGTGACAAAAATGTAGGAGCGCAGCAACTTTGACAACGGAATTTAAACAATTAACACCAACTATTGGTGCTGGTGTTACTGTTAGGGATCCCAAACAGGATTTTAGAATTCGAACTTGGCTGCACCCAAATTTTAACGGGTCTACTGTACTCATTACCACTTTACTATATGAAAAAAAATCTGTTTCTGGAATAGGGCTCTTTCAGCACTGGATATGTGTTAGTAAAGGGTTAAGGAACTGTGCATGTGTGTGTAACCTCTTTAGAAGAAAAATAATTTTCACAACAGTTGGGGTCTGTTATTTACACATTACAAGACCTTTATTAATATAAGGGCATTAGGGCAAACTAATTGCCTGAGTTTTATTAAATCCTGGACTTTTCCGTATTTTTTTCATTTCATACCAAACAATCCCGTCCTTAAATAAGACTCCCTCGAGTAAAAACAGTGGCTCTTACATTAGTTCTTTTTGGGGTCTGCTGAGCCAGAAACTGCACTGGGAAATATTTTACAGGTTTGATAAAGTTAAAGACCCCAGATGGCAATATTTTCCTTGACTATTCTGAACTTTACACCAGGGGTGTCGCTTAATTTCTCGCTTCTTTTCAATGGTAGAAAATCTACAGCCTCCTGTTTGTGATCATCAAGTAATTTTAGGGAGTATTATTTTAACCTTTTATTGCCTTGGTTGTGTTGAGGAGATGTCCCACAGTCTAGTAGTGATTGTCATATGTCTAGCATCATGGCCATATGCAAAGAAATTGTATTCACCAATAAAGTTTTCCCAGTGCAATTCCTAATTTTATATTTGTTTCACACTCGAGGTCAATAGGTAAGTCAAAACTAAGGTATTACACTTGAGGGCCAAGTACACCCCTTAATATTGGTGCATCGGAGCTCAGACATATAATATTGAATTTCTTCTAAATATATTACTCCACTTAACATAATTTGTGTTCACAAAGTGCACCTTTTCCAATAGGTTAGAAAATGCAAGTTAACACCAGTTTTATAAAAGGGCTTTTCCTATGAACACATGTTGTCCTAGTAGGGTATATGGAAGCCTTATTGAGGGATCCTTAACTGGTGTCCCTTTTTTGTGAGCCAGATTGAAGAAATGAGGATAAGAGTAGCTCTGTCTAAAGCAGTGCTGGCCGACCATCTTTTATCCCATGCAACATAACTTTTCATATAGTCACTTTAAAAAACTGTGCACCATACATACATGTAGACACATATATTTCTAACTCATGCTGTCCTAGACACTGAACCAAGAGGAAACCCAAATTAAGCCTTCTGAAGCTCTGATTACAGCCAAGAACATAACCAAGGGAGCCCTAAATAAATCAGCTCCTGGACTATGCCCCTAAATAAATCAGCCCCCAGACTATGCCCCTAAATAAATCAGATCCAAAAACCAAAACCAAAAAGATAAGAACAATGAATATATCACATCATCTTGATACCTGGTTAGCTATTACCTGGTGTATCATGTCCTGAGACTGTCCACCATCAGGGCCAGAGGTAGATTTGGAATTTTGAGGGCTCCATGCAAAACTATGCCTGGGGGCCCCTTAAAGCACAATCCTCTTTAAAGAAGTGAATTCTTGCTTTAATGGGTAGCCATTAGAGATGAGCGAGTATACTCGTCCGAGCTTGATGCTCGTTCGAGTATTAAGGTACTCGAAACGGCTCGTTGCTCGGACGAGTATTTCCCCTGCTCGAGATCGAGCATTTAATTAAAAAAACACAGTGAAGAACAATGAAGAATAGAATAAAAACAGTGAACACAGTGACCACAGGATCATTTAAGTGAAAAACACAGTAAAGAACACAGTGAAGAATAGATTACAGATGTTCGGCACATCTGCTTACTTGTCGGAAGATACGCGTGGAACGGTGCGAACAAAATAGCATGTGAAGAACAATATATATGTGTGAAGAACACATTGAAGAACACGGTGAGCAGGACAGAGACACCGGGGAGCAGCACAGAGACACCGGGGAGCAGCACAGAGACACCGGGGAGCAGCACAGAGACATCGGGCAGCGACACGGAGCGGCACGGAGACATAGGGGCACAGAGACATCGGGGCACGGAGACATCGGGGCACGGAGACATAGGGGCACGGAGACATAGGGGCACGGAGACATCGGGGCACGGAGACATCGGGGAGACTTCAGTGGAAGAAGAGCAGCGGATCCCGGGACAGCGTATCTCCCGACAAGTAAGCAGATGTGCTGAACATCTGCAATCTATTCTTCACTGTGTTTTTCACTTAAATGATCTTGTGTTCACTGTTTTTATTCTATTCTTCACTGTTCTTCACATCTGCTAACTTGTCGGGAGATAATATACGCGCGGAACAGTGAAGAATAGATTGCAGATGTTTGCATACATCTGCTAACTTATCAGAAGACATTCTTTTTCAATTAATTAACACATTTTATTCCCGAACCATGGTCCCTTTGAAAAATCAGGAAAAGTTCGTCTCGAATAACGAGCACCCGAGCATTTTAGTGCTCGCTCATCTCTAGTAGCCATGTAGGACGACCTGGTACTCTGAAGCCTAAAGCAATTGCTTGGGTTGAATATGGGTAAATAGGCCCAAGATCCAGACATAATGATCATTGAGACATGCAATGAAATGAGATTTAGGACAAATTTTGGACCTGAGTTCATCAGGATCTAATCCAATTAAAACCTTCTACTATTTTGGTGCCTCACATCAGTGGTCAATGCTTGAAAAACAAATTACATTTTTCGTCCTAATTTACACTGCAGATTTTGAATTGGATTTTGAAACCCCAAATACGGCTTCTTCATTCTGAGTAAGAAGCACTGATAACTGTACATAAAAAATGAGGACGGGGAAGGGATTAATCCGAGTTATGACAACCTCTACAACAATGGGAAATCTGTTTGTGCTACTTTAACAAAGGAAATTGAAAAAACCTGAACATGATCACAAAACATCCAACCTTCATTTACCTCTGATTTTAATCCATCATATTTAGTCTTTGACTTTCAGACTGGCTCTTCATCTGTTTGGTTTGGATTTTTTATCCATTGCTCCCTTCATATTACTTGAACTTTGCACTTTTCAGGACTTTTATGAAAAGAGAACTTAAAACATTTTCACTATCCGTAGGAAAGGAAAGAAAATAAACACACCAATAGCACTTGTCAGGAATAAGTGCTCCATTTAACGTCTCTTTTTCCTCGAGGAATGTTCCGATAACATTCAATATTAAAATAATATATGCCATGTATTACTAATAAAACAGAGTATACATATCCTCCATTATTTCTCCCAGAAGAATGAGCTCTGATATGAAAATTATTCGTAATAACATCCACATGTACTTAATTTTGATTTATGGGATGCTAGACAATAATTTAATCTATGGCTGCTCTATTATATTGTAATATAAGAATCAACGTACAACGAAAATACAGAAAAATGAAAGGATAAAATAGTTAGAAAATTGATCAACATGCAGTAAAAAACAAATTATTGTAAATTAACTGAACTAACCTTAGTGGGCGCAAAACATCATGGGTTGGGTCCCTGGACCTAGGTTCAATGTGATTCCGTAACAACCACAGCCATGCTCACTATGGTCATAGCTGTGATTGGCCAGGTGAGATTTGTTTCACTGCTGTATAACAAGAAGGTTTACATGTCCCAGCACCATTATAGACAGGAGAATGAGCTAGGGATGGTTTGCGGCTTGAGATAGGGCCAGTCACACTTGGTAAAAATGAACAATTCCCTTTTCAGGGCAGTTAGGTACGGATATAAGGCAAGGTAGAAATTTGAAATAATTGCCCTTTTTAGGGCAGTCTAAAAACTGCATGTTACCACTCATAGGCTGCTGCATTGCAGGGCCAGTGACATAAATAATTTCATGTATATTCTCATACAGTAATATTTTCCAGTTCCTGTCTTAGTACTATTTTTACCTATATCCTCATGCAGTACTACGTTCTAGTACCTGTCTTAGTACTATTTTCACCTATAAAAATATAGACACATTGGATAATTAAAAATAAAGGGCACTGATGAAGTCCATAAGATCAGCCTATAATGTGGGTATGTTGGACTTTTATTTCAATGTCAGTATTAATTTTACAGGCCACAATTATTGATGTATTCTGCAACAGATGTGCACTGAGCCTTAAAGTAGTTGGCCACTTATACCAAACTTTAGACCCTAATAGGGTCACCCGTATTATACTTACCTTGTTAAAGTTTGCCATTTGCAACCGGGAGCCACAGATCATGTGAATTTCAGGCAGCAGGACTTCCTATGACATCCCATGACTTCACAGAGAGCGATTTTCATCTTGAAAATGGTGTGGCTCACATGCTGCCTCCATGAAAATAGTGTCAACAGGGATAGGTAGCCGTACACCAAACCCAAACTTCTGGCTAAAGTCCAGGTTCAGGATCCCGAACCTCCTGCAATTGACGTGGACCTGAACATTCGGTTCCGCTCGTCACTACTCAAATGCAAACATTGCCACAAACTCCTGCTGTTTACACTTGTAGATGCTGAACAGGAAGATCTGACTTCTCCCACCCAGGCTCTAGGAGGACATAATACCATCATCATCCTCATAACATCACACAGAAATCACAATACCACAGTACAGGTCATGACTTAAAGAGACTGATAAAACTGAATCCAGGGAAGGAACCGGTGGCCCTTGACATTGACTAGAAGCAACCCCTTTGCCGCTCTCTTCTACTGTTCTTTGCTAGAAAATAGAAATACAGGCGGTCCCCTACTTAGGGACACCAACTTACAGACGACCCCTAGTTAAAGGCGGACCCCTCTGCCCATTGTGACCTCTGGTAAAGCTCTCTGGATGCTTTACTTAAGTCCCAGACTGAAATGATCAGCTGTAAGGTGTCTGTAATGAAGCTTTATTGATAATCCTTGGCTCCATTGCAGCAAAACATTTTGAAACTCCAATTGTCACTGGGGTAAAAAAAAAAAAAGTCTAGATCTACAATTATAAAATATAGAGTTTCGACTTGCATACAAATTCAACGTAAGAATAAACCTATGGAACCTACCTTGTATGTAACCCGGGGACTGCCGGTACTTTGCATTGGGTTAAAGGGTTCCTGTGCAGAATATTCTCTAATAATTGTTTATATCTTTCACAATATTTTTTTTAACTTTTTCCTACTTTTATTGTTTCTAGTTCATACATAACACATTTTCTGTGTGATCCTCGCTGACTTCATTCACATGAATGTTGTGTATATGGATCATATAAACCCTAATGCACCGTTGAGCGTCTCAGTAATGTCTATGGCAATGGCCTACACAATTTTATACGCTGACTGCCAATAAAATGAGCTAATTCCAGTGTTATCTGTAAGTACTGTCATATTTCAGTTAATAGAGTCAATGTATATAAAAAGTGCATTAGTCTATGAGATGTATCACGCACATAAGGAAAATGACTACGGTGACCTGTAATTGAGCGTAATAGGTGCTGACACTATAGTGAACTATGGAGATGTCTATATTACTTGTTCTGAATTATAAGTCAGTGTATAAGTGTTATATCACGTTTACCAGGTTTACATTGCGTTGTCAGCACACAGTAGCTCAGGTGATGTGATAGATTTTGCTCATAAAAAACATATTTTTTCTAAGTGTTTCCCTTCAGATGGTTTCTACACATGGCCAATACGTTGTGTCCAAGTTCTCGTCACCCGTGGTTTACTCTACATGACTGATCTTACCACTTACAGCACAAATCACTATTACACAACTGTTATTCCTGTACTACAACACTGGTAGTAATATTGGAGAGAACCATTAAATTCAAATATATTGGATTTGCCTAACGTTTTTCCAGCTGGACATTTTTCAGTGGAGTCAGTCTCATCCATTAATATAACGGATGAGAGGACTTTATTGTCTTGTTTAAGTTAAGTTTTACAAATTTAGGCGGATTTGGTGCATTGTGTCCTCAAATTGTGACTACCTGTATTGAGCAACATATTTGCCCCTCCCTTCTGCTCTGAGTAAAAACTGTAGGTCATTGAAGAGGGGCTTCGAGGAGGTTCTATTCAAACATCTCACAGCACAACTGTGTGAGGACAAACCACCACAACTCACATTTACAAAGTTGAGTGTTCAACAATTTAGGCTTAAAGGGGGAGATTAAGCAAAATGTTGGTGAGTAGACCAGTGCAGAGTTAGATTGTGCAGTCTTATTCTGTGAGAGATAAATGCCGTAGACTGGCAATTAATTAATCAAGTTTAGAACTGAATTTTGTTCTTGCGCACTGACTGAATTTTCTAGTACACAGGGTAGGTCACGGCCCCTTTTGCCCAGGCCATTTGCACAAGGCATTTTAGGTGCAAATGAATCCAACATTATGGCACTGTGATAAATCTCCTCAAATATGTTCCAAAGTGATGTGCAACTGGTCGTGCAAAAGGCTAAAGGGGTATTCCGATATATACTATTTTCTTCAATTACATGTTATCAAAAAAGTGTCCGTGTGAAGATAATTTCCCATAAATGTAGCCATGTTGTCCCTTAGAAACAAAATAGTTGTCCTTAGATATGACCACCCTCACACCTAAGCAGCAGGGGCCAGTCATGGCCTATGGAGGTGCTCAGACTCCTGGTTTTAGCGTTCAATAACAAAAGGCGGTTGTGGGAAATGCAGTAACTCCCAGCCATTTCATATGCAAAACTATTTGTTTTTTAAGCGATTAATCTAGCAGCAGTGGTCGTATCCAAGGACAACAATCTAATTTTTAAGGAATCATATGACTACATTCATGGAAAATTATCATCACATGGGTAAATATTTTACTAACACTAAATTGAAAAAATTTAAATAAATGACAAGTGAATTAAATGTCGATCCCCAGATGAGAATATCCATTTAAGCATGAAACAATTGGGATTAACAACATGGAGTAAGGTTGTGTGGCGTTGAGTTAAATTTCCTAAGAAAATTTTGGACGCAAATGAGGTTAACTAGATGCCAATAGTTGCCTAAAATATTTTATGATCAAATGTGATAAAAATTGCATATATTAAGCGTAATCTATGTTCAAATTTAGTAGATCTGTCTCAGTATGTATGTTAAATACATCACCATAATATATTTAACGCCAGTATTTACCGCAATATATTTAATGCCAGTCTTAAATCCCCCGCCCGGTGGTCCATCCAGCCTCTTAGCGAATATGGGCACAAACTTCCCCAGTTCCAACCTGCCTTATGACTGGTTTTCTGTTGGAGACTATGGTAAATGTGAGGGCTTGGGTCACTCACGCCATGTCCCACCTTCCACCAGCCCCACTCCCAGCAACCACTCTTTCCCAACATGCCCATAGTGCCATATGGGTCAGACAATGACCAAAACTGGTGGTAACAGGATGATTCATGTGGTTATGAATCTCCCCCAATGTCTTCCCACGATTCTACTGATCGTTGCCTTAGTGTGACTCTCCAGTGCTCCGTTGACCTTGGATTGGCAGGAGAGTGTCCCCAGCCATCTGATTTCTGCAGCCAATCACTGACCATAGTTTAACAAGCTGAAAAACATAAGCAAACAAATCAGCAGTGAAATCATCTTTGGACTTGGTTTTAGCTGTTCTATTCCTTCATCTGTTTGTCTATTCAAGAAAATCAGAAAAAAGAAGAAAAAAAAAGCTCAATAAAATTCATCTGCATAACATAATCTAACACTTCTGCAGACACGTTTCAAGATGTTTAGGCGCACTTTCTTTCATTACAGGAAATATTTCCTAAAGCCCATAGGGTCACATCTGCTCGTGACTGGACAATGCTCCCACTTGGCTTATAATAATAACAAGTCTAGATGTTTAATTTATGCAAATTGTCACAGAGTAAAAGTAATATTATACCTCCTGTAGAAACAGGTACAACAGAGGCTATTGTCTTAAGTAACAAAGTATAGAATGTGTAATCACTGATTATTCCTCTAACAATATTAATTTACTGAATATTTTATGTAAGATAAATTCTACCTAATAACACATAAACTGTTTACATTTTCTAATTGCAAATTCTTTTTTCTGTTGTCTAAACATAAAGAACGTGAGCTGCCATCTTGTCTGAGCTTCTCTTCGGCAACCTAAACAATATTTACTGACCTGCATTACAGCAGCCTCATAGCAATATACTGGAACCAACTCATTGGAGTCTATGGAAAGTAGATAAGCTGTGACATCATCTATTGTCACTAGTGATGTAATGATGGGTCAGTGTTATCTATATAGAGGTCATTGTACAGGGAGGGGGAGGAGATAAGCTGTTATATCATCTATTGTCAGTAGTGATGTAATGATGGGTCAGTGTTATCTATATAGAGGTCATTATACAGGGAGGGGGAGGAGATAAGCTGTGACTTCATCTATTGTCAGTAGATAATACACACAGTGATGTCACAGTACAGGGATAATACACACAGTGATGTCACAGTACAGGGATAATACACACAGTGATGTCACAGTACAGGGATAATACATAGTGATAGCACAGTATTATACAATACAATATTATCCAATATTAGTCACAGATATTACCACAGCAAGGATAATGCTCAAAGTAACGATATAAACCAGGAGTAAACCATAGGCTCTTATTTAGTAATACTGTAATTCTTAATATGGTCTTCAAATGCTAGTGATAGAAAACCGATTGATATCAGTGGTAACTTTGTGAAATTTGCTGTCAGGTTCCCCCACAGATTATTGTCTATTGCTGTAGGTCCATACAGCGAACATAAAATAATAAGAATATCATCAGAGGACCCTTAGTTCTGTAAGTCACAGATTACATATTTTTATAGTTACTACTACTTTAAGATATGAAATCTTTTGTGTAACCGCACAAGTGTCTCCCTCGTTCTTGATGGATGGCGACTATGAGAGAAACGTACAATTCATAAGTCTTAGGCTTTATAAATCTCCTTGAACTGCTGGAATAGACCAGAACATGTCCAAGTTTTTCCCTTTGCTTTGGCCACTTTCAAGCCAAGAAATTTGCTTTGGAAGACGTGTTTCCAACCACAGAGCGTTGGCTTCTGTATAAGGTGCAATATTTTTTTATTCTCCTTGGTAGAATCCATCCCCACCCATTTATTTCTGTCTCTGTTCCAGAAAACATGATTTTCTGTACATAAACATAGCGCTTGCCACGGTGCCAGATGTAAACCTGGTCAATCATTGCTTTGGATGGATAAAAAAGTTATAACGTAAGATTGGCACATAAATTCTAGTAATACCGGTATACAAAACCACAACAATTACTCAAATGGCAAGAGGCCTAACTCAATATTCAGTAAATCATACTGGATAGTAGTATAAGCTTTGAGAAGGAGAATGTAGTTTGGCTGCTATGGTGGCCTATCTGCGAGCTACAGGTCACCTGACAGCAGCAGAAGATGATGTATTGGATGGGATTGGACGGCCAACCTTGGTATTATACCGTAGTCCATCGGTATGACACATGTGGTTACGACATATTCACAGGACCCTCTCCCAGTGGCTGTGCCAAACGAAGAGCTGACATCCACTCTCCATTCACGTCAAAAATAGGCAAGCATATTGAGTCTGCTATTTTAGGTACTTCTATGGACCTGATTCTGTCATTTTAGGTACTCCTATGGACCTGAATGGAGAGTGGATCCACATGTGTGGGAAACGGACTGTGGAAAGAAAATAATGGACCCTCTTTTCAAGATGCAAGTCCTACTTCTGTGGATAAGTTACTAAATGGACCACCGACTCCTTTAAGAATCAGTTTTAGAATGAAGGGGGTCCAAAACCTGGACCATGAACCAATCAGCTATTCCAGTTAAAAGGCTCCAATCAATGTAAAGTGGGGGTTTCAGAGGACTGAAGCTAGGGGTGAAGCTGGGGTGTAGAGGCTCGCCATCACTGCTACTAAACAGTTGATAGAGCCTTCTACCTCCACGTCTATAACAACAGCCGAATGCGGGATCCCTTATCTGATAACGTTGACTTTTCCCAAGCAAGACATAGGGGCATATTTATCAGGGCCTCTGCTTCCCCCCTGAAATAATCACAAATGCTAGCTTTTTTCTAGCACTTGTGATTATTTTGCCCTCTCCACCACTTTCACGCCAGTGAGGCATAAAGGGGCATGAGGGGGAGGGGCGGTCGAGTGGAGGGCATGGGAGTATAAAAAGTTGCCGGTATAGAATAAACGCAGCACAGCCGCCTGCCCGATACATCAAGAGGCGGAAGTCTCTTGATGTATCCTGCAGCGAAAATGGAGCGGCTGGACAATCATACCCTGGTGCACGAGCATCGGCGTATGATAAATATGCCCCATCATTTTGAAGATCCTGAGTGCCAGGAAAAATTGCGGGTGTTAGGATCAGCTTCAGGAAACCAAACCCCCTAATATCAGTATGAACCCAAACTTTAGTTATGCTCAACACTATTGTCTAAACCAAAAGAAAACTCTCACAATGGTGGTCCGAAAAGTTGGTCAAACTTATTGGGTGAGTTATTCCTGTAGGTCTTATACTCCTCTCAATGTTTTCATTGGGTGAAATAATCTTGAAGCACAATCTTTTCAATCCCATGTTGCAGCATGTGAATAAGATTTGGTAAAATCTCCCCTACTTTTCTGGTACCATGCAATACAACCGGTTAGTTGCCAGCAACTTTTTGTCCTGCTGTATGCAGGTCCCGTGGAGACCCAGCCGATGTCAGGCCTTACAGTTACTACTTCACCTTACCGACTTTTTAAGGAGTAATTTATCCTCTGCAGACAATTCTGGTAGCACATAAGTAAAAGCAATAGACTCCATTCACTGCACTGGAAAAATATTAATCTATCAATCAGTCTGAATTGCCAAATTTCTGACACCAGCAAATGATTTTTAAATGAGGCCAAATAATTCCCCTCCAATGCAGGACGAGGAGCGGCTCAGCTTTCTGTGAAATAACTTTATGTTCCATGAATGGTTTAATAATACGGGCAAACTTTTTCCATGAATCGGAGTGATAATTGTTTAAATCAAGGACATATGTGCAATTTTTACCAAACATGAATCCATCGTCCGGCTAATCACGGGAACGCTCCTGTAACAAAGAGACTGTGTGCGCGTTTTATTACAATAACGTGACATATTACTCCTTTTATGACACACTTTAAATTAAGAATATGACAGGATTTAGTAAGAAGTGAAAGTACAGAAGACGGCAGAGGATTTATGAAGAGCTCTGGTGGCCACTGCTGTGAATCTACCGCTCTCTTGATATCACTTATGAAAAGACTTCCGGTATTCTGCTCGCTTTAATGGAGCGTTACATTGCCAAGATTTTTTCCCCCTGAAGTATATTTCTGGATAATTATATCATTAAAACCCCAATGTTACATTCTGTCCAATAAATTGTCTACACCTCTTGATTCTCAGATTAACAAGCAGTTAGAAATTTTATATATTTAGCATGGCAAAGTATTAAGTAGAGATTATAAAAAAAAAATGGCAAGGACCATCTTGGACTGACTTGAATTCTGGCCGTTCTTGTGCGTACTATGTCATGTGTTTGTACAACTTTAATAATTTGTACGTCTTTCAAAACGTATATTAGAGGAGTTATTTTCTGCCCAAGACTTAGATGTCTACACGTTCAACTTTCTTTGAGGTAAAAATTGGTAAAGAAGAAGTATGAAAGTCTAAGGATCCATAAAATAAACTGTGGGTCTGTTGACCAAGCGGACAGACGAGAATTTAAATTTCCTACCACCTCCCTTTTTCTAGTTATATACACTGCCTACTATCAGGGGGTTGAAATGTCTGAATCAAAACCTCGGTTTCCATAGTCCTCCAACTATGTGGAGATTTTCTAACCTGAATTTTGCGGTACACTTAATTCCTGTGTAGACTTAACTATCCTAATTGGAGGAAAGGATCCACTTTTCACTAGACCCTTTTGGCTTTGGGCTCATCCTAACGGTGTCCAAGTGAATAGTTACTGCCATTGGTGCCATTAGCTCACCTCCTTGGTACCGAGCTAGAGGGGAATTTTCCATCTCCTTGACAATGAACAGAGGAACACATGTCAACAGTCTCAAGTCTCTTTAAACCAAGGCACCTGCTTTGTTGACCAAAATGTTGGTTGATGTACGCTAATACACAGCATATCAATAACAAATATCATCTGATGCATTTTAGACCCCAGAGGTCAGTGATGGTGAACCTTTTAGACATGGAGTGCCCAGACTACAACCAAAACCAACTTATTTATCCCAAAGTGGAAAAATTTAAGTGCAATTTAAGCAGTAACTTCTTGCTCCCTTCTCTGTTATAGCTTTCAATCGTATCCGTATCCTAAGAACACCAATACAGTAGAAAGAAAGGGTGACAAATTCAGGTTCCCCTGAATAGGAAGAATTTTCAGGCCTGGAGCTGAAGCTACAATGATAATGCAGATCTACCCACACCTTCCCATTCCTCCTGTAGTCAGGCAGCACTGTCGCTTTAAAAAAAGCACTGAGCGCAGAAAGTCCTGGGCTGTCTGGGAATCCATGAAGATCCTTTATCCTCTATAGTGATGGCCTGGGTGCCCACAGACAGGGTTCCGAGTGCCACCTCTGGCACCCATGCCATAGGTGCCATAGGTTTGCCACCACTGCTATAGGTCTTTAGTTATAATTTTAGTGACTGTTTCCTTATTTCCCCCTGAACCGGAAATCTATGCTTCATTAAAACAGGATTATGAGATCGAAGGTCATGTGATTCTGCTGTGGTCAGGCCGCTGATGCACTAGTGGGTCAGGCAAGGAATAGTTGAACACAGGCCAAGGTCTGGACAGGTGGAAGCTAGTGGGAGAGTCCAAGCTGGAGGTCAAGGCTGGCAGAGATGATTTAAAGCAAATATGTCACTAGATATCTCATTTTTAGCTGGTGACAGGTTCCAATAGCCTATGCTATGTTGATTTTAAAAATGCCTTTGTCAGCATTCTGAATCATTTCAGTAGTTTATAAAACTTTATTTCACATTACCTGGCTCCCTGCCATGAGTGTGAATCCCGGGGGAACCTCCTCCTTACTCATCCTGCTCTGTCTGCCCCTCCCTCACAGCTCACCTCCAGAAGCTCCCTCCTCCTGCCATGTACATTGAGCAGGCAGGGGAGGTGGAGAGGGGTGGAGGGAGCTGGATGAGTGAGGAGGAGAGAAAGAATGCATCAAGGAAATTGACATAGTGGGGGTCCTTTACTAAGGGCCCGATTCGCGTTTTCCCGACGTGTCACCCGAATATTTCCGATTTGCGCAGATTTTCCCTGTATTGCCCCTGGATTTTGACACATGTGACCGGATTGTGGCGCCGGCAAGCACGCAACGGAAATCGGGGGGGGGGGGCGTGGCCGAGCGGAAACCCTACGGATTCGGAAAAAAATGCCGCATTTTGTAAAAAAAAGTGTTGCGGGACTCACGCTTACCTTCACCAGGAATAGGCCTGTGAATTTCAGGGCATTCCGGCGGGCCTCGGGGAACTTTAGCGCAGCAGCGTCACCTGGTGGACATCGGAGGAACTACCTTAGTGAATCGCCGGAAGACCTGAATCCACCACAGAGAACGCGCTGCTGGATCGCGAATGGACCGGGTAAGTAAATCTGCCCCAGTCTGGTGAAGTTGCCCCCTTCCTCAGGAACTCACCACAAGCTAATGGCAGGGTAGGTAATGTGAAATTAAGTTTTATAAAGTACTGAAATGATTCAGAATTCTGACAAAGGGATTTTTTTTAAATCAGTAGATTTAAAGTCACATTAGCGTTACTTTCAAGATTCTGAATACTAAATTGCAGGCCAGGAATGGTCAGCACATACTACACCTTATTAGAAAACTATAGACTTTTACCTTTAACCATGGGTGTGCTGGAATTGGCCAGCTACAATTTAGGAATGGGCATACTGGATCACATTTTTGCAAGCAGCACCTAAGGAGCCTGGTGCAATGCAGATGCAGCTTGTAGTAGATACAAAGTGAGAATGTAGAAAAAGCTAACTATGGACATTGAAGATATCTCAACCCTACCTGGAACATTTTCAAGACATCTGGAAAATTAAAAGTAGGACACACAGTGGTGAGTAACATACACAAAGGGAAGAATTTGGAAATCCTACAGCATTCTATAATAAATTTTTAAAAAATCTTACAAAGTAAAACAATATGTCAAGTACTAAAGTTTCATAATTGCAAACAATAGTAGTTCTTGTAATAACTTGTACTGTAGTATCAGGCGACCGCAGGGAGTATCTAATAGACTGAAATGAAGGATAAAGTAAGCATCAAAGACCCATTGGATATCACTTCTTTACATCATAAGTGACGTCTCTGGATGCCCATGAGGCTAAGTGTAAAGGATAACAGTTTGGGAATTTGGATCAGGTTAGAGTTCAGGGTTCTGGGTCAGGCAGGATAAATGGCTCTGGACCAGGTTGGGGTTCATGATTCTGGATCAGGAAGGATACAGGGTTCCAAATAAGATTAGGATTCAGGATTTTAGATCTGGCAGGATTCAGGCTCTGGTTCAAGTTCCAGAACATGCAGAGGTTCAGGGTTCTGGATCAGTCAGGATCCAGTCTTAGGTACAGGTTCATGGTTTTGGAACAGACATCCAGAACAGGGTCTCTGGATGCCGATGAGACAACTAACTGGCTTAAACAGGTCCAGTTACCCCCCCCCCCCGCCACCACTGCCAGTCCCATCAGCAGTGCAAAGGAATTGAAGATGGCAGCAACATTGGAACCAGAAGGTCTGGGTTTCTTTTCTAGGGGGATTTTTGAGGATGCCTAGAAATTTATTTCGAAGTAAAGGTTCTTCTGAACCAACAATTCAGTACCAAACAGGTATGTAGTCAGGTATATCAGCTCCAACCCACAAAATTTCCTTGAAGAAGCTAATATGAAAGTAATAAATGCAAAGGATGAAAACTACTGAATATAACAACCGGTTTCTTATCCATAACACTCCGCATGCCCCATTTGCACAAAACCTTTGGCAGATAGAACAGACTATATCCCAGTTTAAAGCATATATATGTGTTGAAGAAGCTCAGATTTTATTTCCTTGTATACAGGGTCGGCTCCAGGTTTCGAGAGGCCCCTGGGTGACAGAGCCTCAGTAGGCCCCTTTGTATTGAACTCACGTGGAAACTTTAAAAGTTCAGAAATGAAAATAGTCTCCTGTTCCCTAAAATATTCCCTAGTTTATCATCCCAAACAGACCCTCATGGTTATTTTATATAAACCCCTCCCCAACCCCTATGGAATCATCAGATACAGCCCCCCTTGCCCCCATGGATTCCTTATGTGCAGCCTCCCAGAAGCTCTGAGCCCCAGTACTAACCCAGGTATGCCCAGTGCTGGCGCCGACCCTGCCTGTATACTAAAATGTATTTATAAAAAGATGAGTCCTTAAACATCTGCAGATCACATGCCTAGACACCAGCACTCACTCCGCAGGCTTCTGGAATGACCATAGTAATGTTACATGTAAACAAATCCCAGTAAACCTTTCCAATTCGAGACTGTCCCGAATATGGAATAATCGTAAAGAAAATAGCCCATAAATCCTGCAATATAAATGCTGTGTTTTTATCATGCTAGAAGACAGACAGTGACCACAGGAGTGTACTTTTATGTTATCTCATGTCTGCTGCTATGTCGTTTATATGCTGACGGTTTCTGTTTTAAATTTTAATGGCCATTTAAAATGTCTATATTTAAGAAACACAAGGATGTGTTTTATGACAGATCTATGTTCTTTATGGCAGGCGAGGCATTCTCCTGCAGAAATGTGTCAAGTACAGGCGCTTCCTGGAGCGCAGGAGGAATCTTAAGTTGTTCAGTGCAGAGAGATGTTTCTTTTCTGATGAAATTATAAGAATATTAAGTGATGATGATAAATGTTGTAAATGTTCTAATGATTTATTTATAAATATCCAAATGTTTAGTATTCTAGTAGCCAAAATAGATCAAAAATTTTTAAAAAAATACACTGGTCTCATGGTTTAAATTTGAGTCTAATTGTATTCATGAGGAGAGTAACATTTCTGCCGGAAGAGCTCTACATCCGAATAGTTCTCGTAGGGTAATAACTTTATTTGAGAAGTGGTTAATCATAGGTAATAGTTATTGAAGGCTCATTGTTCATATTTTAAGCACAACTCTAACTCAGACATGGTATTGTTGGATCGTCTGGACACAGTAGCCACATTAGTTTTGATCATCATTAGTCCTCAGAACTGACTGGCTCGGCTGTCCATCTGTCAACCCACAACTGGCACCAACACTAAGCTCCAAACTGATTCATCCAGCTCTCCAAGGAACAGATACCAAAAGGCAACGGCAAGAGGGTTCTGACAAAAGGACACAGTAATATAATCTGAATGGTATCTTTATTTTGGGGGTCTTAGGAATCGCAACTCGTTTTCGGGTTGCAGTACTGCTTTGTCGAGTGTACGAGGCTTTTTCTTGTGAAAAGAATGATTTTTCACAAGGTGCCTAATCTCTTGTACACTTTGTAAAGAAGCAATGCAGTTCCAAAACACATTGGGGGACATTTACTTACCCAGTCTGAGGAGTTCACAGAAAGTGCATTGTCCGACGATAATGCACTGTGCCGCGATTCACTAAGATCGTGCGCCCGATATCCTGCATGTGTTTCGCTTCCCCGCTCAGGTCCACTGGAGTTCACCTTCTTCTTCCTGGTGCAGGTAAGTGCATTGTCTTGCGACACAATTTGAAACTTAAATCCTGCGCTCAATCCAAATCAGTCGGATTGTCCAATGGCCCCTTCCAATTTCTGTAGCATGGAAGCCAGCACAGCTGCACCCCAATCAGATTGCGTGCAACACAATCCTAGCGCAAACCCCTGTTAAATACCTGACAAAGCCGTACAATCCCCAGAAAAAACTGCAAACAAACCAACAAAAGTGCGATCTGCAACCCTCAGTAAATAAGCCCCATTGTGATTCCTTTGAAGGCTCAAAGACTATTGCTATACATATTCTTAAATTATTTATGACATTTTGGCTTCTTACAGTCCAGACCCACATCTATAGTTTGCTACCTTTGCCTAGGGAACTAAACTGAAACTGACATAATAACCTTAAGATCAAATGTGGCAACTTTTGTGAATTTTGCTGATGCTTGGCATGGCCATAGCAATCTACTAGTTTTATCCTATGTTAAGAGGGTTTCCCAGGATACAGAAAAACACTGTACATGTCAACTGGTTGGGTAGCAAAAAATAATTCAAGCTAACCCTGCTCCGTCTTCTGGGTCATTAATCTCTCCGGTACTTAAAGAGAACCTTTAAGGAAGGTCATTTCTATATTTCGATAGGTTCCAATAGCCTCTAGCATGATGATTTAAAAAAATGCCTTTGTTGTACTTCTGAATTATTCCACTGCTTTTTAATCATTTCATTAATATTACCTGGCTCCCTGCCAGCAGTGTGTGGTGAGTCCTGGGAGGGAAGGTAGTTCAAATGGCATGAGTCATCTTCTCTGCAATGTCTTCCTCCTCCTCACTCATTGTCCTCCCCCTCCCTCAGCCTCCCCTTCCCCCCCCCCCCCTTGCTTATGTCAGCTCTCCACCACAGGCAATTCTCATATGAACCCCCCTTCCTTCCTGGGACTCACCACACACTGCTGGCAGGGAGCCATGTAATATTAGAGAATAAATTAAAACTCATCATGCCAGAGGCTACTGGAACCTCTCATCATGTAAAAATTGACCTTGCTGATGACAGTTTCCCTTTGAGTTTGTCCATTTGAGTTTGCCCATTTGTTTGTGGTCACAGCCCAATGAGTGACAACTAAGAATGTGACACCCTTTAGTAAGAGGAGGAATCTGACACAGGCTACTGGGTTTTTCAAGGATTCCTAGAAACCCCTCTAACTTTTTTCTCTGGAATATAAATTTTAAAAATTCTATCCACTTACATTTATTGTTGTAATGTAATCTAAGGAGCCATTATATTTATATCTTTTCATACACCTTTACTTATTACATTGTGTTCCATGTTATTGCATAGAAATCTACACCCATTAGCGCCTGGTACAGTAGCTGTGTATACAATATTTCTAATTTTTATAGGCGGATAATTAACCCCTTCTAACCCATACATACAATGGGTTAATGGCACACATCCGTGGTCGGTTCCTTCCATAGGAATTTATAGTAAACAAATTGATGGAAATTATTAAAGGTCATTCGAATAAAAGTGAGTGATTTTTAACTTGTCCTCCTGGTGATTGGATGTTAGAGGCGAAAGCAATAAAATGCATACATATGGACACATTAAAAGGTTTGCTAAGTATTCGGCTGATTTGTTACATGGGGTCATAATAATAATTCTCAAGGCTCTTTATGAAGAACATTTACACATTTGTGATGTAGTTGTGTCAGATATTGGGCAGGATTCATGATGCTTTTACATAAACAGAGGGGTTAAATAATTGCGCAGGGTATATATCATGTGCCCAAGCCCAAAGCACATGGGATATTATAGCATATTGCCAAATCTGCCAACCAAGAGAAACATTTATATATATTTTAAAAAAACCTCTGGAATGTGAATACTGACAATGCAGAAGAGCACTGGCATCAGAGACATTTACCCAGTGTATTGCAGATCTAACTGTAGTAGGGTGAATTTATTAAGACTGGGCTTTATACGAAAGTCTTAAAAATTCCCCCGCTGACACTCCGGCACCTTAGGCTCTTAGTATATCTGGGCGCTATATCTGCCAGGTTGGAGCTGACCTGGCTGCTATAATGATTTCTGCTATAATGTCCAGTGAAATATGCAGTACTGTATACCGCCACCGCCCACCACTGGCACCGCTCCCTGACACACCCAAAGTGTTGTGCGGATCGGAAAACAGCCCAAACTAGCAGCCATGGGGAGATTTATATGAGTTCTCCACCAGAAAACTGCAGCAGAAAGCATAATAAATGTCTTAAAGGAGATTTCCCACAAATCCAATTAAACTTGCTGATCACAAGAACGAGGGGTACGATGGGGTCCCACGTACCTCCGTGCAGAAAGAAGTAAAATACAAAATTATATATTTTACCATTTCAACACTACAAGGAAACTCTTGCCTATACAAGGTATGCACGTTATACAGGGTGAAGGTTATTAAAAAACAAAGAAACCTCTAGTGAAAGTCGCAAGTACTTGGTCTTTAGGAGTACAGACCTCCTAAGAGCCTAATAGAAGTGAACTGGGAGGTAATGACTAGATGGTTTTATACTCTGGAATTATTAGCTATGTTTCAGGCCCATAAAGAGTGCTGGAGGCAGTGTGGGGAGATAGGATCATGGACTTATATTTTTGGAGGTTGTTTAAAGGGGTTGTCCACTTTAAGCACATTTCAGCAAATAAATGACATTGTTCGTATAATGAAAAGCGTGCTGTCTTATTGCTGTCGAGCAACAGGAAGTTTCACTGCTTACTTCCTGTTGATAAACACCAGTCCACGGTTATGTGATGTCACACAGGTGCACGACTCATTATATCCCTGGTCATGTGATGTCACACAGGTGCACGGCTTGTTATATCACATAGAGTAATCAGAGCTGTGTGTTATAACAAGGAGTGCACCTGTGTGACATCACATGACCAGGGACCGGTGTTTGTATACAAAAAGTAAACAATGACGCTTCCTATTGCATGAAAGCAAGAAGACAGCAAGCAGAAATCTAGAAAACCTTGAATAATTGTTACAGAAAGTATATTAGAAAATTGAATAGCTATTCATTACAGACACAATATTAGTTATTTGCGTGTATGTGCTTTAAGCTTGAAGAACCTTTGGAGTTAAAATTTTTATCTAATCTCCCTAATTGACTAAAAACAATATTTCACCAGACCCTGCACTAACCTCGCTATCTTTAGAAATAGAGGAAATCCTGGGAAGATTTATGAAATATACTTGCAAAAGTTTTATTTTGTTTCATATAAATGTGGGAACCATAGCTAATCACATGAGCGACCAGCTTCTCTATTCATTTAGGGATCATCATTCTTGTGATCCATATGGGTCCCGCTACTAGGACCTCCACCAATCAACAAATTATCCCCTATACACATGATAGATTTAGATGTCATTCAGGGTCTGGAGAAAGCTGTATTTTTTTTCATTTTAGAAGACTCTATTTTAGTGTTCGGAGAACCCATATTAGTTTGAATTCAGTCAAGTTCAGCCAAACCGACCTTGAAATTCTGTTCAGGAACCAGGTTCTGAAACAGCGAGCTAAACAGCAAAACACATGGTAAAATGTAAAAAAAAAAGCGTTTCTGCAAATGCCACACGTGGCCATTAAATTTTAATAAAATCTGAATGCAAAAATTTATAAATTAAAAAAAAAACAGCCCAAACTTTCAATGCCCAGCAGGTCTATGTGCAAAATTTTAAATATGTGAAATAATTACAATTTACATGTTAAAACAGGGTCCATGAACAAAAATCCTTCCTCTGCACCTGCCCTGGACCAGATGCAGATTTGTGCCTAAAAAGTCACAAAAGTAGAGAAAAAAAGTGAAAAGTCACATGGAACATCTGAAAAATAAAGATACATAAGGCACTGCACAAGGTGCTGACAAAGGCGTACCTGAGAAAAGACAGCAAAGGTCACAGCATAAAGTCACAAAAAAGAGCAACAAACAAAAATAAAGATACATGTTCCCCAATCCGGTGTATGGGTTGCCATTTCACAGACGTTGATGACAAAATGCCAATCCATACCAATGATACTAGCTACTTTGACGGCGCCATTTACACAGTTGTGCTGACACCGATAATGGACACTACTGGTGGTGAGTTGAGCAGAACTCAGACCCGAACTTCTGATGACATTCATAAACCAGGGGGACTTGAATCATCAATTTTCAGTACAGATCTGAACTTTGCTGTTTAGGTCCCCTCCATTCTACTATAGTACAATCTTTCACTTCACCTTATAAATCCGTGAAGATAACTTTATATAAACTTACAATAGCTGTAGCTATAGCTATAGCTAATAGCTTCACAGAAAAAACTGGGACAGAGGGTCAATTGACTATATTTTAAATTACTTTCCAGGAAGAATAGACTGGAGAGATCATTAATTAGATGAAGTAGGATAATGAACCGACTCTTAAAAAAATAGTGAGCTAAACTCATGAGCAATTTGCTGTCCTTTGGTTTATGGCCAATCTGCTATTCACACCCAAGAAGTGGAGGTTAGGAGAAGAAGCATGCCAGTTTTGGGCTGAAGCCACGTTTGTACAAGGATGGGCTGGTGGCATTAATGAAATCATTACATCCTATGCTTCAGCATAATATATATCTGACCCCACGTCCCGTTCCCTTGCCTATGACAAATGACGGCCAGTCTTACCAGTGCATGAGCTCGGATGCATAATATCCATGATTTGTGTGACTGCACAATTTGTCTGTGTCATGTATATTGAGCTGTCAGGGAGCATCTAAATCACTTCCCTTTCTTGTCACTCCATCGTCATAATGCATCCTACGAGACAAGACAGCATCGGGAACATACAATGATATGTAAATCCTGCAATTCATCAAGCGCCGTGTAATACAGGTCTAATTCTTCCAGTTAGAGTTCAATCTGCTGAAAAATAACGCTGATATATGTCAGGAAAAGGAGAAACAAAGATGTTCATATCAGCACATTGTTAGCTGGTGGCAGGGAAAGAAACCGGCAAAACTGGGAGGACAATAGACGGAGTTTAAACAAGCTGCAGAGACCTGCTAAGACGTAGACAAAGACCCAAGGCTGAAAAAAACAGTCTACTGTGGAATTCCCGGCTTCTATTATATTTCTGAAACAATCCTCACTTAGAGGGTGGATTTGCATTCGTAATAGAGTTCAGGCTCTGTTTGTGAAAGGCTTTCGCTAGGCCTGACCCCTTCGTTCAAGATCACATTGATACTCAGTGCCTTGCCTCTACCCGGTCTTGAACCACCGGGCGCAGTATCATGGGAAAATGCACTTACTTAAAAGGGAGCAAAGCGAGACAAGAGGATGGCAGAAAAAAATAAAAGCTTGAGGCAATTTTAGTAGGAACTGACAAAGTATATTACTTTAGCAAATAATGGAACCTACTGCTGGTAATTATAGCTAACAAGCTTCATCCAACCCAAATGTGACACTTGGACTGGTGTGAAAAAGAGTAATATAGGCCAAGCGTATTTAACTCCTTTAAAAGGCTTGACATGGATAAGAAACTGCTTTACTTGGAAGTTCAAAATTGTTTTACGTAGCAGCTGAAGTACCTAATTGTGTGTTTCTAGGCTTTGTAGTCTAAGAGTAATTTCACAGGTTAGGCAAATTTACATGGAGGGGATAAGTGCTTAAATAATTTTGGGGATTCATGCCAGAAAGACTTGTGCCCAGATTCAAGACTGGGCAGTAATTTCTCTTGTTTCATCATAGCTAGTCAAATCCTATAAAGCTGCTACCCTCCATATAAATGCATTACATACCCTCCATATGAATGTATAATATACCCTCCATATAAACAAACTACATACCCTCCACATATACGCATTACATATCCTATATGTCGCAGGCACACCCGTTCCTCTCTCCGTGGCGCTGCCCCCCCCCCAGCTCACCCAACTCACCTCTCCATGCTGCGTCTCCCGTCCCGGGTAGGCCACATGCACATCCTTGCTCAGTAGGGCGCGCGCGCTGGCTCTCGAAGATTTAAGGGTCCAGTGCGCCGCTGATTGGCATTGGCACTTCCGGGTTTTCCATAAAGGCCGAGTGTTCCCATCATTCCCTTGCCAGATCTTTGAGCTCATAGCGATAAGAGAAAGCTTCTTGTTCCTTGCCTTTGTTTTTCTACTACTTTTGTGATGTATATCAGTAGGCTATTGTGATAGCATATAGCAGTGATGGCGAACCTTTTAGAGACCGAGTGCCCAAACTACGACCAAAATCCACTTATTTATGGTGAAGTGCAAACGTGGCATTTTAAGCAGTACCTTATTACTACGTGTTCTTCCACATCTTTCAATCGTATCAGCCTCTGAGGCCACCAATACAGTTGAAAGAAAGAGGGTCTCTCTGTAGAGGAAGATTGGTGGGTCCAGCAGGATGACCTCCAAAGATGACCTCACTTTTCCTGCCGTTCCAAACAGTCAATGAAGTGTCGCTTTAAAATAGCGCTGAGAGCATCATCTCATAAGTTTCCTGGGACCGCAGGAAGATTTGGTCCTGTTTGGTGAACTCTGTAATGGGGCGATGGCCTGAGTGCCCACAGAAAGGGCTCTGAGTGCCACCTCTGGCACCCGTGCCATAGGTTCGCCACCACTGGCATATAGGGTAGAGGATGAACATTACCACTTCATCCATATTTAAAGATCTGTCAACCAGTGCCATAGATCCTTATAGATTTGCCATACAGTCTTAGAGTATTATAGATTTCCAATTCCAATGTTCTAAACAGCATGTTGTTGGGGATGTTGCATTGTGTCTACATTGCATTCCACTGACCTAGCTCTGTAAAACATATCCTTCTCAATGCAGAGAGGCTTACTGCCCCATTCCTCAACAAGCCAAAGTCAGACTTGTGTTCGTTGGGCCCATCAAGTAAGAAGGGAAGGTTCCCTGCTCTGGAACCATCTCTATAAGCTAGAATAGTGCTCTTATCCTTAAAGAGGGACTGTCATTTCAGATCATGTTTAATATTGTGTGGCAGGAGAGAGAGTGTTGTAACCATTTTTTTCATAAACTTTACTTTAAGAAATTCTGCTTAGTTAGCAAAAACACTGGCTGCAAAGTACCCTTCAGTAACCTGGCTGTAGTGCTCTATGATCATTATTTTCAAACATCAAGATGAAAGTGAAGTTGTTAATCCTCACTGTTCACAGCTGTGTAAACAAGCACAGGCAGATTAGATGTAAGCTCCTAGACAGCTCCATGGACACATACTATACAGGCTGGAGTACAGATCTCTACAAGAGGGACCATTGGAGCCTGTTTCTTTACAAACTAAGCAGAAGTTCTTATATATCTTCTTAATCGATTACTTTACCACCAAACATGTTGGGCCCTATTGGGTAGCTCCATTCATCTCGGGGAGCGACAAGGAGTACAATAGAAGTACCCTGGACTCCATTAGACCCGCGGTTCTCGTGGTCTGTGGGGGTCTCATTATTGAGAACCCCACTGATCACCAAGTTAGGCCCTATCCTGGCCTAAGGTCTAACTTGTTTGGTGGGACAAACCCTTTAAGTTGTGGTGCAGAAGAACAACACGTCTAATCCAAATCTCCAGGAATTCACTCAGACCTACCAGTTTGATGTGATGAAAGTAACAATGTTCTTATTTTACAGAGAGCTATCCAGCAAATGTAATCAGTTGAATAACTAGAAACAGAATAACTTTTAATCTTGACCTCCGCTTGTTACAAATGATGGCAGGAGTGTGAGAGGAAAGGCCGGAGTAGAAAGCTTTGAGAAAGAGCCAGGTGTTGGCAGAACTTAGCAGAATGTACCATGTGTTATAGACAGGACTGCTAATGGGGAAAATACCCCCCATGTCAAAATGAAGTGGATACTTATTTGGACACTACACATTAAATTCCAGTCAGTATAGAGCAGTGATGGCGAACCTTTTAGAGGCCGAGTGCCTTTAACTACAACCAAAACCCACTTAATTATCGCAAAGTGCCACCACAGAAATTTATACTCCCTGCTCTGTCACAATTTTCATTCATCTCAGCACCTGAGGACACCAATAAAGCAGGAAATAGTCCCAGGTACAGCTGTCACTTTAAAATAGCTCTGTGCACAGCAAGTCCTGGGCTTTCTGGGAGGCTGGGAGGCTTTCTGGAGTCATCTCTGGTGATGGCCTGGGTGCCCACAGAGAGGGCTCCGAGTGCCACCTCTGGCACCCGTGCCATAGGTTCGCCACCACTGGTATAGAGGATATACGTATGTTTATCATGACGTACAGTACAGCATTATACACATGTATGCATCACACATTGGGACCAATATGCCAAAAAAATATATACCAAACATATTTTGCAATACTTTATGTAATGTTTTTCTTATTTGTGAACATGGAAGTAGCCTCAGGCTTAATGCTCCCAATATTAAGGAATGGCTATTCACTAGTTTAAACAACTGGACAGTTCTGGTACCACATGTAGGGCCTATAAATGCTGCGTCACTTCCCCGGTCCTCTAGACCAATACTATCCTCCTTCATCCTACCGCTCTGTACATGCTTAAAAGGGTACTCCCATCTGGGCATTTACATTTAATTTATTTCAATTGCTATATGTAAACGTTTCTTCAATTGGATGTCATTAAAAAATACTCCTGTGTAAAGATAATTTCTCATAAATGTTGTCATGTTGTCCCTTAGAAATGAATTCGCTTCCTCGAATACGACCACCTCACATTTTAGCAGCGGTGGCCAGGCATGCGCTATTCACTATGGCCTGACCACATGGATTCAGCAGTCATTATTACAGGACGGCTGTGGGACCTGCAGTAACTGCCGGACATTTTATATACAAAAACCTTTTGTTTCTTTGGGCAATCGCTCCAGCATAGGTGGCCGTATCCAAGGCCATATGACCATATGACTACATTTATGAGAAATTATCTCCACACAGAAACATTTTTTATAACATCTAATTGAAGAAATGTATATATATGGCAGATTCATGAAACTGAATGTGAGTGGCTAGACGAGAATACCCCTTTAAGGGTTGAGTTTAATAACAAGTGTAGTTTACAGGAGCCATTGTCTGCACACAGAAGTTTTATTGGAGCATTCCCTTCACCACCGGTAGCCTGAGCAACAAGGACCATTTGGTTCTTGCTCTTCCAAGGTATATTTTTTCCTTGTGTTTTATGTTTGCAAGTCGACTATTATCCCCAACCTCATCCACGTATCTTTGGCCTATTAAAATCTCTACCTCCTCTTCTCAACTCCTCCATCTACTATTGATGCAGTCAATAGATTCCCTATTGGAATGTCTATATCTCTTCATGATTAAAGGATGAAGATTACGAACACTGCCACATGCCCCCACAGTATAATGTATCATTTATAGCACCAATCTCTTAAATGAGAAATCTCTTATAGCCCCCCCTAAGTTTCCAGGAGCTGGATGCAATTGCATTCTGCACCCCCTTAAAATACTCCCCAGGCTACTGAGTCTATGACTAGTATCTTCAATTGTTAAACTGTATTTATAATATGTAGTTATGATTTAAGCTGTATAAACTGGGAAAAAAAGGATGGGAGGGATACAAGGTCAAATTAGTCCACAGCCAATCAAATTGAAGCTTCAGTGAGACAGCATTTAATTTAATTTTGTGGTCTGCCCTTCACTGTGCCAGGTGTTGAGTTTGTATAGCTGCACCCATATGAATGACCTGAGTGACCATTAACATTACCCTATAATTTGGCATACTGTCTGCAGAAAGTCTATATGGTATACAAATATGACCATGTGAGCCTAGAGAATAGATAGCAATCATACAATAGTGCAATGCTTGAATGAACACCAGCTGAATTAATCCACAAATCATATTACTTCTGGTCTCTTAGTGCCGAGCTTTCACGTCCAACTCTCTTAGTGCCGAGATTCCATGTCCAGCTAATCATACAAGTGGTTGAAGTGAATTGCCATGTTTCAAGGCTATGGCTAGCAGAGTGTTCTAAAATAGTTTTTTTATAAGGTATTGGAGTCCATATTGAAGAGTGGACACATTTTTCATGAGACATGGTGGAAAGTTAAAGGTGGACACAACTGAACATGAACCATGCTGAAAAGTTACAGGGGTTTTCCCATGAAAGAAAGTTCTCAAATTTTAATGTTCTTGTGATGTTTACATAATAAAGATAATTTTAACCCCTTACTTTGCAATTTTATTGCTGGTTTAGCTCCTATAACTCAGTGATGGTCAGTGTAAGATTCCAGAGTGTGGGCGGGGACTCTCTAAGCAGACACTTCATGATTCCTCTGTGCTATAAGATACCATGTGCTGACAATGTACTTAGATTTTTAGGGTACAGGGTTTAGATGCACTTTTATTTAGTTTCTGAAGATTCTACTAATATCTGACCTCTACGTGACACATCTCAATAGTCAGATCCTACTTGACAAAGGTTGAGGTGACCGAAACGTTGTGCTAATTAATTATGATCTGAAATAATTTGTTTCCTGTAATTATATTTACCACGGTGAAGGCTTTTTGCAATGTGATATACTCACTGGAATAAAAATAACCATTTGAAAAAGACTAAATACCGGTGTGTGCCATGTTCTTCATACAATAAAGAAAAAAGAGTCATGAGATGGATATAAGACACAATGACACACTCAGCTTTGCTACCTCACCTATAAAACACACAGTCAGCACTGATATGCCCCCTGCCCTTGGATCCAGAGCTTATGTTGTGTGTACAGCTGATGCTGGACAAGAAGTGTCTGTGTCTGCAGTTTCCTCCTTGCCTCTTGCCCCTCCCCCTGCAGTACAAGAGAAGCTATATATGCTAGAGGAATCTGTCAGACCATAGTGAGAAGTTTATGGTTGAATCTAGGTACAAACAAATTATAAACACCAGGACTGATAGAAACAGGTTGGAATTATATCTGTGAAATTGCTGTATTTTTGTTAATAACATTGAATTATAGAATGTGTTATTTTGTTAGCTGGAGTATAATCAAGAATGTTGTCTTCATGGGAATATCCCTTTAAGGGTAGACATACCCATGTATGGTTGAGCTGTTTGGGTCAAAGTCAAATGAAAAATCCCTCATTGGTGTTTCCTTCATTGATACCATATCTCAAAGCTAAAGTATTGCATGCAATATTCATTGTTTGAGAAAATTGACAGAAGTGCCAGATCCAAGTCCTTGCCGTTAGACTTTCCTGCCGGTCTGGCAAATATTTTCTCTTTGATGATTACGATGAGGACAATGCTGATGATAGTTTTTGAAACGTATCCACGAACCTGTGTCAGCAATACTGATACAACCTATCTGTACTTTAATTTGGGGTCATTGAAAGTACTGGGTTTATTTTAGGTTCTACGACTATTACGTCTCTCATCTATTGCCAGTAATGAGGTAGCATTATTTAGCTTCACTCTCCTGTATGTGATATAACACATATGGGGAACAATAAAATGGTCTTTGCTCTTACCCTTAATAATTGCACAACGATTCCAGATCAGGGGTCCGAACCAGTAAATGAAACCGCAAAAATTTTCTACAAAAGGACACTCCTAAAATTAGAAGCTGTAAATGTCAAGTATGTGTCTCTTCTTCTCTAATTGGGATAAACCATAGTTGCTATTAGGACTCATGACATAGACTTTTTGGAATCTTGACCCCTGATGGGGATATGATTTGTAGCCGGTGGATATAAAACAAACAATACTAAGACTATACAGACTTGCTTTAAGCACCTTTTACTAGAAATTCTATAATACGTTTTAATAACCCGCCACTTTTGCAGTTTAATAAAAGTTTCCAGCCAGTAAAATTACGGAACTCGAAAGTTTAGAATCTGTGAACTTTACTATTGTTTAAGACAAATTAACTTTCTGTCACATTTTGAGACAAAACATACACTTGTGTCAATCCTGGGTTTGGGGTTTTTTTTTTTACTTTTTCGCTCTTAGAAATTGAATTATTTACAAATGTTAAGGTCTTTGTGAGGTGTTGGTATAGATTTTCCATATTTTACAGTCAAGGAACTCCATTATTCCCGAGACCCATCTGCACCGAGCACTCGATTAAAGATTACTCATGTCTTGTCTGAAGCTTTTACTGAATGTAATGGAGAGATGTCTCGAATATTCCTAATCTCCTTTACCTCCTATAAAAATAGATTTTATATCAATTAGCTCTGCTTGGACATTTGTCTCGCTGGTCGGGTGCGGAGCTCCCCGGCTCGGATCCCCTATTAAATTGTTCGCTTTCCTTCCTTTGCACCTGTCCTGCAGTTAAGTCTTTTAATTAAATATTCTAGACATTAACTCAGCCCAGTTAAAAGATGATGAATGGCTTTCCATTTATCTTAATGCTATTATCAGAGCTCTTAACCTGACAAGTCCTACATTTACCACAAGACGCTTCTACAAAAGATTGAGAGCAGCGAACATGACATAAAAGACACGCTTTATGTTGTGTTTATTACCTTTTTTTTCATTTATCCTAATCCCTTTTTACAGTGTCTGAATATTTATGAAAGTTATTGCTGGATTCTCACTGAAAAACAGGCAAAAGCTTTATCAGACAAGGAATGTTAAAATAAGTAATGGCTACTGGATTTTATTTGTTTATACATAAAAGAGATTGTATCTACACTTCTCTTATCTATCTACAGTACCTATATATCTCATATATAGGAGCAGGGCCGGCGCTAGCACTGGGCGTACCGGGGCAAGTGCCGAGGCCCAGACCTGCTGGGGGGGCCCACGTAAGGCTGTACATAAGGAAACCATGGGGTGAGGGGGACTGTATCTAATGAATCCATAGGGGGTGAGGGGGACTTTATATAAAATAACCCTGAAGGAGCTGCATATAAAATAACCATGAGCGGAACAGGATTGTCCTTTAGTTTCTGAATTTTTACTGCCGGCATGTGAATTCACGGCAAAGGGGCCCACTGAGGCTCTGTCTCCCAGGGGCCTACCTAAACCTGTAGCGAACCATGTACAAGAGGTCACCTACTTAAGGACACCTGACTTACAGATGACCCCTAGTTACAGATGAACCTTTCTCCCCACTGTGACCTCTGGTGATGATCTTTGGATGCTTTACATTAGTCCAAGGCTGAAATGATCAGCTGTAATTTGTATGTAATGAAGTTTTATTGCTAATTATTTTTCCCATTACAGCAAAAAATTTTGAAAATCCAATTCTCACTGGGACAAAAAATTATTTGGCTGTAGTAACAATTATAATATATACCAGTTCCAACTTACATACAAATTCAACTTAAGAACAAACTTAGAGAACCTATCCTGTACATAACCCGGGGACTGCCTGTATATCTACAGTATAGAGTATATATCTTTCTTTCTATCTATATATATATTAATCAGCACAAAAAAAATTGGTGCACGCCAACAATGACCAGACAGAACTCAAACACGGCCAAGATAAAGTTAAAATAGTGGTCCTATTATTCCATAGTGATAAGTGACTATGTTTCAACTCACACACAACCAATCTGCTTTAGAAAGGCTTTTTGTGAGCTGAAAGCCACATATATTTGCCCCCAAAACTCCACTCCCCTGCAGGCATTGAGAAAAGTCTAGGATGGTTTGCACAAAAAAAATCTGCACAACAGACTGTATGCCAGATTTATCACCTCCTAAAATAAATTCAACCCCAAAAAATAAAATAAAACTGGCACAAATATCCAGATTCCATAAATGACCCTAATATTTATTATAAGAATAACCCCCCCCCCCACGTACCTTAGTTTCAGTAAAAGCTTCTGGTCCTGTCTGTAAACCAATCACAAGTAACGAGAGGGGTGAGGCCAGAAATTAGCCATCACATGCAGAATGAGTGTGAGGCTATTACTTCCAGTCCAGAGACCAAAAAACAACCTTTCCAACTTGAAGGTGGGTGGGAACCCTTATGTTATTTTCCATTTCTACACAAAAGTTGCAGCGTTTATGTTAAAACTTGCCTACTTGCCTATAAAATATTGGCTGCAAAATCTTATACAAATGGGCAGAGAAAAGTCACTTTTAGACACTGGAGTGCGGGAGTCTCTATAGATGTCCTTATCTTGTGCTCTATAGCATGAGCCGACCCCCTGTGTGTTATAAAACCAGAAATACAGACAGTTAAATAAGTAGGCGGGAGCTGGATCTGTATCTGAAGCTCATACTCCTATTCCATGGAAAAGTGATTTAGGAGATTTGAAAGATGAGATTCTTATCTTTACAATGACACCAGAAACATTGCTTTAGCTGATGTGAGACTATCCCACCAGGTCATCTCTCTGCTCATTTCCACATACCTATTACTACCATCCTCTACCTGACGGTGCTGGTAGTTTTGTGGTCTTACATCTACTGCTCCTTTAAATAATTTAATATTATAAAATTAGGACCTATACTTCTTTAGTGGTAATTTTGACTACTGTATAATTTCCATTGGTAAGTTCTTGCCCATTCGTCTTCTATGTTGTGTATTTATGGTAATTTTTACAACATATTCAGTGGAAATATTTATTGGTGTCATTGTCCTTACATTGGAAGGATTCCAGGGCTGATGCCAGATGAGATTATTTATTTATAGGGTTAATTACAATTGTAATCATAATTGATTATTTTCCTTTCCACTACAATAATATATCAAGGCTTATTAAGAAGCGAAACAGACAGCAAGCCCTCAACATGATTTTCACTGTCAGGCCCAAAGTACTGTCCAGCATTAGTTATTATATGGAGGTAAATATTATAATCTTATTTATGAATCATGAACACAAAACCTATCCTTCACAATGCCCCTGTAAGTTACCCATGAATAATGGAGGTTTCATACAATGTAATCTCATACAACCTTAGATCTGTATAACATTGTAAGCTGTGCCAGTGTTACATTACACAGGGGCAAATTGTGAAAGATTTGCTTAACAACCAATCCAATTAGTCACCGCTGGTTTCATCAGAGATAACGATGAGCCGACCCACTGCAATGCTTGGGTCCATGCCAGACTTTGACCCAGACTTAAGCAAGTAATTCTGGTTTGGCTAAATCCCAATCACCATGTCGATATCTGGTGTTAATTCTTTAAAGGGGTATTCCGGGAATATGAACGTCTGATACAAAAACTGATAATGCTATAAATAAATTATTAAAACAAAACTCAATGTCATTAATTACAAAATGGAGCTTAAATAGTTTGATTTTAAACAGTATTTCTAAAGTATGAGGGGTTATCACCAAGATGGCACTGGAAGCTACAAGTCCCATGATCCTTCAGTTCTCAGTAACTCCTCCTTCTTCTTGTGCTCTGCTCCCTCTGATGATGTAACATACTGTCTTGCTCTGTTACCATAGTAATGATCTGTAACTGCCATCACTGCACATTGCCGCACTAAGATGGGTCTCACCACAACACTGACTATACTGGATGCACTGCAACCAAACGACTACAGCCGAATTTAGTGGTGATCATACGACCATGTCCAGACAGGTGCAGGACATGTGATGTGGACATGTGACTAGCGGCCATCTTCTGTCCTGTGTCTGCTCTGCGCTGAGAAATTATCAAAGGGCCGGTAGCATTTTAATTCTGCATCACAGTCTATGTCCACAGAATTTTTCTGGTGAGGTTAGAAAAATTAAAAATAAAAAAAGGACTTATTTGTATATGAATTATGCTTATTTCTGTAATACCCCTTTAAATGTTGCCGGTAAAGTGAAACCACTTACTCGACTCTATGATCACCAACCCCCAGTGTCTACATGGGGAGCAATGATCCTCGGGAAAAAGTAGCATTTAAAGAGTTAACATGTGCAATCAGTTCCAGCACTGATTGCGGGTGTTGCCAGTAGTGTTGAGCGTTCAGGTAAGGGAACCCAGGCCAAACTTGAACGGGTCAGATCATCCCTAATCATTGAGTTATTAAAATAAAATGTATTTCCGAAAATTTAAAAAGAACTTATAGCTCCCCTTATGGCTGTTTCTAGAAATAAACCCAATTTATTTTAAAAAAATCTTTAAAAATAAAAAAAATGAACTTGGAATCCTTCAAGAAAGAAAGTTAAAATATATGTATATACTTTTTCCCCAATATTTTACAATATCAGTGGTGTGTCATTAGGACAGGATATTGGTAGGGGCCCAGCTGCCGGACCCCTGCTGATCTGTGGGGCACAGCAGTTCTGGTTATAAACATTGCTTTGTGACATTTAAAAATCGTGTCAAATTGTGCTATCAATCACAGTCTTCAGGATATATTTGCCCTAATGAACATGTGACAAGTTCCCAGGCCGCACACATTCCATAATCTCAGTCTTCCTGTCAGTAGAGTTGTGGGAAATTTCACTTTTACATCTGAGTATTGTTTATCATGCAATGAAGTATCAGTAGGAATGTTACATGTTAGTAAGGCAGCTAATGATAGCTAGAGGGAAACTATTGTTACCTGCACACAACATGTGTAATTAGAAAATGGATGATGTTAAAGAAAATCAAAGCTCATCCTCCTTTCTTCTTAATGACTTCTATATAGATAACACTGACCCATCATTACATCACTACTGACAATAGATGATTTCACAGCTTATCCCCTCCCCCTCCCTGTACAATGACCTCTATATAGATAACACTGACCCATCATTACATCACTACTGACAATAGATGATGTCACAGCTTATCTCCTCCCCCTCCCTGTACAATGACCTCTATTTAGATAACACTGACCAATCATTACATCACTACTGACAATAGATGATGTCACAGCTTATCTCCTCCCCTTCCCTGTACAATGAACTATATATAGATAACACTGACCCATCGTTATATCACTACTGACAATAGATGATGTCACTGCTTATCTCCTCCCCCTCCCTGGACAATGAACTATATATAGATAACACTGACCCATCATTACATCACTACTGACAATAGATGATGTCACTGCTTATCTCCTCCCCTCCCTGTACAATGACCTCTTTATAGAAAATACTGAAACATCATTTACATCACTACTGACAATAGATAATGTCACAGCTTATCTCCTCCCCCTCCCCATACAATGACCTCTATATAGATAATAGTGATCCATCATTTCATCACTACTGACAATAGATGATGTCACAGCTTATCTCCTCCCCCTTTCTCTATAATGACCTCTATATAGATAACACTGACCCATCATTACATCAGTACTGATAATAGATGATATCACAGCTTATCTCCTCCCCTTCCATGTACATTGACCTCTATATAGATAACAATGACCCATCATTACATCACTACTGATAATAGATGATGTCACAGCTTAATTCCTCCCGCTCCCTGCACAATGACCTCTATATAGATAAGGCTGACCCATCATTACATCACTACTGACAATAGATGATGTCACAGCTTATCTCCTCCCCCTCCCTGTACAATGACCTCTATATAGATAACACTGACCAATCATTACATCATGTGTTTATGATTTTTACTGTTTATTTATATTTATATCAGTTCTAGGGAAAGGGGGGTGATTTGAATTTTTAGGTTTTTTTATTATAATTTTTTTTTTTAAACTTTTTTAAATTTTTATTTTTACTATTTTTTAGACTCCCTAGGGTACTTTAACCCTAGGTTGTCTGATCGATCCTACCATATACTGCCATACTACAGTATGGCAGTATATGGGGATTTTATTCCTCATACATTACAATGTGCTGATAGCACATTGTAATGAATGAGTTAACCCGAAGTAGCTTCCGGTCTTCGTGAGACCCGAAGCTACCATGGCAACGGATCGGCGCTCCCCGATGATGTCACGGGGAGCGGCGAACCGCGGAAAGATGGCGGCTTTGCCGGCGGCGTTCTGCAAGAAAACACTCGCGATCCTATCTATCTATCTATCTATCTATCATATATCTATCTATTGTCTATCGTTTATCTATGTATCTATCTATCTATCTATCTATCTATCTATCTAAGATAAAGGAAAGTCCAGAGCAGCACAGCAACTTCGGTGGGTGCTTGATAAAGGCTCGTAATGAGCTGAAACGTCGCTAATGGAATAAAGACACCCACTTTATTTTGACACCATTTACGGAGTGCTGCCTTTTCCTCAACTTATCTATCTATCTAACTATCTATCTATCTCCTATCTATCTATCTATCTATCTATCTATCTATCATATATCTATCTATTGTCTATCTTTTATCTATGTATCTATCTGCTATCTGCTACCTTTGTACGCACATAAAAGGCAGCACTCTAAGGTTCCAAAAAAGAAAAGTGGTCTACTTTATTCCAAGTTTCGGTTCCTTAATGTTTGAGGAAAGTTCTTTGTAACCGAAACGTCACATTTGCATCATGGAATAAAGTTCAGCGCTTTCCTTTATGAAACCCTGTAACGCTGCCCAAAACCTTATGTCTGAGCACTCATCCTTGTTAGGTCGCTGTGCTTCTCAGAATTTTTTGGTTTTGTATCTATCATCGACAATCTGAAATATTTATCTATGTCATCTCCATCCATCTACCTATCTGCATATCTATTTTCCACTATTTTTATTTAATCTGGAAGTATTCTCTATCCCCCGTAGATATTACGTTTGTAGATGTTTAGAAAAATCAAGTAAAGTGAACCAATGGAATATTTTTCCCCGGTCATTTCCTGTGGATTGTCGATAAGTTATAATTCTACAATCACGTCTTTCTTCCTGTTTTCGGTGAGTGTAATAGATAGTAAACTCAATTCTTGAGAATAATGAATTGCCAGAACACGCACCGAGAAATCCACAGGAAGGAGGTTTATTATTTCTGAAAGATTTTCTTTTTTTTTTGTTTATCCTTTCTTTCTTTTATTGTTTTGTCTTTTTTATTACTAAACTTTATAGCGATCTGCCTTCTGTTTCTCAGAACCGTGGCTAATAAAATTATAGCGTTATTTTATGCCAAAAACAGTCCTTTGGGCCTATTTTTTTTCCCATTTTTTTCATGAAAGAATAGGAACAATCTATTTACTAAAGATTCTACTCCTTCCATAGCTGCACACTGAAAAAGTTAAGGTCAAAATTTCAGCAGTGCAAGACTTCTTTCTTTCAAAACATAACTTAGTGATATAGATTTGGTATCCGTGTGATTGAAGTGAACAAAAGAGTAAATGGGGGGGGGGGGGCAAATTTGGATGTGTTTTTCTGGCAATTCCATCACATATGGAAATTTTTTCCCCCAGATCCCCAGTACAGTATATGGCATGAATTGATTATAAATTGTAAAAAAACAGGGATATACGAGTGCACTTCCAGGTAAGATGGAACAAAGAACATGAATCCAAGAGGTAAGGGTGCACTTTGTTCTTTGTTACCTCTTGGATTCATGTTCTTTGTTCCATCTTACCTGGAAGCGCACCCATATATCCCTGTTTTTTCCAATTTATAATCAATTCATATCCCTTCAGTTTCCTCACCCGACCGCAGGGGGGTCTGCTGCATCCGTTAGCTACTGATTACAAAACCACCATCAAGAATTATCCCTTGATTATTCCATCAACATTTTATTAACATCTATCAACCAGCCCACCTACTATTATATTTCAGGCGCCGGCAACCACCTCCATTTTTTCTAATATCATACATTTTTGGCATAGAATATTAAATGATGCCGTCCGGAAGTACAATTTGTCCAACAGATAACAAGCCCTTGCATAGTTTTTTAAATGGAAAAATCAAAAAGATATGGCTAGTGGGAGTGGAAGGAAACAAAGGGCCAAAAAAAACCTGAAAGTATTGAAGATTTTTCGTGTTTTCATCTTTCCATTACAAACTTTTTTACTTTTTAATTAATGGACATAAATGTAGTTTTTAGCATTTTTTTTGGGTACATACTTATTTTAAATAAGCATTTATTTTTTGGGTGGCACGGAAATGGAGTTCTGTTTTGTGGGTTTTTTCAATTTGTTTAGCTTGTTACCGTAGCTTAATTTTGCAGGTTAGTAAAATTCCCAAATATAGAAATAATTTTAAAGTTTTTTAAAAATGTATAACTTGTGAATATTGATCGGTGGACCCATTCGGGTTCATGTTTGTTGCGACGTGAACAAAAGTGGGTTCTGTACCCAAACTCACTAGTAATATCTGCTTGCGGTGCTGGCATTAACAGCAGGTGTTAACCTATTAAACGGCATCAACATGTGAGCAGCCGCATTATCCCTAGGATCATCAATCCTTGTGATGTCATTGGAAGTGATGATCTTTGGGAAAATAGCAACCTGAATGTGCTGCCGGTATTTAAAAGGTAAACACCTACAATAGGTGCCAATACCAATCACAGTGTTACCACTGGGGGTAATCTCAAAGGCTGAGACTGAATCCCAATCTCTATCTGAAGTCCGGCTCAGGTTTCAGGGATTTGGACATGCAATTTTCAGCATAGACCCGAACATTGAGGTTTGTGTCTGCTGTGTGAGGGCTTTTTTTTGCAGGATAATTTGTTGGATTAATTTCTATTTTTACATTACAATTTTGCAATAAGTATATCATTTCATATTCTTTTTTACATTATAATTTAGTCCCACTAGAGCATTTAAACTTGATCACTGATAAAATTATATATGTAACCCATGGAAATAGGTCAGTTTTACAAAGTTTGACAGAGCCTTATCGCTGTATTAAGATATGTACCTCGGGGCGTCAATAACTCAGATAATCTATAATCTCATCAGTGGGGTAAATGGGGTAATGGAGGGGTTAAATAGGCAGTATTAGAGATATCTATGGACCCAGCAGCTGTGGAGGATTAGAGATATGTAACACAAGTCCGGTCCTGCTGTTAATGTTAGGTAGACCAAAAGTACCCACAATATTTCCATGATGAAATGGGAGCGGTAATAGGCAGCTTTCAGTGATGTACATGTTAAGGGTCTAACTGAAAAGAATTTGTTTCCACGTTTTTGTACTACTTTTATTTTAAAAAATTTGCTAAGAAACAAATCCAAGCGAATTTACAAAAATATAATTTAAAAGCATGGAATATCCAAACGCCAAACAATTCCTAAAAACATTATCTAAGTCCTGGAAATATGCAGAAATTAAATGTGTTCTTCAAAAAAGTTTCCCTTGAAGCACCTTGTCCGTCAGCATTAAATTTTCCTCTGTTGCCCAGTATGTATTTTGGCAAAGTCATCGTAGGTGCATTTGCCGGCAGCTTCAACCTTCTCTCCAGAAGCGTCTCAATATTATACATTCCAGAGCGATTATTGCGACTTTACAAAAATTTGTTCTGACTTAAAAAATTAAAAGAATATAAATTCATCTGGCAATGATTTTCTTACAGGCTTGAGGAATTCAACAGGTGTAGACTTGAGAAAAATAGGCTGCAATGTATATTACATATGTTCCATATTTCACATTGACACATACATTAATAATCCATCTCGGCGGCCAAAGTAAAAAAGATCTGTGTCTAATTCTATCGGAAAATATCATCTTAGGGGTCTATCTAAAAAAAAATGAGCGTCTTTCATGTTCGGTTTATACAACTGTATTATGTGTCCAAACTAACATCGACTTTAGTCTACACAAAAGACGAAAGACAAGAGGTACCGTAGAGATGACTTTTCTACAAAAACATGACTAACACTTGTCCCTATGTAATGCACATGTATTTTCTATATAATACTGATGTATTTTTTATATAATGCTGATGTATATTTTCTATATAATACTGATGTATTTTTTATATAATGCTGATGTATATTTTTTTAACCCTTTTGCACAATTTCTAACATGTAGAAAATACACTCCATACTACATATTCAATCTCTTGATATACTTCATTCACATCTGCATTGGCTTAAGATCCCATCAAAAGCATCAGCCAAATAAAGTATGTTTTACTTTTTTGACCAATAAAATGATAGACACCATAATGAAAACACTATGGGGGTCATTTATCTTTAGTCGGGACATTTGTGTGTGTCATTTCTTGTTTTTTTCTGGTATTTCAAATTGTTGGATTTATCTTAGAGGTTGATATATCAGGAGGCTGAGTCTATGGGGGTTGATATATCAGGAGCAACATAGGAAATTTTTTGTGCAGCTAACTTTGCTAAGTGAGTGAAAAAGTCGCAAATTTAGGCAAAAATATATCAAATTTGCCAAAAAAAAGTTGCAATAAGAGGACAAAAAGAGAAAATTTTGAGTTAAATGACCCCCTATGAGACACATTTCAAACATTTTCAGAACTTTCAGATAGATCTAGCATACATAGAAATTTATAAGCCATTCACTGTTAAACAGGAAAGACCACTAAAATCAGAGAGCGGACCATAGAAAAAAACAAAAAAAGCAAAACCTATCCTAAATAGCACTGATGTCTGCTTAAAAATCAAGTCATAGCCCATAAGAGCCATCAATGTCCATAAGCCCATAATATCGCCACAGACATGAATATTATATTTTATCTGAAGACTATCAATATACCAAAATATTTTTTACTGTTTTATGAATAAATTAGTCTGGTCTGTAATATTATGGCCTTTCATTGCATCTTGAAGGAGACAGCATCGTAACTCGGTAGAGGTCCGGTTTATTTTTTTCTTTGTTTGGAGATTACATTCCAATGTTCCGGTGATGGAGTACAGTGGCCTCTCCCAATTGCTTTCTAAAATGAGGGCTATAACTTGAAAGCAAGCAGAGGGTTCAGTGACTTTGAAAGCAAGAATCTAAAGGGAAAATAAGGCATCTTTTCACCAAATGGATAATAAAAAATTTAAACCAGGCCTATAAAAAATTTTGTTGGGGCGCTGGTACAGATTTTACATTGGGGTCCATTATCATTAAGCTTCAGCTGTGTCTAAAACTATAATAATAATAATTAATTTTTATTTGAGCCATACATGCTTATACAGAACTTGGTGGTACATGTTCCCCGAAACACACACATATATCAGCTCCATTTTTACAACAATACAAGAGATGTAGTCATTAACAGTAACATATACTGTTATCATGAATCAGAACAGATGACAAGTATAAGAAGAGATACAAAATAAAAATAAAGAAAAAAGTTAAATATATATATATAGTGAAACTCAGAATTGCTGTGAAATTTGATTGAATTAAAAAAGTAGCGGTAATGTGTAGATGTCTGCTGTTTTGGATCCAAAAGTTTCCTATCTTAAACTTTCTAAAGTAAAAATATTTCTTTAATTTATTATTAACGTATATACTCAAGTATAAGCCGACCCAAGTATAAGCCGAGGTCCCTAATTTTACCACAAAAACCCGGTACAACCTATATTTCTTTTATTCGAGTATAAGCCAAGTTTGGGTTTTCAGCACAATTTTTTGTGCTGAAAAACTAGGCTTATACTCGAGTTTATATGGTACATTAAAATAATGCAAAGAAAAAAACGAAAGAATAATAATATTTATGATAATATTTGCAATAATATTAATGGTGATATTGTTTGTAATTCTATTATACTCACTGGTACTGTTTTTGTTGCTCTTATGCTTTTATTTGTATTACAAATACTAATAGGGAATATATTTTTAGGAAAATAAATATTGCAAACATAATTACAAATGGAATTTTCAGAAGGTATAAAAAGTTGAACATTCAATGTCACAGAACTCTTTGTTGGTCCTCAAAAACTCACGTATTCCTATATATCGGAAAAATTGTGATGGGTCGAGAGCAATAAAGACAAAAAACTAACAGTAAATCTTCATGTTTTATAGAAGGTTAAAAGTTCTAAAAGAAACTAAACTAATTGCAGGTCATTTTTTTGCCAGACCCAGGAGTTTGTCATATGATATATGTTGTAGTCTTATTGAGATTCCTGCAGCTGTTCAGAAGATCCATGAAAATGATGTTGACATTCCCAAGCTTTTTCTTTTTAAATAAAGACATTTAACATAGATGGAAAGAGCACGACTTCCGAGACTACAAAAGGAGATTCTCTCTGGATGAGGAATCTGTCTATTTGTACAGAATGGTTTAATATGCTACATGAACTCTATGGATAAAATAGACCGGCTATACAGTACACATCAAAATACTTTTATGTCCCATAATAACTATATCCGCACCTTATTTTACCCGTTTTTCTAATTTCCTATTTTTTAAGGAATTGTGTGATGAAAATAAAGTGGCCATGTCTGCAGTAAGTAGATAAAGCTGGAATTAAATGGTGTATTCTTAATAGTTTTAGATAATACTCAGTAGTAATTGTAGTAGTGTAGAAGTATTATTCGGGAATCGGAAATGAGTGCCAACCTTTCTCTCGACATGAGGAAGCCATGTTTTTTCCAGTAAGAGTAAGGGGGGATGTATGTATAATAAGAGGCTCAATGTATGACCCCACACCTGTGACAAGTCAGGGACTGGCCCATGTACTGGGGCTAATGTCCTGGAGCAGGACCAACTCCGTGGCTTGGCATGGCCCAGTCTGCTCCCCTTCCAGCCCACTTGGTGTGGAGGGGATAAGAGGGGTGAAAGTCACAACTCCTGGCATCATATCAGGAATTGGGACTTTTGTAAGGCTTGTACGCCAGTACAGGCCTTGGTAAAATCCCATGTGCTAAAAATATTTTGAAAATTGTATAGTATAAAAATAAACCTACTTATAAAAAAACAAAAACAACAGTGAAATATTAACACAGGACATCTGATGGCTGTATCTATTTATTGGCTGTAATAGGTCACTGCTTGGGCGTATGATTGGCTGCAGTAGCTATGTGAGCCATGTCACCAATAGGAATATGAAGTAGAGATTCCCGCCACACTAGGTAGAAATAGAAAAGGATTTTGTTTGGATGGACAACCCTATAGCAGGATTCTGCTCTAGATTCTAGGGTATTATGTGGACAACTTTGGAATATGTATGTGTAGAATATATTTAAGTTCACCCTTACCTACTAGCCATGGATGTAATTTTCCACGGTGGACACCCCTGGCCAATCACAGCCATGCTTAGTAGATAGGGTTGTCAATTTGCTACATTGGCTGCACAACCGTCAAAAGATCTGGATCAAGAGGGACACACTTGAACCCTGGACCCGAACTTAAAAAGCAATCCCGCTCATCTCTAGTCACCTTTCTCTCACCTTACTCTACCTACCTTTCTCTCTGCTTGTGAATGGTGGGTGCGAGCACCGAAAATTCGCATTGGAATAAACTTCACTTTTGAACTTCAAATTACCTTGGAGTGCTGCCTATTTTTGTTTTTTTTTTACTCAGAATTATGGATATCTTCTGTTATAGACAATTCCAAAAGTTATTATTCAATGTGTAAAGTCGCAAATGGAACAGCCCTGTATAAAGACATAAAAAATTTAAACATTTTTAAGAGCCATTATGATCATCATTGGTCTTTCCATTTAAATTATTTATCTGGCTAATTTTGTCCTTCAGGGACCTTTTCTACATGGAGTACTCTTAGGTTTTTAATAAATATCACATTCTGAAAAAATTGTGAAATTAGCAATTGTTATTTGCATTTCTCGAATATATACATGAATCTTTATCTTATACAACATGATAAAAAGATGTGGGGGAATGTTACTTTTTTAACCTTTCCTTCATAAGTATTTATAATTATAATTTGCATTTTACATAAAATAATATTACAAAAACAATAATTTAAATGAGAATTTTATAAATTTACTTGCATTTTTCTAACCGTAGTATGTAGCAGAATACTGATATACGGGTTGTAGATGCAGTTGGTGGCCTCTTTCTCTGCCATGGACAACCCTAATGTAATTACTGTAAGCAAAGCCGCTTATCCCAGCAGGGAATAAACCTGAGGTTCTCATAATATAATGTACACACAATTGAACAAGGCCTTGAGCCTGAAAAGAAACCACTTGCACTTGATTTGTTTCTTGAGTAAACCGTAATGTAATTCACTGTCTTCAAGCACCGGCAGTTTCTAAGGATTCTTAGTCTTTCTCCTCAACACCCTCTACATAATAGACTTTTTGCTATTTCTTGAGTAATTCTTTGTTAAAACCATAAGAAAGAATATTACAATTAAAAAAAATGTTGACGGAAATACTAACTTGGTGTTTATATAGTTGTAATAACTTTTTTTATTTAGAAAAATATCCCCCCCCCAAAAAAAAAATACACTCATAGATGATAATTATGATACTATCTGCTAAGTAGCATAATGAAACAGCAATACAGTCCCCTACTTAAGAACACCTGACTTACATACGACCCCTAGTTACAAACGGGCCTCTTGATTTTAGTAATTTACTGTACTTTAGTCCTAGGCTACAATAAACAGCTATAACAGTTATCAATGGTGCCTGTAATTAAGATTTATTGTTTATTCTGGTTCTTATGACAACCCAACATTTTTAAAATCCAATTGTCACAGAGACCAAAAAAATTTCGGTTACAATAATAAAGTATACGGTTCTGACTTACATACAAACTCAACTTAAGAACAAACCTACAGAACCGATATTGTATGTAACTCGGGGACTCTCTGTATATTGAAAGAGATATTTCATTATTTATCTATTTCTACCAATTTTTGGGGGGATTCTGGAACACATCTACAAATTATGGCCTAAACATTATCAAGGCTGTTGTCTCCTACAACCAGGTTTCCTATAGTAGATGTAGTTACAGAGGAAATAGACATAAAAAATAAATAGATAATCGATAATGTTCCCCAAATCTCTTTTCTGAAAATAATAAAAATAATAACCTAAATAACAGACATAATTTTACGTAATAAAAATATAGAAAAAAATGAAATAAATAACAGCAACAAATTTTTCCCGAGCCTTGTCCCAGCAAAAGAGACAAAAGCAAATATGCAAATTCTCTTTCATATTTTCTCTAGGGCACAAATAAAAATAAAACTATATTTCATATACTTTTTTAAAGAATTTGTGTACTTTGTATTAAAAAAACAAAGCCTAAAACATTTTTAATGAAATTTTTAATTTAATCAAAAATTATAGATGTTAACTCATATTTGAGAAGCTTCTTTACCACCCACTTTTATCTTATGTAGGTAAATGATTTTCTTTGTTGCTGACTATAGGTCAGTGGTCTCTGGCAGGTCCGCATTAGCTTCTCACATTGAAACTGTTTGGTCTCTAATTTGATGCATTGTAGGAAGAAAATGGGCTTGTCAAAGGTCATGAGAGTTTTAGAAAACAGTCATTAGTAATTGTCATCCTCCGTACCTACAATGTCCCTGTGCCAGGATTTCACCCCCTAAAGAGTTATAATTCCACATTATAAAATTTGGTGAAAAAAAAAAACTAAAAATGTGTTAAAAACCTTCTCTTAAGATTTTTGTTGATGGAGGTTGTTGTGCAGAACCAAAGATAAGGTTGCCAAAAAATGTAAAGGTATAAAAGACCTTCACCAGAGGTCACAGTGGGCAGAAGGGTCCATCTGTAACTAGGGGTCGTCTGTAAGTCAGGTGTTCTTAAGTAGAGGACCGCCTGTATATAAGGCCGCAAACTTGCGGCTGGATATGCGTCCCCACAACGGCTGTGTGGAAGCAACCTCATTTCGCATTTTCTAATGCAGTCTGCGAACGGCGACTGTATTTTGCCTTCCATAAAAAATTTAATAGAAAGTGTCAGAATATGGCTTTCAATGCATTTTTTAATATAAGGTTTTAGAATTTTTTTAAAAGATTTAAGACTAAATAAAACTAACGTAATTATACTGCCCCAAAGGTGATGTGAAATCTGGACACATCGAAAGATGCAGAAACAAAATCCATCAGAATATGCCGCTACTGTGGTTTTTTCCATTTCTGCCACATTTGGAATTTAAGACAATTACAAGTCTTACAGATAACAAGACATCAAATAGCTCTGAAAAAGGAAAAATAAAAAATGGCTTGTGGAAAGGGGGGAATGCAAGCTTAAAAAACAAAAAATATTTACTTGTAGATCCAGGCACCGTGACTGTAGTAATCGTTTGATATTTGTTATCCATGGCCAATAAGCCAGAAGTGCTATTGGGGGTGTTACCAGAGCCTCCCCATGCTCTGTCTTCACAGGTTCTTACACTGTCTCACTCTCTTGTTCTCTCAGCACTTCCCCTCTCCTTCTGCTTGCTCTCACACATTGGGATGGGGAAGTGTACCTGCTCACTCTCTTTACCACTCTCATTAGCATAATTATAAAAGTTGATTTTAGAAGGGAGGAGGCCATGGATACCAAATATAAGAAGATTATCACAGTCACTGTGCCTGGATCTATGAGTAAGTGCAGCTGGTTTATCATGATGGATTTTAATGGTAGATTTGAATTAACATGACTGCTGCCAATCCCTGATCTTAGCTGTGATGCTGGAGTATGTACTAAGGCTCGTTACTGACTGTATTGATAATATGTACCATGTATGTGATAGCATCTGTTTAGTAATACTAGGAACCACCAAATTGGCATCACTGAATTTATTTTTAACTTACGACTTCTTTCTATAAAAATCCTAGACACCTTTTTTTTATAATATACCGGCATAATATGATATGCTCAATAGCAATAGTCCCATCATTTGGACTTGCTTCTTTATTCAAAAACACTACCGGTTGCTGGTGACCACCTCTGTATTCATACTTTGCCTGCCATGGTCACCTTCTTTTTCTTGGGGTCAGGATAAAGGTCAAAGGCCATCCTTTTCTGGATATAGGTTCAAGACTTAGAGGTGGGACGCATCCTTCAGAAAATTATGGGTAGCACGCTGGCTGAGTGGGTTGCATTACAGCCTTGCAGCGCTGAGGACCTAGGTTGAAATCCCAAGGTCAACATCTGCAAAGAGTTTGTATCTTCTTTCTGTGTTAGTGTGGGTTTCCTCCGGGTCCTCTGGTTTCCTCCCACAGTCCAAAACATACTGGTAGGTTGATTAGATTGTGAGCCCCATTGGGGACAAGGACCGATTTGGCAAACTCTGTGTAATCTATGTGCACTATATAAATAAAATAATAATTATTATTACCCTACAATATTCTAAGAATGAAATAAAACCCTTTAACGAAAGAGAAATAGCTACATTTTCTGAATTCATTATTGCTGCTTGATATTAGACGAAACGCTTCATTTCATAAGGTTTTCTACATTATACAAATTTCCCATTTCTACATTATTCAAACCCACAATATCTGCGGTTTCACATGCAAATCCTATGTTTTTTGTCGTCGTTCAATGGGAACTACTTAACTTTTAATGGGACATTGACAGTTTATCAATGGATATTGATGGAGAAGGCTTTACCCTAGAATATTGAAGAGATTTGCCTTCGCTCGGGTCCGGGTCTTATATTCCTGTTACTCACATTCTCAACATTTGGCAAAATACACAGGCGCATTCTTAAAGAGACCCCTCATTAAAGAATAGTGGGCTTAGTCCTTTTCACAATCACCAATGAACTTTATGTTGTCATAATTCACAGCAGAGAAATGCTAATGAGCGATTATTAGAGATCCTGGGGGTTTCGCTAATTTCTTCGTTAGATTTCTTCAGCCCAGCGGGGTGTTACATAGACTCACACTTACTGCTTATTTAGCACAAGCTTTGTCATTGTTCCCGGTACAAAGGACCCAAAATCCTCTTGATGCACCACATTTTACTACAGAACGGTTTTTGTGATCTCCTTAAAGCTGAACAAAATCCGCTTTTTGTTATCTTGGCCTCAGATGTGTTCAACAAAGTAAAAACGTTCCCCTTTGCTACAAGTAGAAATATTCAACAGTGCAACATAACTTCCAAAAATAATATTATTAGTTAAATAAATAGATGCTAGATACATTGGGACCTTACCCGGATACTGCCCTTGGCTGGAGGTCCAAAAGTAAAAAAATTCAAGTGGAAATATTCAATATTACCATATAATAATAATAATTTCCAAAAATAATATTAATAAATCAGTTAATAAATAAATAGAAACCCCTAGAGACCCCTATTGCTTACACTGATGTTACCCTTGGATGTAGGTCCAAATGATGAGACCAGGGCAGCTTTAACCATAGGTCAAAGGGTGCAGCTGCACCAGGACCCTATCAGCAGGGCTCCCCTTGTCTGTCCTAATGTGAACTCTATTCACATCCTTAGATAGAGCTGAGTTCAGATCACTGCAATCACAGTCTTTGTCTGAGTGTGTTCTGATTTGGGTGGTTCTGGAGAGAGGTAAATCACACTACTACTACTACTACTCCCATGGAACTGATCCTGCTATCATGAAAGTAGGGAACTGCACTGTATTACTACTCATAACCTGTATATATGAACACAGCGCAGTGCTACTACTATTCTGTATATGGGCACTACACAGTACTACTACTCCTATCATGTATATATGGACATAGTCTGGTATTACTATCATATGATGTATATATGAACACATCACAGTACTGCTATTCTGTATATGGGCACTATACAGTACTACTACTCCAATCCAATAGTATAGTATTACTACTCCTATCCTGTATATATGGGCACAACACAATACTACTACTATTCTGTATATGGGCACAATACAGTACTACTACTCCCATCCTTAATATATGGACATAGTTTAGTATTACTACTCCTATCCTGTATATATGGACATAGTATGGCATTACTACTCCTATCCTGTATATTTGGACACAACACAATACTACTACTACCCTGTATATATGAGCACTGCACAGTACTACTACTCCTATCCTGTTTATATTGACATAGCATGATATTACTTCTCATATCCTCAATATATGGACTACAACTATGCTGTATATATAAGCACTGCACCGTGCTACAGTACTACTCCTTTCCTATACATTGACATCGCACACTAATACTACTCTTATCCTGTATATATGGACATATGATGGTATTACTACTCATATCCTCCATATATGAGTAAAACACAATATTATTACTATTCTGTATTCTGTATGTGGGCACTGTACAGTACTATGTCTTCTATCATGTATATATGGAAATAGCACAGTACTACTACACCTATCCTGGATATATCTACACAACACAGTCCTAGTACAACTATTCTGTAAATACGGGCACTGCACAGTACTACTTCTTCTATCCTGTAGTATATATGGAGATAGCATGTTATTACTAGTCATATCCTGTATATATGAACACAACACAGTACTACTACTATTCTGTATTCTGTATATGTTCAGTACTTCTACTCTTATCCAATATACACTCACCGGCCACTTTATTAGGTACACCATGCTAGTAACGGGTTGGACCCTTATGGACACAACACAGTACTACACCTATACTGTGATAGAGCTGCACAAGTTCTTGAACTCTTATCTGTATATAATAAATACAACGCACGTATACTACTATTATATATATACTATATGGATAGGCCATTGCCTAATAGTATGCCTAACCTGATCATGTGAGCCACACTCATACAGTAATACTACTGTATCCTGTACATAAAGACGAAAACAGTAAACTACTATTATTATTCTAATTACATGGAATACATCTATCTATCTATAGATATGCCATTGTCCATCAAAAGACAACTTTAAACGGTGGGTTCTGTTCAATATTATTATCGGTACAGCCCTAAATTAGTCAAATAAATATCGGGACTGTTTTGGTTAATTGGGGATTTCACATAATAAATAAAGGACAACATTCAGTACATGTGATGTATTGATTCCCACAGTTAGATTTACTTATTGGCCCTTGGATGTACTTTTTAAATACTTTTTACTTTTTATTATTTTAGACCTGTTTGTTTGCTTCTTTGTTAGTATTAGGTATTACCTTATAGGCATGCCCCTGGTTATTAACAAGTCTTTAAGTTTTTTAATTACATAGATATGAGGCTATTGTTGCTGACTAGACCACACCAAATGAAAGTTGGGTGTATGTTTCCCAGCCTGAAATAAAACTGCTCTCTCTAGACATGTTAATGGCTTGTTAAACTCCAAATGATTTTTCATATGGTTACTTTGCCTTGTAGCCTTCTGAAACTTCCATATAAGTGGAACAGAAGTACAGTTACACAAACGTGGCCACATGTTATAAATACAGCGTTTTAATGTAAAAAGTCATATCAGGAATAATTAAAAACCGGCCTCTATAGGAAAGGGGAAATCGCAGTGCAAACAACTGCTTCCCCACTAGTAATCTAACTTTGCCTAATTAACCACATTTGGTGCATTAAAGGATTTTATAGAAAAAGTGTTGTCCAGGAGGTCAATTCAGAATCACTTTGCTTTTAATGACAGTAAAGGGGTATTCCACGAAGACAAAAATTCCTTAAATATATTTCAGATGGTTAAAAATAACCATTCTCTAACTTAATTTTATTAACAGATAGAAATGCTGCATCATTTCAGCGGATGGATTATAGCTATATAGCTGAGTATAGCGACCTACCGAGTATAAGCCGAGAATTTTAACACAAAAACCAAAACTCCGGGAAAAACCTATTGACTTGAGTATAAGTGAGGGGGGATGGTGGGAATTGCATGGTCACAAGCCTCTCCATTTATAGCCAGCCAGCCCCCTGTAGTATATAGCCTTGCCAGCCCACTGCAGAATATAGTCAGACCCCATATAAGCCTGCACACCCACTGTGTAGATAGCCAGCCAGCCCCATGCTAGGTATTAGACACCAGACCCCCGTAGATATAGCCTGCCAGCCCCCTGCCTAGTATATAGCCTGACCAGCCCCTGTATTATATAGCCATGCCAGCCCCTGTAGCATATAGCCCTGTCAGCCCGTTAGTATATATAGAACTGCCACCCCCTGTAGTATATAGCCTGCCAGCCCCCTAGATTATATAGCCTTGCCAGCCCGCATGCAGTATATAGTACGACCCCCAATATATAGCTGCCACCCCCCGCTAGTATATAGGCAGCCCCATGCTAGTATATAGAACAAGCCACCCTGTATATATAGCCTGCCCCAGCCACTTGTAGTTATATAGCCTGCCCAAGCCCCTGGATATATAGCCTGCACAGCCCCTGTAGCTATAGCGTGTCAGCCGTCTAGTATAAGACTGCCCCCACCCTGTAGATAAGCCTGCCAGCCCCCCTAGTATCTAGTTATAGCTGCAGCCCCTGCCCCCAATATAATGCCTGCTAAAAAAACATACAGTGTACTCACCTTCCGATGCCCCCCGGCAGGACTCTTTATACAGCAATGTCCGGCATTATGCTTTCCACATAGTAGAACCATCAGCAAGCGGTGAAAATATGATCCCTGTGAAGCGATGGCACGAGGGACATGAGCAAATGTCGGGGCCATCGCTGATAAAAAGAGGAACCTTGTCGGGGGGCAGCGCGATGGTTAGTACACTGTTTGTTTGTTTTTCTTTACTCGAGTATAAGCCGAGGTGAGTTTTCAGCACATTTTTTGTGCCTGAAAAATCGGCTTATATTCGAGAATATATACGGCAATTGTAAACCTGTCTCCATAAGCTGATGTTGTGTTTTTTGGTAACCCATGGCATCCAACCATAACACTCAGTCCTGACTATGGTCGGGCCAGTCTTCCATGTGGTTGATTCCTCTCATATGAACGTGTATCTCCTGTACTGCAAGGAGCAGGGGGAGGAGGGCAGAGAGCAGCAGAGTGGAAGCCACTTCCATTACCATAGTGTGAAGAAGAGACCAGCTCTACAAACACACATAAGCATAGACCAAGGTGGTGGTGGGTCTATAGTAGAGGTTGAGGTATAGTGTATATGTGTGTGTGTTGTAAGTGAGGATAACAGATGTGTGGCAGATATTGTAAAGAAAAAACTTCTGCAATTTGTGGGGCCAAAAAATGCAATGGAAAAAAAAGTACCAAGGCGGACACCAATGGTGAAACGAGTTTTAACTTGAAGGGCGTGCAGAGGGCTAGCCCACGAGCCTAAGGGCCCTTGAAAGGAACACCTAGACTATCGAATCTACACAGTATATCTGATGGCTAAATTCCTCGCACCTAATCTGTATTTGACTAATCTAAACACCTAATCAAAGTTTTTTCAAAAATGCTTATAAAAGTAATAGTTCCAATTACATTGAGAGGAGCTATTGTAGAGTGGAGTAGCCACCGCGCGCCAGAGTAAGGGCTATCCACGCCCGAGAGCCTGCAGGGACGCCATGGTTGTTTGGTGCGCTCCTTTTCGTTCCGCACAGGAAGAGTGTTATGGAGCTACTGTGCACATGCAGTAGCTCCGACTCCTGTCCAGGGTTCGTGGACAAGAGCGACAGCAGAAGTGAGGCCATGTCTATACCGGTAACCCTGGACAGGCAGTTGGAGCTACTGCCCTACGTAGCTAGCCAGCCTCCATACAAACTACAGGACAGAGGGGCGTCACTGGAAAGGCTTCTGGGTTGTGGGCGTAACCTCTGATCTGCCCAGGCTCTCACACCCCAATAGCCTCTTCCCGCGTACAGATTCGTATTGCTTATATAAATTCATAGGACAGCATATTAGCAGTTTGACTTAGTTTCAATACAGATAGGCCGCCAGATTGTAAGGTGTGAGGAATCTGACACGCATCAAGATCGATCTGATGCCTAGGGTAGGATTTCTTGTAAGATTCTTTTTCGATACACATCTAGGCAGTTCCCAATTTAAGTCACTGAGCGATAGGTTTTTAGATTTTTCTTACGTTGTATTTGTATTTAAGTCAGAACAGTTTATTATATGTTTGATGTCATGTCACGGAATTTTTTGTGCCAAGGGAAAATGGTTTTAAAATTTGTGTGCTTCCTAATGGCAGCAAATGATTTGAAATAAGCTTCATACCGACGACCTTACAGCTGACATTGCCACCAGTCTTGGGACATAGTAACACCAGAGAGGCTTCACCTGAGGTAACAGGGGCAGATGGGTACGTTAGTCGGTGGCGGGTCCCTTAAGTTGGGGGACGTCTGTTTGATGATAATATACTATAGTTAGGGGGTCTTGGACAGATTTTGCCACTGGCCGAGCAAGCGCTTCAAAGTATGTTTTGATGATGTGAAAGTTTGTGGAGCTCATGAATTTAGCGACGCCTAAAATCCTTCACCCCTGCCTATCTTCTCCCATATCCATTTCTCCTGTGGTCAAAAGAGCTGGTCAGTCTAGATACACCAAAAATTGAAAGGAAAGAAGTAAATAGAAAAGTTTACATCCTTTAATTTAGGCTATTAATTCATGATACGTTGTAATATTATTTTTAGTTTGTACCAGATAACTATATAGATGAGAAATGATGATTTAGGATAAAAAAAATATAAAATATCCAAGGCAATCAAATCTTGCGGAGTGCCTATCCTGTTTTAAATTCGGGAACCGTGATCAGATTACAGTCTTCTCATCTGCCTTCATAAAGTATAATTTTATGTCAGCCTCAATATGTAATTAAGTAAGAGAACTCCACACACTACATCAATAAAACTAAGCAGAGTCCAAATGCGATGGATTACGTTTGCACGCTTCCATCATCCAACTATTCTGTCATCTTTATATTAGATAACAGTCAAATGAACCAAAACTCAGAACTTTTTATGAGTTTTATTTTTATCAAAATGAAAAACCCTGTATGAAAAGGAAAATTGGCCTTGTGTCGATCTAGAAAATATCTAATCGTACTTTACGACATGGCGCCGGTTAATATCAGAGATTTCGTGATAGACGTCTGCTGCAAGGTGTGGATCATACCTGGCATGTGATAATGGCGAATGGGAGTTAAAGTCACATGTGCTCAGGATCATTAAGGAGGGCACTCTGTAATAAGTGAATCTATGGTAACATGCTCTGTTACCAACCTGGACCCGCGCACACCGGCGCCCGGAGAACACAATAAAACTCTCTTACAGCTCCATTGGCTTCAGTTCTTTAACCCCCATAATGTCATTATAGAAATTACTATACATTACAAACTACATTTGGATTTACTACTCAGGACATTTGTTAAACACTGACATTTTTAATTTTATATGTTTTTTAGAATTAAAAGTTGATATGCTTTTCTTCAAATGTTCAACGGATAGATTTGTCTAGAATGTACAAGGCATGTGAAAAAAGGGAACCTGATCATATGGTTTTGTCCACCTATTAAACCCCTATATGAATGATGTTCCCACAAAAGCCTCGTCTCACTGTTATCCATATCGTTTTTTATTATAAAGTATTATAGTCCTCATTTGATTCTGTAGTTAAATAGAGTTTTAAAAACAGGATTCATGGCGTTATCTAAGCGTGGTACTTGCCAGCAGACCCACCAAGTCACAAGGGGCAGTTTTCTCTTCACATAAGCTAACCCTCAGCCCTCCTCCATTCCCCCTCCCTTATAAGTTATCTTCATATCTAGTCCTCTGTTGATTCAGCCAACGATCTCTCTCAACTTCCGCCTTCCCCCCTCGCTCTCCGGAGCTTCTGTGGACTCAGCCAATGTCTCCCTCATTCTGATCATTTGGAAGAGAAGGGTTGAAATGGGTATACGATGCGATTCTTATACGACTTATGAAGAGAAAATTTTGAGGGAGGATGAATGAATGAGGGCAGCCGAGGGGAAACACAACGGTGCCAGTCTATATTTTCAAATTGAGATTATAAAGATATGCTGGTAAAAAGAAGGTGCAAGGAATTGAAAGGGTAACACTGGCTAGACACCATTGCCGGCAGTTTGGGTCCGATTAAGGTTTTTATTTAGGTTAAGCAAAACACCACCCAAATTGACTCTGAGTTGAGTCAATCACATACACCTGAGGCTATTTCTTGTGGTTTACATCTCATTTTTGCCCCATCCACTCCATTCTTTACACGTTCCATTTTACTATGTCCTGCACCTGACTACCAGTTTTCTTCGCCAGTTGATCCCCCCTGTGTGTGCCTTGATGTCGCCTGACATTAAACAGTTCTTAACCTATGCAAGAATGTGATGAGAGGCTAAAATACCACCCTAAATGCTAACTTTGTAATAATAATCGACATATTGAACATGAAGTATAATGTCTTAAAACTTATAAGGTAGATAAGAATTGCTCACGTGTAGCTCTTAATTCTTAGGCGCGTTCCACACTTGCGAGTTGATGCGATGAAACCTCACATCACACTCGCAACGCATGCCGCTCGGAAGCACGGCCCGAACGACGCACCGCGGGAGTGAACTCAGCATGTCAGTTACTCCTGGTGCATGCAGCGTTTTGGCCGTGCGTTCCCAGCAAGATGCGTCTGAGACTGTGATGGAGTCATGCATCACACTCGCAACGTGTGGAACGGCCCTAAAGGATATGCACTAAACTGAAGACTTCCCCTTTAAGAAGATTGTGGCCACTTAGGACATAGTGACCAGAATAATAGTTTCAGGGGGCGTGCACCTGAGTGCTTTAAGGTGCCATCCCAGTGACAAGTTGTGTCTTACCTGTGCATCCTAAACCCTGTGCCCGCCTGGTGTCTGATCAGCACACTACCAGCCGGTGACGGTTCAAAAATTACGCCCCTCCTAAAAATTACCCATGAAAGTAGATTAACTAGGGAGGCATCAGGTTTTAATTCACCTTGATTGGCTGTTCGGCATATGTCTGGGTCGGGTGAAACACAAAACCCGAACACTTCGGGTCCACTCACCTTGATTGTGAATGTATTTGGCCAAATATGGTTGTGGAAGATGGGATTTTTTTTAACTTCACCTCCATGTAACCCATCCTCTAGGATGGCGTAATAACCAACCACATCCACTGTATACAGATTTGTATTTCAGTGAGCCTACAGTGTCTCGTTTTGGTTCATCAGACTTCTCAAAGATCCTTTTCTTGGATGGTATCATCTGGTCTAAATTTACCCTTTAACGAGTAATTCACACCCTATGGAGCATGTTATGGCCACTATCAATGACACTGATAGCAAGTGACTGGGAATTATCTGCCTGTCGCTAGCTGTCACCATGGCTGAGCAACACGGGGCATCGTTTTCGATGGTCCTAATCGATATTTCCTCTCTCTACGATCTCACCTTCATTCGTGATAGTCACCAGAGCCAGAAGCAAATTCTACTTGATGGAACATATGTTCATTGTTGATCGGCCAGATATTCAGAGCGACTTCCCATGATTTATAACCTTATTTGTTCTTACAGAAATCCCTGTAAAATTAATAATTTTATATAATTCATGACAGCACGAAATTACAACAGAAGTTATATGACGCTGAGGACACGGCTCTGTTGATGTCTTGACAACAGGAAAGGGGCCATGTGCTAAGATTATTTGACAGTGAAAGTATTTATGAGAGTTCAGGGCAATAATCACACATGTTGTCCATATTCAGTTACGCATAAGTCTCTTAAAGGGGTTAATCGACTTGTGAGGATCCTGTTAATTTTTATATAAACTCCAATCGCTTTTTTTCCGCACATGACGGCTACATTCCCACAAGAAATGTTTAGATTTTTAGTTTTTTTTTTTTTCCGATGCGACAATTGGAATAAAAATGATAGTTTTGGATACAGGTTCGGTGAAAGCGCATCAGCAGCAAAGCAGACAGAGATGTCAGGAGCTTCTTTGTTATTATATGAAGGGCTGACATGACGGAGGAAAGCAGAAATCACATTTTTAATTAATTTTAATAAATAGCCATTAAAAATGTGAATTGTAGTTGTGTAAATGACAATTTCCTAATTTTTATGGGATCGCACCTTACTGTAAATCATAGGGATATTAGAAGTCACTGCGGAGTTCAGTGAACTTGGATCAGTGCATTTGTACTGTTCCAGAACCTTTTTGCTGCTATCGTAGAGCAGATTCTACATAATGGGTGACATTTACTTACCTGTCCAGTGGAGTTCCCAAAAGTGCATTGTGCGGTGTTTGTGGGGATTGCCCAGTAGGTAGACCGTGTTTTCTCCGGGTTAGGGCCTGCTGCGACGCAGTTCAAGAAAGGCGACACCAGCGGTACAGTCCAAACAGGTCTTCCCCTTGCTCGTTTATTGCAGCAAAATTAAAAACCAGCCTTGACATTCGGTATTTGAATAAACAAAAGAAAACCTACCCGTAAGGCGTTGACTTAACATACCAAATAGTCCACTAGCTCACATATGAACAAAGATTCACGTGGCTGCCTCCAGACCACACAGGCCTCAGAGCTGTGTCCTCTCAACCTCCTTCACATAGAAGATGTGACAACCTCACTAAACTCTGCTGAGTCATTTTATCACAGGCTAATTTAGGCGTTGTTCCCATCAACTGGCCAAGGCTGCTGGACACAACCCATACCTCAGCCACTAAGGCATTGCCATAGAGCAAAACCTAGGGGAAAGTCGCAACATACCGCCCAATCCACAGTTAAACCCCTTCAGGTCTCACATACCCTCACCCCTCTGTTTGACCTGTGGGACGCAACACTTTTGGCATCAGGACAAGTGGTACGGTGATATAGGGCATCGCAATTCCCAGACAATGTCCTGCATCCGAGTGTTTCACGTGAATTTAAAATTCTGGAGCATAGAAACCACCTTGTGACCCGGGTTCCTCTCCTTGGCATTGACCTAGATCCAGGTTAGGGGACAGAAGTGATCGAACGTTCACCAGGCATTGTAAATAGCCGCCATACACCAAATAATACCTCAGGGATTCACGAGACCATTTGATCGACCAAAGCAACCCCATCTCAACTATACGATTGTTCTTTCAGGAGGTGTGAGCTTGCGGCTCGAGAATGTTAAGGGATGTCTCCCACCTCCAACTACTTGGGACAGGAAGCCCCCAAGCCCACGTCGAGAAGCGATCAGTGCACCAATAAAGGTCTTGGTGAAGTTAGGGGTGATCAGTATCGGATCCCTCACACAAAAAGCCGTTCATTAAGTGACTGAAAGCACGGCGGCTCGGCATGTGTCCTCCTCTCCCTCAGCCTCTGTCACTCCACTTTGTACCATAACGCCTGCTACCCTTAGTGCAGGTCAGTCAGACTTTGGTGCCGCCTATTGTCGCAAAATCGGCCGCGTATAAATAGCACCCACTATGCGACGCAGAAAGCCTCTAGCTCACTTACGTCTCTGCCTCAAAGCGTCGTGGCCCACTGCTGGATTCGGCTCCTATATTATTTACTTGGGTTTGATGACCCTCGGCCCAATACGGTGTAGCCCAGTCACAGGTAACGGCGCCCTCTCTCCAGACCCAGTGCACACTTTGGGGGTGTTCGCCTGCTCAGCCCTGTGCCCTCAGGGAGTCTACCCACTGCTATACTTTGGCTAATGACTACTCACCATTCGTTACTATAACTATAACTGTCATATAAGTAGGCCGGAGGCCATAACTCCGCGACGGATGAGGTTTTATTTTGCACGAGATCCATTAACATCTGCGAGATTTAGGGGGGAGCTCCACTCATTGTAGCCGCAAAGGGGTTTAGTACCAACGTACCTGGAAAGAGCCCCTCGTGGCTAACAAAAGCGGTTCTTCTCTCTTTAGCCCTGGCAGTCAGGGGTACCTGCCCAATACCCTTTAGTCAGGTCAAGGTGGCATGGAGAAGAACCTAAGCCTTGCCAAGTCGTTTATCACTCGTCAACCCTGGGCATGGGATAGGGAATCAAATTTGGACACCTACCGTTCAACTTCCTTAACCTATCATGCAGTAACCGTAGGGAACCATCAGGTTTGGGAATCAACACAATAGGAACTCGAGACCAGTCACTTTTAGATTCCCGAAACCCCCAGTTCTATACATTGCCCTGACTTTTCGGAAGCTATGGCAAGCCGAGCGCGCTGGCTCTCAGGAGCCGTCTGGTAAGCGTTGTGTTCTGATGTACTCGGATGTGGGTGTTCGGTTATGATGTAATGCTGATGACTGAAGTGAGTCCCTGGTAAATTAGAGAAAACATACATATCGGAGCCACAAACCCTTCGCTTCTGAATCTGGGCTGGAGAGTGGACATCGAGATCAGTACTTCAGGCACTGGCATCGGGCTAACCACCTACGCTCCAGGTGTCCCTTCTTGGAGACAGAGCCATCTATTACTCTCCATGGCCATAGCGGACTCTTCTTTCCCTCCACTTGGCTTTAGGAGCGTTCACGGATGGTAATCTGTTCGGGTTTCCTCTACCCCGGCTGAGATACCGTAGGTTACCTTCCCCACTCTTCACATGACTCTCATATGGCCCTTCCATTTGGCCCAACAGAAACTGCTCTCACAGTGGGCCACCAGAAAACTAGCAACTCTGTCGCCTGGAGAGTAAGGTACGAGTCTGTGCTAAGAGGGAAACCATAGCATTGAGACCCTTAGACTGCCGGCCTCTGTGCCTTGTCATGTGTTCCTTTACAGACGGCATTCCGCGCTCGGCGTCCTGCACTAAGGGGAGACGTGTTCTATCACACTACGGTTGGGCGAGTCCTCATCCTGCTCCCGAGGTCTCATTGGCTACACCCAAAGCCCCACGTCGCGGAACGCATATTAAACAGCTCAAAGGGTGAGAAAACCGTGAGAGGACTGCGGGAAACTTCACGTTATGGCAAACATCAAATATTGTTGGCAACATAACAATCACCAGTCATTCTCCATCTTGCTGACCAACACCTCTTAAGCATCCCCTTCAAGGTCTATAAACCTCTCGACCAGGCCATCGATTCTGAGGATTGATACACAGAGGTGCGGAGCTGTTTTACTGTATGTCTAACTTGCAATCTCCTTCATTACCCTAAGACCATGACATGGGGGTGAACCCTGGTCAGTCAAGACTTCCTTGGGGATGTGCCTGTGCGCGTTCGAGCACACCTGGATAAAGCTCCTAGCAAATTTTTGCGAGAGAGGTGCTTCCTTAATGGAATCGCCTCGGAGATACCGCCGTAGCTATTAGCTCAAGGATAACTAGAATGATGCCTGCCCCCTGGCGGATGACTAGTTGGGCACCACAGATACATTGCAAATACCTTTAAAGGGACACTCTAGGAGAGTATGGCAGCGGGTTGTTTTTTGTTAGAGCGGGATCCAAAGGACTCATGAAGTGGGAGAGACCGCCGGGCACAGTAAAGGTTTGACACTAGGAGGAGCTCCAATACCGGTTTTACCTCCATCCCATACCCCGGGCCAGAAAAATTCGGCCCTGTCAGGATCCTCTCTCTGGGTCTTCTCCCAAGCCACCTAAAAGCCCTCCAGCAATGGTTGGTGTGCCAATCATAGCCACCAGATCCGTTGATGAGATGGGCCGTGGTGGTGGGGTACGACAGTTGCCCTCAACCGCCTCAACCCCGTATCTGGTCGACCTGATCAACAGCTCCCCAAATAACCCACCACTTCGTGCGGGTATATTTTATCAGACCCTCTGCGCTATTTCACAGGAGTAGTAGGACCCAGGTATATTGACATCCACTGTGTACACCTTTTCTTCTTTCCTCTCTTGTTCCTTTACAACTTTCTGCTCTTCGTTAGGGTCCTGTAGCTGTGCTCCAGCCCACAAAATTGTCACCGAATCTCAAGGCCAGCATGTCGGCCATACCTCGGGCCCCTCGACCCCTCCAAGCTTAGGGACCTCTAGGGACGAGAGAATCTCTCACAATGGGTGTACCCCTACTGCGTTTGGGTGTTGTACATCGCCTCAAAGGGTGTCAGGGTGCCAAGGCCGCGGACATACTCCTGATGTTCCAGTATATCGCAACACGCAACTGAGGTGGGGTCTTCGTCTCCAGAGGTCCAAAAACCCGTAAGTCTCTGCCGGATAGCCTCATGAAAAAGGGCCCCAACCACCCCCAACTCATGGGTAAACATGTAACACAAAGGGGTATTTGTAGGATGCGATGACGCGCAGTGGGTATTCGCGAGGTCCCCCATGTATACACAAACACTCCACTCTTCGCCCTGCTATTAGTCCAGGAATCAACCAAGTCTTCCCACGAAGCCACGGTGACACAGATACGAGATGCACAAGGCTTTTGCCACTTTGCCATGTGGTGACCACCGATTGTGACCATGCATACTTGGTGGTTCTGCATCCGTTGATGATCTCTGCCGCAGAATGGCGGGGAAACAGTAGTGACACTCGCCGGTTGTCTGCCGTTCAAGTCCATGGGCTCACGGACAGTGGGACATTGGCAGCTAGCCAAATGGCCCCTTTTCATGGCCACCCCAGACACTGGATAAGGCCATACTCTGTCACGAGCCCTCACTGTGGTTTCTGGAGTATCACGCTCCCCCAAAGAACCCCCTCCCAACCTGACAGTGTCTCCCTTTTCGCCCAAGTAGCAGTCTTAACCGCTGGTTTGGTGACACTGTCACATGGCAATGCCTCGGCGGAGATGCGTAATAGTAGAGGAATCCGTCGTAGCCACGATGACCCTCTCTACAAGGGACACAAGCTCCTCAGTTTTGATCCGGACGGCCTGTCCAACCCCCCGCTGGAGCCGAGAGGGCACGAGCGAAGACGAAGGCCGAGGTGAATTTGTCGAGGACCACTCTTCTAAATCCTTGTGCGGGGTGTGCTAGTCCATCTGGTGTAGCCACTTCCGGACAAGATGGATCAGTCATGAATTTGGGAGTGGTGGCTTGGAATTTTTACTGAGTAAGCCCACTGGTGGACCATGCTGAGAGCGAACTGAAACGGGTGACCCCAAGACAGAGCCGAATTCTCCGACCTTTAGCTGGGGTTTGGTACTTACGCAGGTCTCCGTTTAACCAGGTCGTGCAGTAAGCACCTTCTGCGACTAGACCGGTCAGGAACGGTGCCAGGACGAAATCTGTAAAGAACTATTGTACACACAGCCTTCAACTCTCTCGATCAAGCTACTACTGTACGAACACAGTGGAGATACGACTCTCACGTCGTCGGCTTCGTACGCCACATTTTTCTGAAAGCCCTTTTGACTGCAGCCCGTGCTGCGGAATTGCTGCGACACTTACCGGGTATGCCGTGCAGACCAGTATGCGGACCGCCTCGTAGTCGTCGCTTGCGTGGCGGTGCCCATCATGCCAGAAAAATTCTCCATCATCAGCCTGGAAACATCGGTCGGGGATTCTATCCTGCTCGGACCCTCTCAGCTGGACACTCTGGTTGGCTCTTTTACCTCTCAGCCTAAACAGGCTGTGCGCTCTCTCTACTGCTATGGGAGCACATGGCTTGACTGCAGCTGCCGATTAGCCTGGCGATCTCTTCCTGCTGCTGCCTGCCGATTAGCTCTGGCCTCACTCTTGCAGGTATTAATTAAAGTCCTCCATCGCTGCGCATGTATCCTGCAATTGCTGCTGTCTTTCACCCAGGCAATGCAATGTGCGAGGGGGGGGGGGATGCGTAGCGAGAGCCTATTCAGGTGTATGTCTTTTTGAATGACCCGCCCAATCGAAGCACCAATATGTGGGGATTTGGCCCATCGAGACACGTGGTTAGCGGGTTGTGACTGGGAGCATTCAACTGACAGAGCCGACACCAGGGGTACAGTAACAAACAGGTCTCGCCCTCTGAGTTTATTGCTTAGCCAAAATAAAACCAGCCTTTACATTAACCGGTATTTGAATAAACAAAAGAAACCTAACAGTCAGGGTTGCATGCTATACTATACATGAGTACCAGCAGCTCACAGCTAAACAAAAGATAACGTGTTTCGTTTATGCCTCCAGACACACAGGTCCAGAGCTGTGTCCTCTCGGCCTCCTTCCACAGATGAGGACAACCCCCCCTACAACTCCTGCTGGTCATTTTATCCAGGCTAATTACGCCCTGTTCCCATCCCCGTGTTCCAAGGGCCTGGAACAAAACCCACTCTCAGACCAATAAGGCCTTGCATAAGAAGCCAAACCTAGGCGGAAACATAGCCCATCATCCACAGAACCCACTTAGCTGAGCTCAACAGTTGTCTATATGATTTCCTGCCGCGATTTCACTAAGATCGGCCACCGATATACTGAGTTGCGTTCGACGTTCCCACTGAAGTCCGCCGGAGTTCACACCATCTCTACGGTCATTTGTAAGTGCATGTGTGCCGACAAGTTTTGTCTAAATTCCTACGCCTCAGTCGAATATCCAGTTGGATGGTCCGCTCCCCGATTTCTGTCGCATTGATAAGCACGGCCGCACGCTGCCGCCAAAATCCAATCGTTGTGTGACACAATGCCTTCTAAATACCTTGTCCAGCCGTACAAATTCTGACTAATATGACCGTCAATGAAAATGCGATCCAGCCGGCAGACCTTAGTTAAATAGACCCGAAAGTTTATTATGAGCAGGCCCAGCAGTTATAGATGCAGAAGGAGCCTGAGTAGTATTTATAGTGTCCTATTTTAAGTAGCATGTTATAGAGCAGGAGGAGCTAAGCAGATTGACCTAGTTTCCCATCTTTAGGTCAGCATTGTTAGAGGAAAGGAAGAGCTGAGCAGTTGGATCATGTATTCTGCAAGAGATGTATAGAGAGTGCAAGCTTGAGTCCATGCTGAAGCAATCTTAAATAGACATGAGAGCTGGGAAGATTCATGCGAAGGTTCCCACAGAGGATCTGTTAGGACGAGTTGTGCCAGATTTGTGCTGTTCCTATCAGCAGGAGGAGCTGTTTTGTAGAGCGAATACTTGCTGAGCAAGATTGTATTGTGTCCTTTCCTGACCGGCCAGTATGTTCTAGGAGCAGGAGAGTGAAGAAGCGGAGACAGATTGACCTAGTGTCCTGTTCTGCCACAGCAGCAGTTATAGACAGGAGGCAGGAAGCGCTGAGTAGATGTCGTACATAGTATATATATGGCGGCCAGGCAGAGATGCATATAGAGCAGAAGAGCATAGCGTATTCTGCATAGTTTCCCCATATACAGGAGGATGCTTATAGAGCAGGAGCCAGCTGAGCAATTCCCTTTAAAGAGTGACCTTTCTACATTGAACATGTCATAGACACGGAGGGAGATGGACAGAGTGTACATAGGTGTCCTTTCTGCAATAAGTTTTATTACGAGCAGGATAAAATCAAGACCAGATGGTTTTATATTCAGATGCTGATTTGTGTTTGTAAGGGTGGGGGTGTCTTATTTTAATCGGTTTATGCCTTTATACTATATGGTAGGTAACTGGGCCGATATAGGACTCAGGGATCAGCAGGGCCGGCTGAGGAAGCCATGTGTATACAGCATTGCATAATTGGTTCTGAGCGCCCACCCCTCTCTGCTTCTCGTGGCGCCCGAGTCTCCAGATGTTCAGTTGAGCACATCTTGTATAAGTTGCCGTGAATTCCTTACTCTTCCTATCCAGGCAAGTCAGCAAGTATTAGCGCGCGTAAGGATCACAACATTTCAGGATTCAGTTTAAGCCCCCCCCCCAATACACGGATATGGATAGTATATGGCCAAAGTTGGCACATTTACTAAGGGTTCCGAGGATGGATTCGGTCGGGTTTCACAAATTCTACTTACCATTTTGTGACCCTAACTTTATTGCTCCCCGGGTTTTTCGGATGACACGCGATTCGGATTCGTGTGAAAAATCGGCACCGAATTTCATGAGTTAACACAAACAGGGGTACGTTGACGTCGGATCATCCCGACTGATTTAGTATATAGCCTGCCAGCCCCTGCAGTATATAGTCAGACCCCCAATATATAGCCTGCCACCCCCCTGTAGTATATAGCCAGCCAGCCCCATGTAGTATATAGACACCAGACCCCCGTAGTATATAGCCTGCCAGCCCCTGTAGTATATAGCCTGCCAGCCCCTGTATTATATAGCCTGCCAGCCCCTGTAGCATATAGCCTGTCAGCCCCTGTAGTATATAGACTGCCACCCCCTGTAGTATATAGCCTGCCAGCCCCCTAGTATATAGCTATATGGACACAACACAGTACTACACCTATCCTGTATATAGCTGCACAGTTCTTGAACTCTTATTCTGTATATATAAATACAACGCTGTACTACTACTATTATATATATATATATGGATAGTGCATTGTAATAGTATGCCTAACCTGTATATGTGAGCACTATACAGTACTACTACTCTTATCCTGTACATAAAGACGAAACACAGTACTACTATTATTATTCTATATACATGAATATCATCTATCTATCTATAGATATGCCATTGTCCATCAAAAGACAACTTAAATCGGTGGGTTCTGTCAATATTATTATCGGTACAGCCTAAATTAGTCAAATAAATATTGGGACTGTTTTGGTTATTGGGATTTCACATAATAAATAAAGGACAACATTCAGTACATTGATGTATGTTTCCCACAGTTAGATTTACTTTATTGGCCCTTGGATGTACTTTTTAAATTACTTTTATACTTTTTTATTATTTTAGACCTGTTTTTGCTTCTTTTTAATATTATTTAATTACCTTTAAGGCATTGCCCTGGTTATTAACAAGTTCTTTAAGTTTTTTAATTACATCAGATATGAGGCTATTGCTGCTTGACTAGACCACACCAAATGAAAGTGGTCGTATGTTTCCCAGCTTATAATAAACTGCTCTCTCTAGACATGTTAATGGCTTTGTTAAACTGCACATTTTTCATATGGATACTTTGCTTGTAGCCTTCTGAAATCTTCCATTAAAAGTGACAGAGTACAGTTACACTAAACGTGGCCACATTGTTTATAAAATACAGCGTTTAATTAAAAGTCATATCCGGAATAATAAACCGGCCCTATATGAGGATCAGCATGCAAAATAATGCTTCACTAGTAATTATACTTTGCCTACTTAACCCATTTGGCATTAAAGGATTTTATAGAAAAGTGTTGTCCAGGAGTGTCAATTCAGATCACTTTGCTTTTAATACATAAAGGGGTATTCCCACGAAGACAAAATTCTTAAATATATTCAGGATGGTAAAATACACCATTCTCTAACTTAATTTTATTAACAGAAATGCTGCATTTCACGGATATACCGCATATATCTGAGTATAAGCCGACCCGAGTATAAGCCGAGAATTTTAACACAAAAAAAACTGGAAAAACCTATTGACTTGAGTATAAGCTGAGGGTGGGAAATGCATTGGTCACAGCCTCTCCATTATATAGCCAGCCAGCCCCCTGTAGTATATAGCCTGCCAGCCCCTGCAGTATATAGTCAGACCCCCAATATATAGCCTGCCACCCCCCTGTAGTATATAGCCAGCCAGCCCCATGTAGTATATAGACACCAGACCCCCGTAGTATATAGCCTGCCAGCCCCTGTAGTATATAGCCTGCCAGCCCCTGTATTATATAGCCTGCCAGCCCCTGTAGCATATAGCCTGTCAGCCCCTCTAGTATATAGACTGCCACCCCCTGTAGTATATAGCCTGCCAGCCCCATGCAGTATATCAGTCAGACCCCCCAATATATAGCCTTAGCCACCCCCCTGTAGTACTAGCACCGCCCCATTAGTATATAGACAACAGACCCGTAGTAATAGACAACTGCCCAGCCACTTGTAGTATAACCTTGCCAGCCCTGTATTATATAGCCTGACAGCCCCTGTAGCATATAGCCTGTCAGCCCCTCTAGTATATAGACTGCCACCCCCTGTAGTATATAGCCTGCCAGCCCCCTAGTATATAGCTGCAGCCCCTGCCCCCAATATAATGCCTGTAAAAAAAACATACAGTGTACTCACCTTCCGATGCCCCCCGGCAGGACCTCTTCTATACAGCAATGTTCCGGCATATGTTCCACATAGTAGAACATCAGCAAGCGGTTGAAATCATGATCCCTGTGAAGGATGGCACGAGGACATGGAGCCAATGTCGGGGCATCGCTGTATAAAAGAGAACCTGTCGGGGGCGTCGGATGGTGAGTACACTGTTTGTTTGTTTTTCTTTACTCGAGTATAAGCCGAGGTGAGGTTTTTCAGCACATTTTTTGTGCTGAAAAATCGGCTTATATTCGAGAATATATACGGTAATTGTAACCTGTCTCCATAAGTCCTGATGTTGTGATTTTTGGTAACCCATGGATCCAACCATAAACTCAGTCCTGACTATGGTCGGGCAGGTCTTCCATGTGGTCTGATTCCTCTCATATGAACGTGTATCTCCTGTACTGCAGGAGCAGGGGGAGGAGGCAGAGAGCAGCAGAGCTGGAAGCACTTCCATTCCAATAGTGTGAAGAAGAGAACAGCTCTACAAACAACATAAGCATCATGACCCAAGGTGGGGTGGGTATAGTAGAGTTGAGTGTATATGTATATGTGTGTGTGTTGGTAAGGTGAGATAACAGATGTGTGGCAGATATTGTAAAGAAAAAACTTCTGCAATCTTGTGGGGCAAAATAATGCAATGGAAAAAGTACACAGGGGACACCAATGTGTGAAACAGAGTTTTAACTTGAAGGGGTGCAGAGGGTCTAGCCACGAGCCTAAGGGACCCTTAAAGGAAACCTACCTGATGAATCTATCATCAGAAGTATATCTGATGGTAAATTCCTCGCACCTAATCTGTATTTGACTAATCTAAACACCTAATCAAAGTTTTAAAAAAATGTTATAAAAGTAATATGTCAATTACATGGAGAGGCTACTGTAGAGTGGAGTAGCCAGGCGCCAGACGTAAGGGCTACTCCACGCCCGAGTAGCCTCTGCAGGGACGCCCACTTGCGTGTTCTGGTGCGCTCCTTTTCGTTCCGACAGCGCAGAGTGTTATGGAGCTACTGCACATACGTAGCAGCTCCATACAACTCAGGGAAGAGGCGTCACTGGAAAGGCTTCTGGGTTGTGGGGTAACCTCTGATCCTGTCCAGGCTACTCCACACCCCAATAGCCTCTTCAGGTAATTTACGTATTGCTTATATAACATTTCATAAAACTTATATTAGGCGTTTAGATTAGTCAAATAAAGATTAGGGCAGATGTAGGTGTGAGGAATCTACCATCAGATCTACTTCTGATTCCTCATGGTAGATTTCCTTTAAGATTTCTTTTTTCTGATACACATATAGGCAGTTCCCAATTTAAGCACAGGATAGGTTTTTTAGATTTGTTCTTAAGTTGTATTTGTATTTAAGTCAGAACAGTTATATTATATTTTGATTGTCATTCCAGAATTTTTTGTCCAAGTGAAAATTGGATTTTCAAAATTTTGTGCTGTAATGGGAGCAATGATTCTCAATAAGCTTCATTACAGACACCTTACAGCTGATCATTGCAGTCTGGGACTATAGTAACATCCAGAGAGCTTCACCAGAGGTCACAGGGGGCAGATGGGTCCGTTAGTCGGGGGTCCTTAAGTTGGGGACTGTCTGTGCATGTAAATAATACACTATAGTTAGGGGTCTTGGACAGATTTTGCACTGGGCCGAGCAGCTTCAAGTTATGCTTTTGATGTGAAAGTTTGTGGAGCTCATGATAGCGCAAACTATGCCCTAAAATAAACCAGTAGATACACACAAAAATTTGAAAGGAAGAAGTAAATCAGAAATTTTACATCTTTAATTAGACTATTAATTCTGATACGTTTTTAATATATTTTTATGTTTGTACCAGTAACTAATATAGATGATGAAATGATGATTTAGGATAAAAAAATATAAAATATCCAAGGCATCAAACTCTTTCGAGTCCTTCATCCTGTTTAAAATTCGGGAATCCATGATCAGATTACAGCTTCTCATCTGCCTTCATAAAATAATTTTATGTCAGCTCAATATTAATTACAGTAAGAGACTCCACACTACATCAATAAAAACTAAGCAGAGTCAAATGCGATGGATACGTTCTGCCGTTCCATCATCCAACTATTCTGTCATCTTTATATTAGATTAACAGTAAATGAAACAAAACATCAGAACTTTTTATTAGTTTTATTTTTATCAAAATGAAAACCCATGAAAAGGAAAATGTCCTTTGTGACAGAATAATAATCTAATCGTTTTAGCGACATGGCCGGGTAATATCAGATATTTCGTTATAGACGTCTGCCTGCAAGGTTGGATCATACCTGGCATGTGAATAATGGCGAAGGAGTAAAGTCATGTGTCAGATTCCTTAAGTGACTGGCACTCTTGTAATAAGTGAGATCTATGGTAACATTCTCTAGTTACCAACCTGGACCCGCGCCACCGGCCCCGAGAACACAATAAAACTCTCTACAGCTCCATTGCTTCAGTTTTCATAATTTCATTATAGAAATTACTATTACATTACAAACTACATTGGATTTACTACATGCAGACATTGTAAAACACTGACATTTTTAATTTTTATTAATGTTTTTTTATGAATTAAAAGTTTGATTCATGCTTTCTCTTCAAATAGTTCAGGATAGATTTTTCTAGAATGGTACAAGGCATGTGAAAGGGAACCTATCATCTGGTTTTCACCATTAAACCCTAATGACATGTTCCCACAAAAGTCTTCTCACTGTTTCCCATTCCGTTTTTATTATAAAGTATTATAGCTCATATCTTTATTAAATTAATTTTAAAAACATGGCAGGTACTTTGCCAGCAGACCCACCAAGTCACAAGGGGCATGTTTTCTCTTCACCTAAGTAACCCTCAGCTCCCTCATTCCCCCTCCCTTATAATTTATCTTCATCTAGTCTCTGTGTGATTCAGCCAACATCTCTCTCAACTTCCTCCTTCCCCCCTCGCTCTTTCCGGAGCTTCTGTGTGACTCAGCCAATGTCTCCCTCAATTCTTCATTTGGGAAGGGTGGAATGAGGTATACGATGGCCGATTCATATAGCGACTTGCTGAAGAGAAATTCCTGAGGGAGGATGAAATGAGGGAGCAGAGGGGAAACACAAGGTGCCAGCTATATTTTTCAAATTGATATAATAAAGATATGCTGGTAAAAAGAAGGTGCAAGACATTGAAAGGGTCAACACTGGCTAGCACCAATTGCGGCAGTTGGTGGCCGATTAAGGTTTTTATTTTTAGGTTAAGCAAAACCCACCGAAACTTGATCCTGATTGAGTCAACTCATCCATACACGAGGCTACTTTTTTGGTTACATCTCATTTTTGCCATCCACTGCCATTCTTTGACTACTTCCATTTTTTACCTATGTCCTGCCACCTGCTACCAGTTTTCTTCTGCCAGTTGATACCCACCTGTGTGTCCTTGATGTCGCCTGACTATAAAAGTTCTAACTATTCGCAGAATGTGATGGACGGCCTAAATGTAACTTTTAATAAAATCGCATATTGAAATGAAGTATAATGTCTTAAACTTATAAGAGATAGAATGTCACAGTGATAGCTCTTAATTCTTAGGCCGGTGTTTGAACTGCAGGAGATTGTCTTGACCATGTCTACATGCCTAAATGCACTGAGTTGCCGCCATGTGATTGGCTGATTAGAAATTAAGTGTTAACGAGCAGTTGGACAGGTGTACCTAATAAAGTGGCCGGTGAGTGTATATCGTGATTGCTGAAATACTGAGTTATAAAAGTTAAGCAAATTAGCCTGGGGCGCTCAGACTACATCACCCGGACACCTCAGGGAGATTAGTATTTAATGTATGCACACCCCTCGTAGCGACAGTGGCCATTTCCGCCCCTCCCCCCAAATGCATATATAGGTGAATTTCAATTCCTGTATGCAAATGATGTAGCAGAATTCGGAATTCATGCAAATGTATGTATGTTCAGGTCGGTGGAGCCAAAAATGAAGAGTGCCCAATAAAGTGGTGGTGCTTATACAACAGCCTCATTGCAGTTCTTGATTTGCATATGTTTTGTGCAATGTATATAATTCCAAATAAGACGTACTTAGTTAAAAACAAATCCAATAAACAACAAAGGAAATCTACCACCAGGATGAAGGATTGTAAACCAAGTCCACTTACATGTAGCTATGTGCCCCCTATGGCAGGATATGCTTTTCTTTTAGCTTCCTAAAAAAAAGACTTCAAAAATTATGCAAAGGAGCCTGAGGGGCTCCCAGCTCAAATAACAGCTACAGAGCGCAGAGCCCCTTAAGCATGTAAGTGTGCTTGGTTAACAACCCTTCATCCTAGTGCTAGATTTCCTTTATATGTACCACAACAGGTAAAAATCTCAAAAATCATTTAAAAAAAACGTATAAAAATGAAACTAAATTAAATTTGGAAACAAAAAAAACAATAAAACAAAAACAGCTTGATCCTTATGCAGGTTGATCTAAAAGGGTTAATATCAAAATCAAATTCTGGTAAATTCCGAGCTGAACTGAGATGGAAAACTTTCTGGAATACACAATTCTCTTTGAAACTTTTAAGCCGGCAGAGGGTTCACGCTGGAGAACTACGGCAGATCCGGAGAGTTTTTGGGACAGTTAGACGCTCGCAGCACCTCTCTCTCTCTTCATCTGTATATACGAAGCAGAAATATAGATTGTACCTGTAGTTACTCAGCAATTAGCTCAGGCACTCAGCCAAGAGAAAGTAATTATATGAAAGCACAAAAGACACAGTAACAGCTCGGAGACCCGTGATTTTCTTACATTAGAAGGAAGAATTCCTATTCTCTTGTATTATTGTAACTAGTTAGGAGAGTGTGCACACAATAAGTATTTCATTTGATAAATTAAAATTTCATGTCTGGCTTTTCAATGAGTGGTATATGTGTCTGCTGTGAAACGGTTATTACTATGCTACTAACAAGATACGTAAACCGGTATGACTAGAGGGGGTGATAGATGGGGTTCAATAACTCCTATGCATCATAAATTGATACCAATTTTTATCTGTGGGTTGGTGGTTCGCACTACAGCCTTGCAGTGCTGGGGTCCTGGGTTTAAATCCCATCCAGGGTCAACATTGCAAAGAGTTTGTATGTTCTCTCCGTGTTTGCATGAGTGTTTCCTCCCACACTCCAAAATATACTGGTAGGTTGATTAGATTGTGAGCCCCATGGGGACAGGGACTGATTTGGCAGCTCTGTGCAGCGCTGCGTAATCTGTGTGCGCTATATAAATAATGGAATTATTATTATTATTATTATTATTAAAATATTGTGGGACGTCTTCACCTCTGGTTTCATGGTTCTGTCATGTTATTTTTATTTTTGCCATTGTCTGGGACTTAACGGAAACCATCAGGAATACAATAACTGAGGTATTCCTGATGATAGACTCATTTCCCTCTTCTAAGCCCTGCACTGCCTTTATCTAATCTTTTCCCCCTAACTAACTAAATAAAAACTTTAACTTCAGAGGCATGTCCGGCCAAGAACTGTCTGCTAAGGCTCTTCAGCCCATGCACACAGATACTCGATAACTGCCGGCTCACTGCCGAGAACAGCCGAGGTTGGTTGTGGTTGTGGTTGAGAGGCACTCTGATGATGTATCCCGAGCACCTCCGCCTCATTACTATATTTTTAAAGTGATTTTTAGAAGTATTCGGGGATCAGCATGTAAATTTGGACAGTCTACCACCAGGAAATCTGATGGCAGATGTACCTTGTAAATGTTTGTGTGTGGAAAGTTTTGTATTGTTTTGCTTGTTGGATGGCTCCTGAGCCTCAGTTGGAAGACTCTCATGGAGATGGAGCATCAATGGACCCCTCCCTAGTGAACTTCAACTTCTCCATTGGATGACTGCTCAGGCACCCCAAGCTTATTTTTTTTCATCCTGAAGAGCTTTCTACTCTTTGCAATAAACTGTTCCACAGCCCCTCCCCTCTTCTCTGCTCTGAGTGACTGTTATAAGTATCCAACCAGAATCCTGTTACAGTTCCTACTCTCAGCAGAAGGAAGGGGATGTGGAGCAGCACAGGGCAGAGAGAAGAAAGAAAGCTCTTCAGGCTTTTAGACCTTATCTGAGCCTTGTCAAGAACTGCAGAGCTGGATTATGATTTCACTTTTGACTTTCTTTTAACTACTGACAAGACACACAAATGTATGACTACTACTACACAGATCTCCAGCACACCTCCCAACTAGTGGGTCGTAGAAAGAAGGATAAACTGAATGGTGCATGTAGCGTTCAACATTTTTTTTTTGCATAATAAACCATGCCCTTTGCCCCACCCCTTATCTCTTCCACCTAGTATAATACATAAATAAATGGCCCTTCTGCTTTACAATGCCTTCTTTTCTGTGGCTCACACACATTTTTGAAGTCCGCAATACCCAATTCCACCTTTGCTTTTCTTGTACCTTTCTTCTCTGCTGCTTTTTTTATTGTGCCCCCCTTCACTTCTATCCCTCTTATTGTGCCCTCTTCTTTGATCCCCTTCTTAATATAACCTCCACCTTTGCTCCCCCTCTTATTGTGGCCTCCTTTTTGTTGCATAAAACAAAACTCTAGTTACTTACCTGTCCTCTTTCGGCCACAGGAGTCCTGTCTCTTCCTCTACCATATCGGTGTAGCTTCAGCGCGCATGTTAAACTCTACTGTATACAAACAGCGCAGAGACTCAACAGTCATACGAAGAGCATACGGCTCTCTGCATTGCCATGACAATGCAGGTAGAGTTGATGTCCTGCCTGGAACATTCCTCCCACCAGGCGGAACAGCTGGACAGCGCTCGAAATTTGGGACTGTCCTGCTGGATCTGGGACGGTTAGCAGCTTTGCATTGTCAAAACTGCTGACAGATTCCCTTTTAAATTCTAAATTGACTTTAATGCATCACAGTAAAAGTGCGACTCTTCTGTGAGTGCAGGGATTCTGAGCGATTGCATCTAGTAATTTGTAACTACATACAAGAGAAATGGGTTTCTGGTAAGTGGAGAAAGAAGCCTCTTTTTCCTTGACAGGGGAAACATACCGCCCATCCACAGTTAACCCCTTCAGTGTCTCACATACCCTCCCCCTCTGTTTGACCCTGTGGGGACGAACACTTTTGGCCATCAGACAGTGGGTACGGGATAGGGCATCGGCATTCCCATGCAATTTTCCTGCTCGATGTTCCACCGTGAATTTAAAATTCTGGAGCATTAGAAACCACCTTGTGACCCTGGCGTTCCTCTCCTTGGCCTGACTCATCCAGGTTAGGGGAGAGTGATCGGTCACCAGTGTAAACTGCCGCCCTACCAAATAATACCTCAGGGATTCCAGAGCCCATTTGATCGCCAAGCACTCCCTCTCAACTATACTATAGTTCTTTTCAGGAGGTGTGAGCTTGCGGCTCAGAAATGTTACAGGATGTTCCTCACCCTCCACTACTTGGGACAGGACAGCCCCCAAGCCCACGTCAGAAGCGTCAGTCTGCACAATAAAGGTCTTGGTGAAGTTAGGGGTGATCAGTATCGGTCCCTCACACAAAACCGTCTTAAGTCGCTGAAACGCCCCCTCAGCCTCTTCACTCCACTTTACCATCACCGCCCTGCTACCCTTAGTCAGGTCAGTCAGAGGTGCCGCTATTGTCGCAAAATCGGGGATAAATAGCCCACTATGCCCAGAAAAGCCCTCACTTGCTTCTTGCTCAAAGGTCGTGGCCACTGCTGGATCGCCTCTACTTTATTTACTTGGGGTTTGATGACCCCTCGCCCAATACGGTACCCCAGGTAACGGGCCTCTTCCAGACCCAGTGCACACTTTTGGGGGTTCGCTGTCAGCCCTGCTGCCCTCAGGGAGTCTACCACTGCTTATACTTTGGCTAGATGACTCTCCCAGTCGTTACTATAGACTATAATGTCATCTAAGTAGGCCGAGGCATAACTCCGGTGAGGTTTTAGCACGAGATCCATTAACCTCTGGAATGTGGCGGGAGCCCCATGTAGCCCAAAGGGGAGTACCACGTACTGAAAGAGCCCATCAGGGGTAACAAAAGCGGTCTTCTCTTTAGCCCTGTCAGTCAGGGGTACCTGCCAATACCCTTTCGTCAGGTCAAGGGTGGAGAAGAACCTAGCCTGTCCAAGTCGTTCTATCAACTCGTCAACCCTGGGCATGGGATAGGAATCAAATTTGGACACCTCGTTCAACTTCCTAAAATCATTGCAGAACCGTAGGGAACCATCAGGTTTGGGAATCAACACAATAGGACTCGACCAGTCACTTTTAGATTCCTCGATAACCCCCAGGTCTAACATCTGCCTGACTTCTTCGGATATGGCAAGCCGGCGCGCTTCAGGGACCCGGTAAGGTTTTTGGTGTACCCGGATGTGGGGTTCGGTTATGATGTCATGCTTGATGACTGAAGTACGTCCCGGTAACTTAGAGAACACATCCATATTTCGGAGCACAAACTCCTTCGCTTCCTGAATCTGGGCCCTGGAGAGGGACTCCGAGATCCGTACTTCAGGCACCTTGGCATCGGGTACACCTACCTCCGGTGTCCCCTTCTTGGAGACAGATGCCTTCTCTACTCCCATGGCCATCAGGGACTCTCTTTCCCTCCATGGCTTTAGGAGGTTCACGTGGTATATCTGTTCGGGTTTCCTCCTCCCCGGCTGAGATACCCTGTAGGTTACCTTCCCCACTCTCTCCATGACCTCATATGGCCCTTGCCATTTGGCCAAGAACTTGCTCTCCACAGTGGGCACCAGAACTAGCACTCTGTCGCCTGGGTTAAAGGTCCTGAGTCTGGCTGACCTATTGTAGACCCTAGACTGGGCCTCTTGTGCCCTTGTCATGTGTTCCTTTACAAGGGGCATTACCGCCGCTATGCGGTCCTGCATAAGGGAGACGTGTTCTATCACACTACGGTGGGGGGTCCTCTCCTGCTCCCAGGTCTCCTTGGCTACATCCAAAAGCCCACGTGGGGAACGGCCATATAACAGCTCAAAGGGTGAGAAACCCGTGGAGGACTGGGGAACTTCACGTATGGCAAACATCAAATAGGGCAACAAACAATCCCAGTCCTTCCCATCTTTGCTGACCACCCTCTTAAGCATCCCCTTCAAGGTCTTATTAAACCTCTCGACCAGGCCATCTGTCTGAGGATGATACACAGAGGTGCGGAGCTGTTTTACCTGTAGTAACTTGCACATCTCCTTCATTACCCTAGACATGAATGGGGTACCCTGGTCAGTCAAGATTTCCTTGGGGAGGCCTGTGCGTGAGAACACCTGGAACAGCTCCCTAGCAATATTTTTGGAGGAGGTGTTCCTTAATGGAATCGCCTCGGGATACCGCGTAGCGTAGTCCAGGATAACTAGAATGTATTGGTGCCCCCTGGAGGATTTGACTATGGGGCCAACCAGATCCATTGCAATCCGTTCAAAGGGCACTTCTATGATCGGTAGCGGGACCAAAGGACTCCTGAAGTGGGAGACCGGGGCAGTAAGTTGACACTCAGGGCAGGAGCTACAATACCGGTTTACCTCCTCCCATACCCCGGGCCAGAAAAATCGCTGCAGGATCCTCTCTCGGGTCTTCTCAGCACCTAAAAGCCCTCCCAGCACATGTTTGTGTGCCAACTCTAGCACCAGCCTACGGTGAGATTGGGGTACTACAAGTTGCTCAACCTCCTCACCCCGTATCTGGTCGACCCTGTACAACAGTTCCCCAATAATCACCATTCGGGGGTATATTTTATCAGCCTCTGGTATTTGGAGTACCCCATTTATCACCTTGACATTCTCCTGTGCTTTAACCAAGGTAGGGTCCTGTAGCTGTGCAGCCCCAAAATTGTCACGGGAAATCTCAAGGTCCAGCATGTCGGCCACCTCCTCGTGGCCCTCGACCTCACCAGCTAGGACCTCTAGGGGAGAGAATTCATCACATGGGGTCACCCCTACTGCTGGTGTGTGTACATCGGCCTCAAAGGGTTCAGGGGCCAAGGCCGGACATACCTGATGTCCATTATCTGCAACAGCACCTGAGGTGGGTCTTCGTCTCCAGAGGTCCCAAAACACCGGTAAGTCTCTGCCGATAATAGCCTCATGAAAAAGGGTCCCCACCACCCCCACTTCATGGGTAACAGTACCACAAGGGGTATGTAGGTTGATGACAGCAGTGGGATATTCGCGAGTGTCCCCATGTATACACAACACTCCCACTCTCCGCCCACTGTATAGTCCAGGATCAACCAAAGTTCCCCGCACCAGGGTGACCAGACTCCCTGAGTCTAGCAAGGCTTCCACTGTGTGACCACCGATTGTGACCATGCATACTTGGGGTTCTGCATCCGTGACTGACTCTGCCGCCAGAACTGGCCGGGCAAACAGTGACACTCGCCGGGTCTGGTTGCAGTCCATTGGCTCCACTGACAGTGGACAGTTGGCAGCAATATGGCCCATTTCATGGCACCGCCAGCACTGGATACGGCCATGACCTCTGTCACGAGCCTCACTGGGTTTCTGGGTATCCACGCCCCCCAATGAACCCCCTCCCAACCTGACATGTCTCCCCTTTTCCGCAGTAGCAGTCTTACCAGCTGGTTTGGTGACCCTGTCACTGGCACTGCTTCGTGTGGGAGAGGTAAGTAGAAGGTCCTCCGTAGCCCGATACCTCTCTACAAGGGACACAAGCTCCTCAGCTTTTGTGGGACCGGCCTGTCCAACCCACCGCTGGAGCCGAGAGGGCAGAGAACGGGTGAATTTGTCGAGGACCACTCTCTCTACCATCTGTGCGGGGGTGCAGTCCTCTGGTTGTAGCCACTTCCGGACAAGATGGATCAGGTCATGCATTTGGGAGCGTGGGGGTAATTTTTCTGAGTAAGCCCACTGGTGGACCCGGCTGGAGCGAACTTGAACGGTGACCCCAAGACGAGCCAGAATCTCCGCCTTTAGCTGGGGGTACTTACGGGCCTCCGTTTCACTCAGGTCGTAGTAAGCCTTCTGCGACTCGCCGGTCAGGAACGGTGCCAGGACATCTGCCCACTGCTCAGCCGGTAACTCCTCTCGCTCAGCTACTCGCTCGAACACAGTGAGATACGCCTCCACGTCGTCGGTCGTCGCCATTTTTTGTAAAGCCTTTTGTACTGCAGCCCGTGCGGAATGCTGGACAACCGGGTACCCTTGCAGACCAGTATGGGACCCCTCAGTAGTCGTCGCTTGCGGTGCTGCCATCATGCCAGAAAACTTCTCCATCATCAGCTGGAACATGGCTCGGGATTCTTCCTGCTGCTGGCGGGACCTCTCCTCCTGCAGCTGAAACATGGCTTGCTGCTGGCGGGACCTCTCCTCCTGCTGCTGGAGCATGGCTTGCTGCAGCTGCCGATTAGCCTGGGACTCTTCCTGCTGCTGCTGCCGATTAGCTCTGGCCTCCTCTTGCAGGTATTTAATAAAGTCCTCCATCTTGGCTGTATCCTGCAATTTGCCTGCTGCTTTCACCCAGGCCATGCAATGTTGCAGGATGTAGCGAGCCTTTCAGGTGTATGTCTTTTTGAACTGCCCGCAATCCGAAGCACCATATGTGGGGATTTGGCCCAGTCGAGACCGTGGTAGCGGGGTGCTGGGATGCAGTTCAAGACAGGGACACCAGGGTACAGTCCAAACAGGTCTCGCCTGCGTTTATTGCAGCAAAATAAAACCAGCCTTTACATTCAGGTATTTGAATAAACAAAAGAAAACCTACCCGTCAGGGTGCTAACTATACAATGAGTCCACTAGCTCACACTAAACAAAGATCACGTGGCTGCTCCAGACACACAGGTCAGAGCTGTGTCCTCTCAGCCTCCTTCCACAGAGAGACAACCCACTCAACTCTGCTGAGTCATTTTATCCAGGCTAATTAGGCTGTTCCCATCACCTGTGTCCAAGGTGCTGGACAAACCCACCTCAGCACTAAGGCCTTGCATAGAAGCAAAACCTAGGGGAAACATACCGCCCATCCACAGTTAACCCCTTCAGTGTCTCACAGTGTATAATGCATTCTGCCGCGATTCACTAAGATCGTGCACCCGATATCCTGAGTTGTCGCTTCCCCACTGAAGTCCGCCGGAGTTCACCATCTTCTTCACGGTGCATGTAAGTGCATTGGTTGCGACAATTTTGATCTTAAATTCCACGCTCAGTCCGAATCAGTTGGATGGTCCGCTCCCCGATTTCTGTCGCATGAAAGCCGGCGCCGCTGCGCCAAAATCCAATCGTGTGTGACACAATCCCCTTCTAAATACCTGTCCCAGCGACAAATCCTGAATAATATGAACAGTCCAATGAAAATGCGATCCGCAGACCCTTAGTAAATAAGACCCAGTTTCTTATCTGCAGGCAGCATGTTATAGAGCAGAAGGAGCTGAGTAGATTATTTATAGTGTCCTATTTTAAGTCAGCATGTTATAGAGCAGGAGGAGCTAAGCAGATTGCACCTAGTTTCCCATCTTTAGGCAGCATGTTAGAGGACAGGAAGAGCTGAGCAGTTTGGATAAAGTGTCCTATCTGCAAGCAGCATGTTATAGAGCAGCTGAGAAGCTGAGAAGATTCTGTATAGTTTCCCATCTACATGAAGGATGTTATAGAGCAGGAGGAGTTGTGCAGATTTGTAGTGTCCTATCCGCAGGAAGCATGTTGTAGAGCAGAATATGCTGAGCAGATTGTATATTGTGTCCTTTCTGCAGGCAGTATGTTCTAGAGCAGGAGAAGCGGAGCAGATTGTACCTAGTGTCCTGTCTGCAAGCAGCATGTTATAGAACAGGAAGCGCTGAGTAGATTGTACATAGTATCATATATGCAGGCAGAATGCTATAGAGCAGAAGGAGCATAGCGTATTCTGCATAGTTTCCCCATCTACAGGAAGGATGTTATAGAGCAGGAGCAGCTGAGCAGATTTTACATAGTGACCTTTCTACATGCAACATGTCATAGACCAGGAGGAGCTGGACAGATTGTACATGGTGTCCTTTCTGCAAGAAGTTTTATAGAGCAGGATAAATCAAGCAGATGTGTTTATATGTCAGATGCATGATTTTTTGTTTTTAATTGTGGGGCTGTGTCTTATTTTTTCATCTGTTAATGCCTTTATTTACTTATTGGAGGTAATCTGGGTCTACTAGGGCTCAGGGATCAGCAGGCAGGGCTGAGGAAGCCCTGTGTATACAGCATTGCATCATGGTTCTGAGCTGCCACCCCTCTGCTTTCTCTGTGGGGAGTCCAGATGTCAGTGAGACATCTTTGTAAAGTTGCCGCTGACCTTCCTCCTCCATCAGGCAGTCAGCAAGTGATTTAGGGTAAGGACACACATTCAGGATTCAGTTTTTAAAGCCAATACAAGGAATGGACAGTATATGGACAAAGGGGCACATTTACTAAGGGTCCGAGGACTGCGATTCTGTCGGGTTTCACAAATTTATTACCATTTTGTGCTAAATTGCTCCGGGTTTTTGGAGCACGCGATCGGATTGTGGCACATCGGCACCGACTTTCATGCGACACAAACCGGGGTACGTGACCGTCGGACATCCCGACTGATTCGGACAATTCGCGAAATTTAAAAATCAAATTGTGTCGCCAGACAATGCACTCACATGCATCAGGAAGAAGAAGGTGAACTCCGGTGGACCTCAGCAGGGAAGCGACACATGCAGGAAATTGGAAGCACGATCTTAATGAATCGCGGCAGCTCTGAACCCAGGTCGGACAATGCACAGCGGGGATCGTGACGGGACGGGTAAGTAAATGTGCCCCAACGTGTCTTCCTAGTTTTAAAATGTAATCCGTCAGCTTTTTCAAATAAAAAATCTACTCCTTATAGATGTGCCCTAATGTGTGCCTCCATAATATGCCATGTAGATGGTGGAAGATTGCCCGATAAAGTGGTGGTGCTTTTACAACAGCCTCATTGCATTTCATGATGTACTTACATTTTGTGCAATGTATACAATTCCAAATAAGAAATACTTAGTTAAAAACAAATCCAATAAACAACTTAAAGGAAATCTACCACCAGGATGAAGGATTGTAAACCAAGTACACTTACATGTAGCTATGTGCCCCCTCTGGCAGGAGCAACCAGCAGGCACCAGACTTCTCTGCGGTCCCATTCACCCTGGACCTTGTATATAAGATGACGGCTGATGATTGGCTCAAGCGACAGCAATTCCATTTATTATATTTTGTTCTATTCCCTTAAGAAGAATGGCTTGACCATATATATATTTTATATTTGTATTTGTCCCCTATGATTTGTAAAGCGCTACGGAATATGATGGCGCTATATAAATAAAGATTATTATTATTTATTATTATTGATCTGCTTTTCTTTTAGCTTCCTAAAAAACGGAAGGAACCTGAGGGGCTCCCAGCTCAAATAAAAGCTATGGAGCACAGACCCCCTTAAGCATGTAAGTGTGCTTGGTTTACAATCCTTCATCCTAGTGCTAGATTTCCTTTAAATGTACCACAACAAGTAAAAATCTCAAAAATCATTAACAAAAATAATAAAATTTAAATGAATAAAATTTGGAAACAAAAAAAAAAACAATAAAATAAGAATAATATCTTGATCCTGGTGCAAGTTGATCTAAAAGGGTTAAAATAAAATTCAGGGAAATTCCGAGCTGAACTGAGATGGTAAACTTTTTTTTTGGAATACAAGATTTTCTTTAAAACTTTTGAGCCGGCAGAGGGTTCACGCTGGAGAACTACTGCAGATCCGGAGAGGTTTTGGGACAGTTAGGCGCTCGCAGCACCTCTCTCTCTCTCTCTCTCCCTCTCTCTTCATCTGTATATACGAAGCAGAAATATAGATTGTACCTGTAGCTACTCAGCAATTAGCTCAGGCGTTCAGCCAAGAGAAAGTAATTATATGAAAGCACAAAAGACACAGTAACAGCTCGGAGACCCGTGATTTTCTTACATTAGAAGGGAGAATTCCTATTCTCTTATATTATTGTAACTAGTTAGGAGAGTGTGTATACAATAAGTATTTCATTTGATAAATTAAAATTTCATGTCTGGCTTTTCAATCAGTGGTATATGTGTCTGCTATGAAATGGTTATTACTATGCTACTAACAAGATACATAAACCGGCATGACTAGAGGGGGTGCCGATGTGATAGATGGGGTTCAATAACTCCTACGCATCATAAATTGATGCCAATTTTTATCGGTAAAATTGTAAAATATTGTAGGACATATTTGATTTGGGGCCCAATTTTCAGTTCTGGCTTCACAGTTCTGTTATGTTATTTTTGTTTTGCCACTGTCATAGACTTAAAGGAAACCTACCATCCGGAATACAATAAGTGAGGTTTACCTGATGGTAGATTCCTTTCCCTCTTCTAAGCTCTGCACTGGCTTTACTTAATCTTTTCCCCCTAACTAACTAAATAAAAACTTTATATTTCGTTTATGTAAATTAACTTCAGAGCCTAGTGGAGCCGAGAACTGTGAGCTAAGGCTACTCCATGCCCCTGTACCCTCGGAAGTCTCCTGGTGTGTCCCTGCACCATTCTGCGGCTCTTCAGCCCATGCGCACACATACTTGATAAGTGGTGGCTCACTGCCAAGAATAGTCGAAGTTACTGTGGTGGTGAGGCACTCTGATGATGTATCCCTAGCACCTCCATCTCATTTCCATATTTTTATAAAGTGATTTTTAGAAGTATCCGAGCACTGCATTACATCAGAAAAATAGGGCCAGTGACTTCAGGAAAAGGACCAGCATCTAAGTTTGTACAGTCTACCATTTGGAAATCTAAAGGTAGATATCCTTTACGAATTTTTATGTGTGCAAAAGTTTGTATTTTTGTGCTTGTTGGGTGGCACCTGAACCTCAGTTAGAAGACCATGGAGATGGAGCATCAATGGACCCCTCTCTGGTGAACTTCGACTGCTTCATTGGATGACTGCTCAGGGGCCCCAAGAACCTGAAAAGCTTTCTACTATTTGCAATAAACTGTTCCACAGCCCCTCTCCAGTGCTCTGAGTGACTGCTGTAAGTATCCAAACAAAATCATCTTACAGTTCCTACTCTTAGCAGAGGGAAGGGGCTGTGGAGAAAGCTCTTCATGTTTTTAGACCCGCCAAGAGCCTTTGCAAGAACTGGATTATGACTTCACTTTTAAATTTGTCTTTTAACTACTGACAACACACACAAATGTATGACTACTACTATATAGATCTACAGCACACCTCCCAACTAGTGGGTCGTAGAAAGAAGGATAAAATGAATGGTGCATGTAGCGTGCAACATTTTTTTTTTGCATAATAAACCAAGCCCTATGCCCCAACACTTACCTCTCACACACATTTTGAAGTCTGCAATGCCTAATTCCACCTTTGCTTTTCTTGTACCTTTCTTCTCTGCTGCCTTCTTATTGTGCCCCTCCTTCACTTCTCTCCCTCTTGTTGTGCCCTCTTCTCTGATCCCTTCTTAATATAACCTCCACCTTTGCTCCCCCTCTTATTGTGGCCTCCCTTTTGTTGCATAAAACAAAACTCTTGTTAATTACCTTTCCTCTTTCAGCCACAGGAGTCCTGCCGCCTCCTCTACCATATCGGTGTAACTTCAGCGCGCATGTTAAACTCTACTGTATACAAACAGCGCAGAGACTCAACAGTGATACGAAGAGCATACGGCTCTCTGCATCACCATGTGCATCACCATGACAATGCAGGTAGAGTTGATGTCCTGCCTGGAACATTCCTCCCACCAGGCGGAACAGCTGGACAGCGCTCAAAATTTGGGACTGTCCTGCTGGATCTGGGACGGTTGGCAGCTTTGCATTTTCAAAACTGCTGACAGATTCCCTTTGAAATTCTAAATTGACTTTAATGCATCACAGTAAAAGTGCGACTCTTCTGTGAGTGCAGGGATTCTGAGCGATTGCATCTAGTAATTTATAACTAGATACAAGAAAAATGGGTTTCTGGTAAGTGGAGAAAGAAGCCTCTTTTTCCTTGACATCTTTGTCTATATATATTACAGATTACTACTTATTTCTTCACGTTTTGTAATCTGTCTGTCATTCCCGTCATAACCTCTGCTAAAGTTTTTTTTTTTACATCACAATTTTTAAGTCGACCTTTACAAAACCAATTTCTTGGTGACAAAACTTTTTTATGGCTTGTTTTGCTTTTCATCTGTCCATTGTCGCTTGTCTATTGCTGTAGCGTAATTAGAAATATTCCATTACATTTTATTCATTTAGACTATAGTTCAACCAATACAGACATTCTGGCTATTTTGTATGAAATTTGTAGCCTATAAAACGTTTGAAAGCATTGGAAGGCATTATGAAATTACCCAGGAGGCCTCTATCAACAAAATTTACACAGCAATATTTAAAATTTGGGCTAAGGCGTGAGGCATAATTTATGAAAGTCTTCTTGAAGTGGATTTTCTTTTACTGACAAATTCTCCGCCCAGAGAGATTAATGTCTGCAGCATTAGGTTAGTAATGGAAGTAACTGAGATAAGGTTGTGTGATAGGAATGCTCAGATAATGCCAGATGTCTTGTCCTGCAGCCAAGGACTTTGGAGGGTTGTAAATTTGTCACCTTTCTCCATATTCCCGGACACCAACATCTCATTATGACATTTCAAGTCTTATTTTAATAGTTGGAATTTTCCAAATACTTGGAAGATGATAAAAATATGTAGTACAATATTCAAGTGTCCAAGAATAGGGTCTGGATAGTCATTGCACTTTAATTTAAAGTGGTTTTACCAAAAAACAAGTTAGGCCGTATCCACAGAATAGGGCCTAACTTACTGATTGGTGTGGATAGGCCCTAACTTGTTTTGTGGGAAACAAGTGGTCTTAGACGAAATTATACATCCAAATCTACCCTGATGAAGACATGAAATGGTTAATAAATGGGATCCTCAAGTCACTTAATTTTTAACAGTAGTAAAAATAATCCAAAAAGAGAATTTTTTAAAACATGTTGGTGTCCCTATGCAGCCAACTACTTCCATCAATTCTTCATATCAGTAAACAGGAGCAATGTGAATTTTGGAAGTGATCACTTACCTTTCTCAACGGCTATTGTACTGGCGTGACAATACGGAGAGAGACTGGTGTTAGCCTTCTACTTCGTTGACCTTGTAGCCTTCATATAGTCATCCACTTTAGTGCCAAAGCCAATGGAATGCAAATAAACACAGGTGAACTTACCTATACCGAGTTACAAACTCCACAAACCGGCATGTAAGCAGTGTTACCGAGCCTGTGTGAATCATGCCGAGTCATGCGACTTGTAAATTGGAAGGAACCCAAGCAAACACGGAGAGAACATAAAAGCTATTTACAGATGTTGACCTGGATGGGACTTGAACCTAGGTCCCCAGCGCTACAAGGCGTGGTGCTAACCACTGAGCCACCATACTGCCCTAACTACGGACAAGTGGTTTAGTGCCTAAATGACCCTGCAGTCTTTCCCTCCAGGCCTGCAACCGAAAATACACTTACCTTAGTGCGGAGCCTACGCAGTGATGCAATAAATCTATTTTAGCATACCCCATTTACTACCCTAGACATGGTGCATGTGCAATGAAGCCGGGGTGTACTACATTGAATCATTGCACAGACTAAGGAATCACCAGGGATGGGACCAATGTGCCTTACCAGACTCATCTCCAGGTTTTTATAGTGGCCATGGAGAGAGCTGTAACAGGGAAATCTGGAACACCAAAGCCCAGGTCTACAAAGCTACCGTCAGGATGAAGGATTGTAAACCAAGCACACTGACATACTGGTGTGTGTCCCCTCTGGCAGGATCTGCTCTTCTTTTAGCTTCTTATGACCTGGCTTTTCCAAATAAGGCTTTTAAAATTATGCAAATGAGCCTGTGGGGCTCCTGGCTATGTCAAGAAGAACAGATCCTGCCAGATGGGACACACACCAGTATGTCAGTGTGCTTGGTTTACAATCCTTCATCCTGGTGGTAGATGTGCTTTAACCTGCGTCTGGAGAGAGTCTGGAGTGTAAAAGTGGTCCTTTTATTCCATAGTGAACAGCAGTGACGTTACCGCTCCAACTGAGAAAGGCTCAGTTAGAGCTGAAATGTTGCTGCTGTTCACTATGGAATAATAGGACCACTTTTACCACTATCTTGGCCTGAGTATTTCTCTATCTATCCATCTTCTATCATGCATCATGTGTTATACGCATCATGTCAGTAAGCCGTGGTGCACATTTGTGGTACAACTTTTTTGTACCCCACTTTAGCTTTGATGGATTTATCAGGACGTGGCTTGATAGAAAGCATATGGAAGAATCCCGGGCTGTGAGCACGAGTATAAATAATGACATTACAATAAGATGGGCGGTGTGACTTTAATCAAAACATGATCACGAACATCTGATAACCGGCAGGGAACCATATACAGAACATAAGTGCAGACATATGCAGAACTAGAGGCCGCTGTACAACATGAGACCCTCCGATAAGCATCAGATCCCTTACCACTGTGTTCCTTCACTATTATGTACTGTATTTTATTATTACTTAGCCTATGTACATCTTTGCAAATAATAATATCTCCAATACTTTTCCCATGCAATATTTGCCAAAAAAGTAAACATGGCAGTCATTTGGCAATTTCTGGCGCACTGCCAGGAATTTCGGCTTTCCCCACCCCCTTCTATGCCACCTCCATGCCATGTGGTTGTCGAGCGGTGTGAATGGGGCACAGCTGGGTGGGCTGGTGGAGGATGTTCCTGATTTGTGACTGTGTACAAGCTATAGTGTGGACCTGGTTTAGAACTGCCTTCTGGCGCAGTGGAGCTCAGTTCCGGGTGAGGGGGGGGGAGCGGTGATAACATCTCCCCCGTAATGAGTCTGATGCGGCAGCTTCTTGGTACCATGCAGCTGGTACCAGAAACATTTATAGAACATTCATTTCTGTGTGGTTCTAGGAGACTTCGGCAGTGTCTTAGAGATTTATTAACCATTTCCAGAGGTCTCCCAATTTTTGGGGTAACAGGCAACAAGTAAAGTTCTGTCTCTGTCATTTTGCTACTTTTCCCAGTTTTAGTTAGGGATAAATAAATATACACTATAGACTACACAAGGTTTTGAGTATAGTCTGTAACTATGGTGACTTATTTGTGTACAAGAACTGAAGACATTAGGAAAAAGTTAGTGAAGATCCTTTGGTTTTTCCATCTAACAAAAATATTTAAAACAACTTGGAAAAAATCTATTAAAATGTATTGATTATGATGTGTCATAGTTAGAAATGAGTGGACCCATAGTTTTAGTTTGGGTTCGGTGCGGGGGGTTCAGTCTCGAGACCCGTAGTATTGCCGGATTGGCAACTAAACAGTCATTCTGGGAAATTGACCCCCCTTACTTCCAGCCATGGCCACGGTTTCCAATCCGGATCTTGTGGCCGAACCCAAACGCTAAACTTGAACTGAAACTACGGGTCCACTCATCTCTAGTCATGGTGTATTTTTGATGCTGTAATTGTACTTGAACCAATCAGTAGCTGTACCTCTCATACACCTTTCTTTGGATCCACAAGCAGTAACCGGGAATATCTCTATGACATTGACCAGTCCATGTTTCACTCGATTCAGGAAGTTTTCATTATTCCATTACTATTGATTCCCTGCTTATTGGTTACATTCATGCACAACCACTTAAAAAGTAATGGCTCTGTTTAACAAATTGGATAACCTTTTATAAAAGATGCAATGGGAACAATAGCAATATTGTTAATGTAATTGTGAACGTAATCTTATTGTTTGATGGAAACCACCAGGATCGAGGATTGTAAGCCAAGCACACTAAGAGACAGGTGTGTGCCTTCTCTGGCAAGATCAGCTTTTATATCAGCCCCTTATGTCCTTGCTTAAAAAAAGGGGTTTGAAAATTATGCAAATTAGCCTGAGGGGTTTTCGGGGTCATTTAACAGCTATGGAGCCTGGAGCCTCTCAGATTCATGTGCGTAATTGTTAAACCCTTTTTTTAAAAAAAAAAACAAAAAACAAGGGCATAAGGGGCTAAGATAAAAGCTGATCTTGCCAGAGGGGGCACACACCTACATGTAAGTGTGCTTGGTTTATAATCCTAGATCCTGGTGGTAGATGTCCTTTAATATGTTATATATCAATACATTAAATGGGTTTGACGCATCATGCACGGAGTATGATACAAGCCCTGCCCCTCCACCGCACTGGCTATATCAGAAGGCGGGATGAGCGGACCCATTGAGGTTCTTGTTTGGCCGAGTCTGAACACTCATCCCTACTAGTACCACCTGTGTTGAATGCTGGCACAATAACATCACAGGGAGCCATAATCCTCGGGAAATGGTGGTAATGGATGAGTCAACACTGGTGATCTGTGCCAATTCTGATCGCTGGTGTTAACGGTGAGTCCACAAACTGAACCCAAACTTTGACTGAAGCCCGGGTTCGGGGGCAAACCTGCAATATTCTGGTCCATTCAGGTCCACTCATCGCTAATCAGGAGGCTTCGGCCTTGTGATGTATTCAGTGGCCAGCTGGGCTGGCATAGATTTTCACTATTACTAATGCTATTACCATTCAAGCCTGATTGTGGAGGGTGAGCAGGCCCTCGGCTTTTGCCAGTCCACTTAGCCACGGGACATGCCTTGCTTAATACCCCTCTACATCACTTGGCATTTAAGTGGCATAAAGGGTGGTTCGCAAGTAATTGTGATTATTTCAGTGCAATAAAACATCATACAAGCCCTGATAACTGTCCCAATAGAGACACAATTCTGTTACTTATCGATTGATTAATCTGAACCAATTTCTTAATGCATGGTGAGCAGGCTCGGCACGGTGCTCGGAGGAGTCCTTTCTATATGCATAGCATAGAATAGGCCTCTTTAAGGTCAGAGGTTAGTAAAAATTAAAAAAAATTGGCCGACAAATAATAACATAATCCTCTCCTTATATCATATAACACTGATTATCTCATCCGACTCACAGTCCTGTACCATCACTCTGTATAGTGTATTCCATGTATTCCTGCACCTGGCAAATTAGCCATCATCGTGATGTATTATGGGGTATTATCTATATAAATAAAAGAAAGGTTCATATAGAATTACTTCCTAGCAGATACATTGCTCTTTGAAAGAACACAGCTGTATTCTAACGTTCCGATGCAGCAGAGTCGAATTAGTCTTTTGGCACAACTCATACAGAGACCACAATGCCCTAAATGAGTCTTTACCTAGAACGTCCCTAATCAGTTACTATACAGCGTTATCAGCCCCCGACTAATTCCAGACACATTCAGCTCTGCTACACCTGCACCTACAGAGGCCAATGTGTTATTCTTACACTCCCCCGGGGATGGATTATCATTCCATTAATGGGGCCTCTGTGGCTGATGGGGCCATTGGATTGAGGTTCTATCACCTTCCGCATGGATGGTGTCAACATTAGCTGGATTAGCAATTTTAGCAAAGTAGGTGGTGGGAACTACAAAAGGAGGTATGCCGCCTTCCCCACTATTTCTATGGGGCCTTCTCCTCTATGCATGTGAAATGTGAACTAAAATATTTCGCTCTGCCAATCTTACCAACCCTGTCTTCCATGAGCTCCTGTAGGGAGTCTGCACACAGCATTAGTGAAGGTGCATGGGTCTATTATAGGATTGCCAAAAATATGTCAGACATTACGAGTGTGATCTGCTGTCCTGTCCCATACTGTGCATCGCATATACTGGAGAAACCTTGGTTGTCAGACTCTTAGATCACAATTCACTGTATTATTATAGTGCGAGAGGTTTAGCTTACTTTGTGTGTGGTAACATGTCCATCTGTCCATGTATCTGGTATGAGACGTAGTTTATGTACTAAAAGGGGTTGGCCACTTTACCTCATGTATTTTCTTATATTTGTGTAAATGTGGGGGGCAGGATATTAGGTAATTTACTGATAATTATCTATTAATAGTTCTGCTCCGCTTCTTGTGGAACCTCCTGTCTTTTACATCATCAGCCAGACATTCCTGTCCATAAAATGGCCGCAGATGGAGGGTCATGTGATCTCTAAATGTCCATGAGCAATCGCCCTGCCAGGACATTGATCTTATATTCATGGATACTATCATAAGGTCCCGGCAGGGTGATTGTTCATGGACAGATAAGATCACATGACCCTCCATCTGTGGCCATTTTGTGGTCAAGAATGTCTGGCTGATGAGGTAAAGGTCAGGAGGCTTCTCTTTACATATCAATAAAGAGGAGCAGAATTATTACTAGATGTGTACTAATATATAGTACTAATCTTCTCAGATGGGAAAGTGAGACCTTATGAGCCCCCAAAGCCTCTTGGGCCCGGTTGCGACCGCACCCTCTCCACCCCCTCAAGTTACGCCCCTTAGGAGGAGTATAACTATTATTAAATGTATGTACATATGTAGAGGTAAATTACCTAATATTTTGTCCCCACACTTACACACACATTGCAAAAAACATATGGTAAAATGGCCAACCCTGTACCAGTCTCTCATCTGTACTTTTTCTTTGGTTCTGTCTCTACATATTACATTGGGGTCTTCACCTGCTGACACAATTTCTATACTCTATGGAGATACAGTATATGTCACTGACTACAGGCTTCAGGACTACCTGTAATGATGGACTGTACACAGGGGTGGATAAGCCTGCCATGGGCCCTGGGCTGTATGAATATTATAGCCACTACAAGTCTGGAATTACTTCCTACATATGGAACTAGAATCAGCTTCTTGGGGAATGGAGGATGTGTCCCTTACTTCTTCTTTCAATATGCAGCTTCAGGACCATGGGTTAAGGTCTTTCTCTGTATAAAATTTGCTGGGTGGTTTGGTTGTCCATGAACCCCAGGCTACCGCCCAAACTGCCTATATTGTAATCCACTACTGATTGCCCCACACAGGTTCTCCACGGGGGAGGCAGAAACTCCTATCACAGTGACCAACAGTAATTAGGTTCCTGTCACACAGTTATAAAGAAGGAAATCACAGTTGCCAGACTGTATACTTAAAGGAAACCTACCACCAGGGATCTAACTATTAAGGTAGATCCGGTGGCAGGTTCCTCTAATGTAGAGTTGTATAGTCCTTTTTAGGGCTAATTCTTTTGTGCCCATAACTTTTATAAATTTTAATTCCCCCAATATTCAAATTTTCTAATGAGGCTACTGGGCTTGGAGTAGCCGGAGCTGAGGCTACACGGCGCGGCTTCTCCACACCCCAGTAAAAAAAAAGTGTTACAGTGATACAGTGGAGTGATACAATGTAGAACATCTTGTGGGATGCAGGAATTCAAGTCTTTCCCTGGCAAATTGGAGAACTTTTTGACATGTAGTAAAACTGAGGTATGAACTTGGACCCCTGACGCCCCAACTGATCACCCGTCTTCTTGACTCTTGACTGAAGTTGAAAGCAAAGATCTCATTGTTTCATGGAGAGATATGATGACTACTGTAGAAAAAGGAAACTTGTTGGAGTGTAGCTAACCCCATTGTTCAGCCGATCAGTAGGAGTCCCGGGGTTCAGACCCTCATCAATCACACAATAATGGCCTGTCCTGAGTATAGGACATCAATAATGGAGCCCAAAAACACATCACTCCTGCCTTGTCTGTTGTATGTTGTATAATTCTGGAGCATCTTTTTTTAGTGCCTCATTCTGTGTCCTTCTGTTTTTTTCTCTTAGAAATGTATAAATTTACTTTTACTTTTATACATGAATGGAGTAGAGGAGCTATATTTAAATTTATAAAATTGAACTTTTTATTAATATTTTGTGTTTTATTTACTGTCATATTTTATTCAAAGTATAAGGATTTCATATAGATCTGAAAAGAAGTGTACAAGACCATGTATCCTACCGGAGGACAGACAATGTGCAGTCATCCACATACTGACCCTCTCTTCTCTATGGGGCCTCTGACTAATTATACATCTGACTAATTATATTTTAATTGATTGTTATTTCAATTTTACTAATGATAGCTAAATATAAGATTACCATTAATTAGCTTTAAATAAATGTTGAGTATTATTTGTAATCATCTATTATAAGGGTATAGGAATGGAAGAACTCTAACTCCAAGGATCATCAATTGAGGCACTGTGCTAAATTGCCTTAACGGGAACCTGTCACCAGAAATGTCATTTTTAGCTTGTGACAGGTTACAATAGCCTATGCTATTCTGATTTTAAAAATGCCTTTGTCAGCATTTTGAATAATTTCAGTACTTTATAATAATTTTATTCACATTACCTGGCTCCCTGCCAGCAGCGTGTGGTGAGTCCCTGAGGAGGCGACAGCTGCCGCTTGTGTTTGCCTGTGTCAGTCTCCTCTCCTCCACACTCACGCATCTTGCTGCCCACTCAATACGCATGACTGGAAGAGAAGAGGAGGATGGTGTGGAGTAGAGGCAGTATTGGACTGGACTGTCAGAGAAAATGAATCTGGGGCCCATCCTTCATTATCTGCCAGGAAATAGATTCTAGCTGTTTCCAAATTGGGTTGCTTTCTGTTGGACCTCAGGGGTTCAGTATTCAGTATGGTTGAACCAGGGCCCACCGGAGGATCCTCTGGTACTCTGGTGGGCCAGTCCGACACTGAGCAGAGGAAGAATGCAGGCGGAGACTGAGACACAGGAACACGCTTCTTCAGCTGACTTACCACATGCTGCTGGCAGGGAGCCAGGATGTTCTGATGTGAGTCCAATGTGCCTAATCAGACTCACTTCTAGGGAAGTAATTAATATTATTTTTCTTAATTAACAACATGAAAAGCTCTCATACAGGTCCATTTGGGGTCTATATTAATCTGTATTTGGCTTGAGGGTCCCAAATCAACCTGACTAGTCCACTTTACATTACAAAAAATTATGTTTTTTAATTGTACCTAATCGACTACAATATGTGTTTTATAAAGATTTAACCCTTCTTTTGTTTCATACATTCACTGGTACGTTTTCACATTGACGTTATTTTTGGTGTTCATGAAATTGTGAATAAGAGTTCAGCCTCGGTTCAGACCCGCGATGAATTCTAAAATATGGATCTGCAATTTATTAAGGTTTTATTATAGTTGTTTGTCTACTGCCTGGATGCTAAGAAAAGCCCTGACAGGTCAATATTTTATCTGTATTCCTTCTTTTTACTGTTGAAATTGATGGACTTTTTAGTGATTTATTTGTTATGTTGCTCTGCAGAAATTATGTTATTTATGAACGTGACATTCACGGATTAAGCAAACCTGAAATAAGCCATAAAACTGCTTGACAGTCGTCAGGTATTAGAACATATGTTGGTGGACAGGGCCGTGTATACTCAACACTGGTCCTACAGTCTTTACTAACTATGAGTGACTTCTGGAACTTCTACAAAACACATTGGGGGGAGAATAAGAAGCGTCTGAGGTAAAACTGTTCTAGTTGTCCATGGCAACCAATCAGAGATCAGATTTCATTTTACCACAGCTGTTTGTAAAATTAAAGCTGAGCTCTGATTGGTTTCCATGGGTAATTAGAACAGTTTTACCTCAGACACTTCTCATAATGGTTTATCGGAGCTGTAATATCTATCATGTAAATGTCTAATATTTGATATAGGGCAATGGTGGAAAAATATAGATTTTTTTTTACAAAAATGGAGTCTACAAGCAGCTGGGCAGGAGTCAGCTCCAGGCCTCCCCTGCTACAAGGAGCCTTATTGATATACATCATGTGGCAGGGCAGGATCTAGAGAACCTTGAGGAAGGAGAAAAGTTTGTTCATTCGAAAATAATATAATCTTTCCAAATAGATAGATAGATGGATCTTAAAAAAAAAAACGTAAAAAGCAGCACAGCTATAGGAATGATGGGGGCTATGCCAGGACACAACACAAAAGGTCCATGTGCAATAAAAAAAACAAAAAAATAGGCAACACTCCAACTTCAGAAAAGTGAAAATGTGTAGGTTTACTCAGCCATATAGCAACCTTTCTCAAGCCTCGTATTATTGAACCGAAACATCACTATAAGGGTGAATAAACCTACACATTTTCACTTTTCTAAAGTTGGAGTGTTGCCTATTTTCTTTTTCTTTTTTTTCTTTTTTTTTTGCACATAGACCTTTTGGGTTATGTCCTGGCAAATCCATCATTCCTATAGCTGTGCTGCTTTTTTACGATTTTAGATAGATAAAAAGATAGATTATACAGAGATAAATGGTATTTCAGAAACCGCTGATCTACTGGGATTTTCACGCACAACCATCTCTAGGGTTTACAGAGAATGGTCCGAAAAAGAAAAAAATATCCAGTGAGCGGCAGTTCTGTGGGCGGAAATGCCTTGTTGATGCCAGAGGTCAGAGGAGAATGGGAAGACTGGTTCGAGCTGATAGAAAGGCAACAGTGACTCAAATCGCCACCCGTTACAACCAAGGTAGGCAGAAGAGCATCTCTGAACGCACAGTACGCCGAACTTTGAGGCAGATGGGCTACAGCAGCAGAAGACCACACCGGGTGCCACTCCTTTCAGCTAAGAACAGGAAACTGAGGCTACAATTTGCACAAACTCATCGAAATTGGACAGTAGAAGATTGGAAAAACGTTGCCTGGTCTGATGAGTCTCGATTTCTGCTGCGACATTCGGATGGTAGGGTCAGAATTTGCCGTCAACAACATAAAAGCATGGATCCATCCAGCCTTGTATCAACGGTTCAGACTGGTGGTGGTGGTGTCATGGTGTGGGGAATATTTTCTTGGCACTCTTTGGGCCCCTTGGTACCAATTGAGCATCGTTGCAACGCCACAGCCTACCTGAGTATTGTTGCTGACCATGTCCATCCCTTTATGACCACAATGTACCCTGTAACATCTGATGGCTACTTTCAGCAGGATAATGCGCCATGTCATAAAGCTGGAATCATCTCAGACTGGTTTCTTGAACATGACAGTGAGTTCACTGTACTCAAATAGCCTCCACAGTCACCAGATCTCAATCCAATAGAGCATCTTTGGGATGTGGTGGAACGGGAGATTCGCATCATGGATGTGCAGCCGACAAATCTGCGGCAACTGTGTGATGCCATCATGTCAATATGGACCAAAATCTCTGAGGAGCTTCCAGCACCTTGTTGAATCTATGCCACGAAGAATTGAGACAGTTCTGAAGGCAAGAGGGGGTCCAACCCGTTACTAGCATGGTGTACCTAATAAAGTGGTCAGTGAGTGTAGATAGATAGATAGATGATAGGTAGATAGATATGAGATAGATAGATGATAGATATATGATTGATAGATAGATAGATAGATAGATAGATAGATAGATAGATAGATAGATGTATATGTGTATAGTGTGTAACTACTAGACTACACTAAGTGTGTAAGGATTAGTAGACGGCACTATAGTATATGTGTGTAGTAAGTGTGTAAGTACTAATAGACTGCACCATAGTATGTGTATAGTAAGTGTGTAATTAGTAATAGACTGCACTGTAGTATATTTATAAAGTAATTTTGTAAGTATTAACAGACTGCACTAATGTATGTTTATACAATAAATACATTTTCTAGTAATAATAGATTGCACTAAAGTATTTGTGTAAATAATTATAATTATATAATTATAATTATAATTATAATTTTCACTATAGTATATGTGTATAGTGTGTAAATACTAGAGTACACTGTAAGACTGCGCTATAGTATGTAAGTGTAGTAAGTGTGTAAGTATTAGTAGACGGCACTATAGTATATGTGTGTAGTAAGTGTATAAGTACTAGTAGATGGCACTATAGTATATGTGTGTAGTAAGTGTATAAGTACTAGTAGACGCACTATAGTATAAGTGTGTAGTAAGTGTCTAAGTATTAGTAGACGGCACTATAGTATATGTGTGTAGTAAGTGTGTAAGTACTAGTAGACGGCACTATAGTATATGTGTATAGTAAGTGTGTAAGTACTAGAAAAAGGCATTAGAGTGTATAGTAGACATAATGTACTATAGTCACTTACCATTGTTACCTACTCCTGTATGATATGTTAGAGTCACCCACTGTTCATACCTACTCCTGCATAATGTACTATAGTCACTTTTTTTCTTTTTTCTATCTCATATCTATCTATCTATCTATCTATCTCATATCTATCTATCTCATATCTATCTATCTCATATATCTATCTATCTATCTATCTATCTCATATCTATCTATCTATCTATCTATCTATCTATCTCTATCTATCTCTATCTATCTCTATCTATCTATATCTATCTATCTCTATCTATCTATATCTATCTATCTATCTATCCATCTATCTATCTATCTATCTCATATCTATCTATCTATCTCCTATCTATCTATCTATCTATCTATCTATCTCATATCTATCTATCTATCTATCTATCTCATATATCTATCTATCTATCTATCTATCTATCTCATATCTATCTATCTATCTCATATCTATCTATCTATCTATCTCATATCTATCTATCTCATATTTTATATGCTGTGTATAGTTGTGTTTATATGCTGTATGTATGTGATATGCGTATGTATATGTGTGGTGCATATGATGTATGTATATGCCTAGGTGTATAATGTATGTATGTTATTCTGTATGTATATGTGGGTGTGTAATGATATATGTTATGTGTTGTGTCTTATGTATGTATGGTTATGCTGTATGTGTAGTGGTGTGTATACACTGTATGTATATATGGTGTGTATACACTGTAGTATGTGGTATATGCTGTATGTATATGTGGTGTTATATACTGTATGTATGTGTATATGCTGTATGTATATGTGTTGTGCATATGATGTATGTATATGCAGTGTGTATATACTGTTGTATGTTTATTCTGTATGTGTATGTGGTGTGTATACACGTATGTATATATGTTGTGTATATACTGTATGTATATGTGCTTATATGCTGTATGTATATGTGGTGTTTACATGCTGTATGTATGTGTGTATATCATGTATATATGTGTTGTGTATATGATGTATGTATATGTGGTGTGTATATACTGTATGTAGGTTATGCTATGTAGGTATGTGTGTGTATACACTGTATGTATATAGTTGGTATATTACTGTATGTAATGTGTGTTATATGCTGTATGGTATAAGTGGTGTATATGCTGTATGGTGTGTGTATATCAATGTATGAGATGGTGTGTAGTTGTGTATATGATGATGTATATGTGGTTGTGTTAGATACTGTATGTATGTTTATGCTGTATGGTATGTGGTGTGTGTGTTGCTGTATGATATAAGTAAATAAAGTGTGTATTATGAGTGTATAAATGTGTGAGTATACAAATATGACATTTTTTATGGGGGAAGGGGACCCCCATCAGAAGTCTACTAGAGGCCCTGCCTTCCTAGTTAAATAACACTTGCTATTAATACTGATTTAAATTAAAGATTTGCAAATTGTGTTCTTTTTCTGCTAAAAAAATTTTACTACTACACAAAGAGGTCTGGATGATTCATAACCGGTGGGAAGTAGTGTGATGTTGAACACAATTGTGTATGTGACAATAGAAAGAGTTTAGCCGCCTTGGCTCAAAACCTCAGTGTAATCTGATTTGTTGTAATCTCTGACTGTATAAAACATACCAGGAGGGGGATTTTGCCTCTGTCTCTTCTACTCTATGGAGGTTCCTTCGTTCCAAATGAGTCTGATTTGTTTTTTAAAGTAATATCTGATTTACAGAAGCTGCCATCGCTACATAAACATTCCTTCCAGCCTTTTAAGTGTTTGGCCACGGGTACTCCCTCATTCGTGGTCATGGTCATCACGCACTATGGGACATGTCAGCACTGATTTAAATGACACTTAAGAAGTGGCCCCCAGGCCTTGTCTTCAGATGGTCTAATTGTCGTCTAGTTCTATTCCCGAGAGTAACATCAATGCAGAAGACTCTCAAATGATAATGTCTCTAATATAGAGGCTCTCTAATATAAATTTTAGGATCTACACGGTAGAGCGGTACTTCAAGGTTCTTGGTGCAACCACTAGTATTGTGTTTATCCCATACAGGACGTATTGTTATGTAGCATACTACTGTTTACCTCTTGGACATTTGGGTAGTAGTGATATTATGGGACCACACACAAAGGAGTCTTATTTACCAAGCAGAGGCCTGGTGGTGTGACCTAAATCATCTTAACAAAACTAGCCCAAATCCAGAGATCGTCGACATCGGAGAGAGTCAATAGAAAAGTTTATTCCACAATATATATATATATATATATCTCTGTAGAGTTTGTTCGTTTAGAAACGTGAATATGGAATGTGCCATACAGGGAAGTGTTTTATTGGGTACCTGGTTTATAAATTACCAATGTTTGATTTGGCTGTTTTGTATGTTTCTCATGTTTCCTGGACTGTGTCATACAATGCAGCTTGCTGCACTGAGCTGAAATATCTGGTATAACTCATGGACCAAAGAGAGATGTATAATAGCAAAGATTACTTTATAAGTACTTTTTATCATGGGGCTTAATATCAAACTGTGCAATGCGGATCAAATCTAAACATAAATCCTAATAGTGGATCAGAATAATGCACAAAGTGATGTCACAGTACATGGAGAATACTCACCACTGCGGTCAGCGACAGGGATAAGAAACAGTTATGTCGGGACAGGAATACTGCCACCAGTGATGTCCAGTACAGAAAAATGACAACAGTGATTGTAACAGTAGGGATAAATCACAGTGATGTCACAGTACAGGGATAATACACACAGTGATGTCACTACAGGGATAAACACACAGTGATGTCACAGTACAGGGATATACACACAGCAATGTCACAGTACAGGATAACCAACACAGTGACGATACAGTACAATGGATAATACTCACAGTGAGTCACGTTACAGGATAATACTCACACAGAGATCAGTACAGGGATAAGCCCAGTAATGTCAGAGTATTAGGAATTGGGAATAGTGATGTCACAGTACATAAATATAAAACACAGTACTGGTCACAGTACAGGTACTGCACATAGTGATGTCACAGTACAGAAGTGTTGTCACAGTACAGGGATATACACACAGTGATGAACAGTGGCAGGGATATACACACAGTGATGTCACGTACAGGGATAATACCAACAGTGATGTCACAGTAAAGGCGCCAGGCAGAAAAAACATGCGGACGGGAAACCACTTAAAACAGTTAAGACTCGAAAACAGGGAGAAGAAACAAACAAAGCGTAGGAGGGAAAAAGCCGAAGGGATTCAAAAACGAGCGACAAATACGCCTATCTCCGCACCTGCGTGCCACCAATGCTGCGACATATACACTATGCGCGAGAACGCGCCTACCACCCAGAGAGAGGTCGCCTGTATCCAATCAACACATACGAGGAAGACATGGGGAAAATTTCTATCTTTCCCCCCACCCAGGATAAAGGGCATAGCCCCCAAGAGATAACATGGGAGGGAAACAAATCTCAGTTTGGAAGGTGCAGCGCGCATTACCCGCCAAACTACCGATACCAAAAACCGGCGAGGCTGAAAACTAAACCACTAACAAGGGGAACTGGAACGACACAAAACAGCGCGACCACCCCCCGTTACCCCCCGGGGACAACAGGAACAGGCCGTGATCAGTGCAATGTACAACAAACAGGTGGATGCACGACGGGGACAAACCGCCCGCCATAAGAGAACCATGGACCCCCGAGAATGACACACAAAGGGAAGGCGACAAAACCTTCCACCACCGAAAAACTCAGTCCAGAGAACGAGGAACAAAACAACAGGCTCACATGGTGAAAAATGCATCTATTCTCCTATCGCGCAAAGAAGAGACCGTACAAGAACAAAGCACAACGGGATTTCTGGGGGAAAAGGTGAAAGGACCACCCCAAGGAGAAGATAAACATCTGGGACCTTGGTAACAACCTACACGGACAGGCGACTTCTCTTAAAAGAAAAAATATAAGCCGGGAGGTAAAGTACAGCGGCGGAAGAAAACAACAGGGCAACGGGGGTATCGGGATGAACCAGTAAAGGGAGGTAAAGACCAATAGTGACTGTCATAAGACCAGTAAAGGAACAAAATAAAACAGCCATGATTAGCATATAAAACTAATGTAACATGAGGATAAAAGTTAACGTACTGGACTATGATCACAGCCGGTAAGAGTTAAGCAGTACAATAGCTACAATGAATTAATACGCTATACTAAAGCAGGGGCCAGGAGAGAGGGTGGTGGGCGGGGAAAGGGGAGGGGGAAAACGGAAGGCAGCGCAGGGGAAGGGGGGGGGGGGGGGGGAGGCCGAGGGAGGGGAAAGGAACTATGGGCACCCCTGCCCAGTTCAGAACAGAGGTAATGATGTATCAGGCAGCTTCATGGAGATTGCACGAATCTATTCATTTGCCAAAAAATATTAAAAATCATGGTTCTTTCCAATCATAACAGCAGGCGTTCGATTTGTTCAGGTTCAGAAGTTAAAGCCGCAGATTTGGGATGAGAAAAACATGGCAAGGACAATGAATTTTGAGAAGAATAATTTAGAGATTCTGATTTAAAAATACCTCCTTTTCAGTTGCTCTGTACTGAGGCATGACTGGTTGAGTTATAGGGTAAGCAGTTAAATGACCCTCTCCATTATAGCAGAGTTTTATTAATTACATCTTCCCCTCCCTAACTTCATGGGGGGAATGGGTTGTCAAAACCGTTCTCTGACACCTGTAAACGAGAGTGAAAACAGCTGCGGGGATAAGAGCATGAATGCGAGATTCCACAGCTCTTCAATAGGGGGATAGGAACAGCTTCTATAAATAGAGCTATGGACACATGGGGAAGATAAATCGAGCCCCTCCATTGACAAATTGACGCACTCTATATCTCATGTTCGGAAGCTGGAAGGTTTGTTAGTGGTTTCCCAGTAGTGCTAATGATATTAGATATCAGGTTAATATTACTTTATTAAATGGCAAAATAAAAAGACAGTTTCCTTCTAATATGCACTTATTGGGTCCCAGTGGAAAATCTTGGCTTAAATCTTAGATTGGGGGAGACCAAATTAAAATCTATTTTATAAGATCAGATGATGAGGCTTATTTATTTAATTAGGGTCCAGTAGTCATTTAGAAGAAGTCGTACAAATTTCATTGCTATCCCGTTTAACAGGATAGGGGAAACAATGTAAACGGTGGAGGTTCCACCTGCGCGGGCCCCCACCGATCGGGGTATTGGACCAACACAGTTCACAAGATTTGGCCGGCCATTCCTGTGCTTAATTGAAGCGGTAGGGTGAAACAATGCGCCACCACCAATTTAATTTAATTCTATGAGAGTCGAAAAAATGACCAAGCCCACAGAGCTGTTTTCCATAAGAGAGCGCCGGAATCACATAGAGGCTCTGTTTCCAATACAGAAGGATAGTTGATCACACATGCTTGGCAATTTCCAATGGTTCCCATAGTATTGAATGCAGTAAGTTAGAATTGATGCTCAACCCTGATTGCTGATCAATGCGCGCTTCAACTATGTGATTTAGGTCAACAGTAAAAACTTGTAACAAACACCTTGTAAGGGACTATACCCTGTGCCAAGAAAACTTAAATGATGGCTAAAGAAAAGTGCTATAAAAGTGTAAGAGACCGCCATGGTGACTTAGACCTATTCACTGGCAACCGTAGTCCACATGTGCAAGAACCGTGATTGTCCAATGCGGATACGTTACCATTCCTGAAGATGTGATTGATGTGGCTAGTGATAGGCTCACACTTTCAGATGGAAGAACCCCTTTAAGGACCTCTTCTGCTACAACGATAATACTATAATAAACCGCCGTATAAGTGTTTTAGACCCCATCAGTCTTCTCATGTAAAATAATAGAGATGTTCATCAACAACCAACAAGAGAATCCAAGACCCTAATAAAGGGGACCAAGCAATGTCAAAGTCAAGTGCACTCTTTGGCTCTTACTTATACTTCCTACTATTATTCACGGAAAAAAGACCCAGAATCTGAGGGTTTTTGAGTGAAGGTCCTTTGATATGTTGGAACAGCATACAAATATCTACTTTATTGGGGGTTATCAAACGTGTGTAACCTCCCATGTTTCACACACAGAATCCTCATTAATAGGTGCACGTTACTAATCACTTTCAAATCCACATGTGGGGAAAACTCTAGGAAACATCATCACAATTTTTTTTCTGTAACAAAAATTAAGCAGATTTTCTATTTTCAGAATGAATATGTGGCAGAATTCACGTGTCTAGTTATCCTTTTACATTGATGGGCCGATACTGTGATTTATTTAGGAAAGGCTTATCCATAAAACGATTGCAGTCGTCCAGGGATATCCATTAAGCCGGCTAGACCGCTACTCCCACACGGGCAGCGCTATAATGCTATAAGCACACTACACACCGAGATTCATATGCAAAAACTTGAGTCTGAGCAGGCAATGCTCTGACCGAAACGCACGTAAAGTTTGTGTTATAAAAGATTTCTTTGCAACTTAACACAGTGTGACTGGAGGCCACAACTTTCCTAATGCTATCCAGATCGAGACAGCCAGATGACATAGTTGAAGGCCTGGACTCTAGAAGTGGTTGATGACGTACGTAGGCTTTAGTTTTAAGTCTCTTTTGTAGAGCTATAGACACGGCAGTCCTTCTAAATCACAGCTTGATAATTAGTAACATTGTTGAAGGGTGTTTTCCAGCTGTTGGTCGTTGAGCCAGGGTGAACAAAATATAATAATAATCTTATTCTGCTCTGATTCCCCTTCCCACAGGATTAGGCCCTATGATGACTTCTGGCCTTGGTGTCAAGGAAGCTAGTAAGTAACAATGCACATTCTACTGATCAGCAACCGTTTTTTCTTCTATGATACTTTCACCGATACTTCACGGTGGCCTTAAGTAAGGCGAAGGGCTTGGCAAACCGGGGGGCTGAAGCACAGTTAAAAGTTACATTTTGATGGAAAAACCACTTTTAAGAAAGAATCTGACTATCTGATGCTTTGCACTAATCAATATATTAGATCCACATTCTCTATGTCTCCTTTCTTCTTAAAGGAACTCTCACTAGTAAAGCTGATTGATTTAATGATATCTTGTGCAGGGTCTGAAGGAGGAGCATGGGACTCTAGGTTCTAGGATTAAAATGAAAATGAGTCATGCTCTACCTCAAGGCCCTGCATCAGCATATTCATTGAAGTAGATTTGACTGGATTGTTCCTGTAATTCGTTTTGCTCTAAAGATTGATGGCCTTACATCCCCCACATTCTAATCACAATGGATTTCGCAGAACTGGAGCATTCAATTATGCTGTCTCTCTCTCTGTTGTTTGTGTGTTTTGAAGTATTTCAGCCTCTGATTTTCAATGCTAAACATTTCACACTAAAACACAAGACATGAAGTTAGTCACACAATGCAAAGTTTTCTAACAACCTCTTGTAGTGGACCCGAAAGATACATTGTGTTCAGCACTATCTCTCAATCGCTTAGACAATAACTGAACCGTTCTTCGAATATTTGGCTGTCACTAAACGTGATTGGCGCTTGTGTGGGTGGACGCGCTGCTGTGTTAAATGAAGTTGATGTTGTTTTTTGTAAGAAGGGTTTATAAAAGTGGAATTCATCTACTATGGAAGGGCCTTGTGTGCATCACTGGGTGCTCGAATATAGGAACCCGCCCCGGAGTACTTGCTACCCCCCCGTATGAGGGGTAGATCCACGAACCCACGCAAGGGCCCCCAAAACGACCTTACCCGATCCCCAGAATAGACAAAAACTGTGATTAGGAATGGATCTACTGAAGGGAACGCAAAGGAACCGGGACCACCCAACGGGGACAAAGAAAAGTTAACTTGCAAAACACCTGTGAACTCCCTCGGAGTTACGGGACGACGCGTGACGCACCCCTCCCGACCCTCCCTCCCCCTCCACCCTCCCGCAGAAAATACCAAACCCAATGTTCATCCCTGTACTACCTCCGCTTTCCTAGCCCCCTTCCTAACCCCCGTCCACAGGATTCGAAAAACAATTTATCCTCCACTCTACCCCAGCCGATAAGCGATTCCTCCGCCTCATAGGGGCTGGGAGAAAACAACCCAAAAGCAAAGTAATCAGGTTGTGAACTACAGATGACCTAACCAGAGACAAACGTCGGTGTCACAGTCCCGGATTGTAGGGTTTTTTGTTTTCCCAGACCCTACTGGGAATAGGCCGGAATACCGGAGGAGTAAGCGATTATAGTAAGGTCACACACTACAATTATGGGGTGACCATTAGACCTTACTGTACCTCTCTCTGTTTCAGAGAGGAGGGGATACTCCTTAAGGACAACACTATTGTAAATGTACTGTAGGTGCACCAATTCCAGCACAATGGCAAAACCAACAGTGGTGGGACGCCTACCGAAGTCATCCAAAGATAGGCCCAAATTCAGTAATATTCAAATTTCTCTACATGAATTAAAATGACCACTTGTTTCATAGTAATGAGACTTAGTAAGTGTAGGTAGTTATTGGTAAGTAACAGCTAACGGTCCAAGATAGAAGATTAGTGTAGAGATACTGGAGGCATCATTACTTAACCTACTTCCCACTTGCGATCCCTGCTGTGTGTTGTCGGACGAGGATTCCGGTCTGCCACGATTCACTAAGTCGTGCGTCCAATTTCCTGCATGTGGGTCTTGCTTCCCGCAGAGTGTCTGCCGAGTTCACCTTCTTCTTCATGTGCATTTGAGTTGATCTTGCGACAGATTTCTTTTTTTAAATTCAGTCGCTTGCTTGTTCCGAAATCAGTCAGGTGGTCCGACGGCACACCAGATTTCTGTCGGCATGCAATCCAATCGCGTGCGCCAAAAACTTGAGGCAGTTCGGTTTGCAAAAAGGAAATATTCAGGAAAAACTCAACAGAATCAGAAATCTAGGTCCGCGGACCCTTAGTAATTCCCCTAGTTGATGTTACAGTAAGATAGTGCATTTTCGATTTGAATAATGTTGACTGAACCCAAGACTTTGGTGGGGCTGTGTGGCCCCTCAAAAAAGTTATAGATTTCCTGACTCCCCAATGGCAAATCTGTAGAGATACAGTACATGAATAGGTGCCAATTCCTTTCTCATGGAAGATAGGCATCTGGCCTCTAGTGTTGAGGTATTTGCCACATCAAAGAATTGTAATATTTTAACGTTCCTATAGGATGATTGCCTAACCAGTTTGAATTAGCAGCCTGGACTGATAATGTTCTCCTTTAGAGCAAGGATCTCCTAAGTTCTGGTTTATATTGTTTCATCGCTTTTAGCAAAGAGCTATTTTCTTCAACTTACAATCAAAATTGGTTGGGAAAAATATGAAGTACATTGGTATATACTGAATAGATGATCTGTGAGCCTTTATTACCAAACTGTGGAACCCTGTGAGGGGTCTATTAAGAAAGGCAACATAATATGACTCTTGTAAAACAACATTTACACCAGTATGAGAAATTATAGGGACACCTAACATTGATTCTGGTGTTTCAGGTTGGTCTAGACCACGATGGCTTGTATGAAATGTCTTAGAATGTCCCACTTTTTCCTGTAAAAAAATTTAGTCTGGTAATATATAAAATTTTCATTCAAATGTTGAATAGATATACATTCATACTCTACGAGGAGATATCTTGAAGATGAGATTATGGGCTATAGTTTTTATTGGTATTTTGTTATGTGTATACTATGAATGGACTGTGCCGCTTCCCGTCTTTTATCTATATTGAGATAAATGCATTGCATTACCTGTTCTTACACGAAACATTAACTTTCTTATGGAAAGTGATGTATGGATTAAGTATTAAAGATCTTGATGCGTGGAGGCTTTAGATTATATAACTTACTTTTTACTGTTTTAAGTAAAAGGATTGTCTCTTCTAGACATTCCTGGCTAAAAGACAAAAAGCTTCTTTAAATGCCCCTGTCTCCATAGAATGGATTATCTGAACCCAAACAATAAGCGTCACATATTTGTTATGGCCAATCATAAGAATATATGTCATGCGGTTTCCACAAAAATTTTTTTATGGCAGATTATACAAGTATGCATGGCTCGGTTTGTCCTTTGCTTTCGTGTCAAGGTGAGAGATCAATAGAAACAACATTCAATGTCAGGCTGAATCTCAAAGAGGGACTCCCATAGTGATTCACACATTTGATACAAGATGATTTCATGCTCACTCGAAATGCACTGAGTCATGTATTTTCACGAGGGTGCCCTTGCCCAGACTCGAGGATGACTGAAAAGTCGTAATTAACGTTCCTTAATTTAGGCATCTATTCATATGTTCTTTTCTTCTTTCTCCAAAGTATTTATAACGTCTAAGTCATGAAGCCACCATTTAACCTCATGTACATAAAACACATAGAGTCCTTTCATTTAATTGGAGACCAGTTGTCCACCAAATAATTAGATCCTGATGGAAGGTTGTGAGAAAACCCATCAAACTCTCCACTGGCTTTGCTTTTTCTTGCATACTAATAAAGCTATTCCATATTATTTTTTAAACAATCTACCCAAGCTGTGCTTCAGTAAGAGTGTTAATTTATGTTATCAACGCATGTGGCAGCTTCAATCTCATCACATAGTCAAGCTTGTCGGGCTTCTTGGAGTATTGTAATTACCATTTCTAACATTAAGAACAAAGGATCAAATCACATGTACATAGCAGAACACCAGGAGTAACAAGGGAAGAAGAATCATGACCCCTCAGTATAGCGCGATAGATTGAACTACTACTGAGTCATAAAGGTATTGGTTAGAGATTAAACCGTTAAGCGCGGAGTACGTTTGGGCACATATGGTAGAGATTAATATCACCACACTGTGTGAGACTCTGACTCACATCATGAAACGATTGACTTATGTATGTAGCTAACTGGTTGGAAGTGTGCATGTTTATTAATATTTACCATAAAACATAATGTTTATCTTGCACCTATTAATTTTTAAGAGAGTTTCAATTAAACGTGGAAGACTCCCTAACAGCACCTGGCATGTTATAATGCCATCTCTTCTAGTGATATTAAAATCAACCATTCCGATGAGTATGGCAAATGGGTTCTATATACGAGAAGTATTTTTAGAAATACAACATGCTAAAATGTATCATACTTCTACTAATCCCTGCCATGCACATGGTGTGACAGTAACGTAATGGGTAGCAATGAGTTCCGTGTTGTTCCTGAGCAACACACAATACCATGCAGTCTTTTCCTATTAAAAAATTTTGAAGGTCATTTTCATAGGGATAATTTATTGGAGAATAAAACCTTAATCCATTGCCATTTGTGCAAGGAAGTGCTCTAATTTTTATGCCATGTGCACTCTAATTTTTGGGTACTTAGATTTAATATTTCTTTCTGCATAATATAGTCTACTATTAGTTATAACACTCACGCAGACTAAAGATTTTTGAAATAATTGACCAAGATAGCTCTGAACTATCATGTTCCCCGGTAAGGTATCTAAACGAATTCCCAAAATGTATTATAAAAAACAGAATTGGCCTTTCCAATGTAACTTTCTTCTTCCTGGGTTTGCCTGGGTGTTTTCGCTCCACTTTGTATAAGATTGATGAGATTAGTGGTACAAGACAAAACCCACAAGTCACAACAGGGGATTTTCGGACGATACTATGAGAGCAACACCAGTCCTCACTTAACAATCTGGGTTTTCGATTCCGTTGTCAAATCAGATCTGTGTCACAATGTTTCAGATCCTACATGTGTCCTCTTCAACTTCAAGATCTCATTTTCCACAACAATCCTCAGAACCAATCCTTGAACATGCCTACTGTCATTGATAGTAATCACTGTTATTACCATTCTCCTGTCCCCAGAATGGATCTTACCTTCCTCCTCATTTATGGATGATCGGAGGCACATGTTGTCAATTCTAGACTCAGAGGTGGTTCTTATAAATATCCGTCAACGGTTGGCGGCTTCATATATATTGATACATTTGGTAACAATTACGTCTTAACTAATGTTAAAGCAGAGGAAAATTTATTTACAAATCAGTTTTTTATGACTGTTTCCATTACCTTTCTCTACGCATGTTTGTGGAGGTCTATTGCATTTCTCCATTGGCCAAGTAGTTTCGTCAGTAATGGAGAGAAAAATCATTAATATACATAGTGGTGCATAGGGAACATTTAAAAAATCCACAAATAATATTTTCTGTGACTTCGTACTCTATAACTGTAACTAGAATATAGATTGCATGATTAACCAGTTATGGCATCTCATTACAAGTGTAGACTATGATTCAGTGGTGGAGTCATTATCTGTGCCTGGGACTGAGTTTCCATAGTACCTAATAACGGCATCACTATCAAGGTACATCTAGGTCTCACATCTTGGCGGATTGGGGTTGAACCGACATCAGCTTCCACTCCCTAGAACCTTAAATGTCTACATGATATTCCTATGAGGGAATCTAAATGGAGACATGTTTTCATATTCTCAGAAATACACATATTTTATAGCCTCCTTGCAGCCATGTGTGTAGGATAGTGTGGGGTCGTAGAGTTGTTGTGGTGAATTAACGAAGCAAAACAATTTGCCTAAGGACACAAGAAATGTAGACCCATGTAGAGAAAAGTTTTTCACACTTTTGATATATTTGTGGATTTTGGCCAGGTGCCTTAGCTATCGAAAATTCAGTACGTTATGTCATTTTATTACACGTTTCTGAGGTTTTAATTATCAAGCGGCGGATTTGGCAAGGTTGTTAATTAATTGTGTTCTTCTTATTAGACTGGGTTTTTTGCATTTTTCTCTTTTTTTATTTAGATTACCACTAAGGATTGATTTATTTTAATATTAATTTTGATGAAGAAAATTAATTGGGCTGGTGGCAACTAAATTCATCATCATTACAGTGGTTTTTTACTTATAAAGAAGTTGCAACTTTAAGCGGTCCCCTATGTTTTGTATTTATTAAAGTGCTGGTTTCTCTTCTCTAATTGGTAAGGAGATGACCTTAATCTCCTTTCGTCTACGGAGCCTGAATGGACCTCCCTCTGCACCCTACCGGTTGTGTATACAGACGAGTGGTCCTCCTAATTGACCTTGTTTGCACCATGGTTTTGTTTTGCGAATGTCGAGGTCCTTATTTCTCCCCCGACCTATGATCGCTTGAGATTTATGGAATCAATTCAGTCTCAATATATAATGGAGCTAGCCTATTTAATTTTCCCCAAAAATCACCAGGCTGTCATCATTTTCCACGCTGCTGTCGATTCCGCCCCGCCCTCTCTCCACTTCGTCGATCGGTCGCTTCTTCCTTTTTTCGGCCGCCCTCCCCTTGGACTTTTCTGCTCCTTTTAGTCCATTTTCCCCCCTGTCCGCTGTCCCCCCTCCATAGGCGGTGCGCGGGGGCTGGGGGTGCTTCCCCCTGCCCCCCCCCCCCTGCTCCCCCACCTCCGTTCTCGCTAAAATCACACAGAACAAAAAGGGATAGAGAGATACTTTTTGAGGAGCTTGCGTTTAGTTTGGATGCTGTTATATTTTCTCATTCTCTGTTCTTCTCCAGATGAGGTAATAGGGTGAGGATATGGCCCAATAGTGGCTGGCCCGCTTCTTCGCACCCCCTATTTCGGAGTCATCCACAGCTTGGGGCAGCATCACGTAGGGCATTCAAGGTGGAGGGGTTTGGTGACCGCCCGAATCTACTGAGGTTGGGGTTGGGTTTCCAGTTGCCCCCATTCCGTCCAGTCTAACATATTTTTGGGCTAACGTCGCCCCTTACCCATCCAAGGGTGGTCAGTTTTAGGGATCTTAAGACTATCTATAACCCTTTGGACCAATTCAGTTCAACATAATTCCGACACTGAGGTGTATTGAAAAGCGGACCGCATTGAAGTTGACTGACGGGTATATGTGGTGTTTATATGCTGTATGTATATGTGGTGTTTATATGCTGTATGTATGTGTATATGCTGTATGTATATGTGTTGTGCATATGATGACTAAGATAAAGGCAACTTTTGGCTGAAACGCTTCTAGCCAGCTTCATTCTCAAGTTGGTAATGAACTGTTTTAATGCATATAAATAAAGATATGAATTTTTAACCACAAGTGCCGTACCCTGAACAGTTCTACATTCCTACGGATCCAAGCGTTATTCCCTTCCTGTTGAATGGTAGGACATGCATGGATAATTTATTTCTTGTAAGAAGCGGGTGAGCCATACCACACATTTTTCCTAGGATCACACTCTCCGATCACAGATGACAGTGGGGGTGATCTTTCGTGTCAGGTTTCACCCAAACCTGGAGGAGAACTCATCCCGATCACCAGTTCTGAAAAATCTGGCACATCACTAAGTATTGAGAATTCAAGTTCGAAGATACTATGTTGTCAGTCATAAGGTCTTACATTTACCACAATAGAAAAGATAGATTTGCTATTGTTCAGGGTCTATATTTCAGGTGCTCATAAACCCAATACTGGGTGGTATAGTACCCTTGCTTGGCCTACCTTACCCCTCTTCTTTGCACTTCTAGTTTGATGATTCCCTAGTCATAAAATTGTTGCCCTTAGAACAATTACTTAAAGATGAAGGAAGAAAGTGGGAGGTCAGATGCCGGGACTGTTCCCTGCCCACCCACACATTTATGTGAGGAGTAGTAATGTGTAAGTAAAATGTTCTCATACTTGTAGTTTACAGTCAACCTTCTATTTAGTGTTTTTCAGTGCTTTTTGAGGACTAGCGATGGACTTCTTTATTAACAGTTCCTAATATTTGACTTCAATAGATTGGTAAATATTCCAAGCACAAGACTTCTTATTCCCGCATATAAAAAAAATGTGCTTGCAAGAAGAAATGTTGTTACAAAACTACAAGTTTCAACTAGGACTCGGACTATTGTCGCTATTCACAGTTAGTGGAAAAGTACAAATGCTGGGGAGCTGAATAGAGATGGAAAAGTGGAAAACACCAGCAAGCAAGCTGGCTTTGTTCAAGATTGCAGGCTTTCCAAAATCACAAACGTCTTATGTATACAGTGATATCTGCAGCTGTTTATATTCCTAGATAATAAATGTAAGCGAGAGGAAGAGGAATAAATGAGAGGAATATACAAGGATAAGTTGGAGGATTTCTTTAAAGTACGTCCTCGAAGGGATTCATTTTTGTGACTAATGCATGCATTAAAAAATAAAAGGGCTACAGAGCTGGTGAATACATGCTGTAAATTATGTGCTCCTTTTGCAGAGCATTTGTGGTAGAGAGGAAAGGAAAGAGCTGGGATTTAAGAGGCTTGGGCACCAAAACACAATGAAATAATCTATTTGCCTTAAATAAATTTTTTTACACAAAATCAGTGTTTTTTTAAACCTAAAAATCATTTTAGAATATTCTCCTTTTTGTTATCATATAAACTGGCGTTGTCACCAGTGTATACCTCAATTTATGTTAGGTGAAAATCTCATCAGACGTTATAGCGCTATTTATGAATAGTGTGAAGTAGGGAGCTATTCAGTAATGGGTCAAACATAATAAAGAGGGCAAAAAATTCATTACAGTAATTAAAGTTGCCTATTCCCATGAAGACAAGATTCTAAATATACTCAGGAGAAACAAAATAAACACATTCTCTATAATTCACTGTTATTAACAAAAATACAGCATTACACCAGATTTAATTCCAACCTGTTTCTCTCTCAGTCTTGATGTTTACCATTATGGTTGTCCCGGATCCGATCTTCTGACTATGGTAGGACAGTTCCCTCAGGCTTATCGGCATGCAGGAGAAGCGGAAGGGGGAGGGGGCAGAGAGTTAAACTACAGAAACAGGCACTTCCTGTTAGCCATGCTTCTTGGCAGTGTGTAAGAACACAGGCCCAGTGCCTTACAACTCAGATAACCTGGATCCCAGGGGTGTGGGTGACATAGCAGTGATGAATATGGTTTATTAATTATGATGAGACAGCAGAGTCAGTGTGTTATTGTGTCCTTAGAACCCATCTCTTCTTACCTAAATGAAAGTGTAGATAAAACATGAGATCCTGATAAATAAGAACTATCGTCAGCCACAACATCTCATAGCACAGAGGGCTCTAGGGGATCATAAATAGTTTTCTTTGCTTAAAGAGTCCTCACCCACACACTGGAAAATTTATAAGACCAATAATGAGTTTGTTTTTAAGAGCTTTTCTTAAAACAGCAATAAAAAACTGAGTAAACTTGTAATAAAAGTTAGGGGTAATAAAAAAATTATCTTTATTGTGTAAACATGAACCAGGGGATAAAGATTTAAACTTTCTGTCATGGGCATCACCCTTTAACAGTATGTAGCAACAAATATGCAAATAAAGTGTAATCTGTCAATCTTAGCAATATGGAAACATGTTTCATGACAGGTAATTTATTTTTAAACTTTGAAATTTTTTGTATACAAAAGGTTTATCATTAATATGGTCTTGAGGAGTCCTAAACATAAAAAACTTGAACCCACCCAAACTATTTTCTTGTATAAGAGTGTGCTGCTGATTTTCCCAAAAAAGATAATGTTTGGACTTAGGAACACGGTAATTTTTTTTTTGCAAAGAGTGCTTTCAAGGACCCAAATCTGACCCCAAACTTCAGTTAGAAGTTCAGGGCTGGGATTCATCACCCCTCCACAGTTTAATGCCTACGATGCGTTCTGGCACCATCATGGGGGTTAACTCACTAAAGATAAGGTTTGTTTTTACTAAAGAAAGGCATTGCCAGTCTAATGGTGGATCAATATCCTCACCCTATTAAATACATACATTATTTAGAAGAACCATGAGAGAAGTTAGAGAAATATCACAGCAGGTCTCAACCTATAAAGCTACAAATCTCATGCAAAAGAGTATCTTCTCTTGTTGAGCGGTTTTTGTTTTATGAACTGTTTATCAATTTTTTTTCATTTTTACCACCCCATACCCTCTCACCTCAGCTATGGGATGTTGACAGCTGACATTTTGAAAGATTTGACTATCTAAAGTGAATCATAAAAGATCAGATTTGTTTGCTTGCTGCCCTAAAAATGGTAAGAAAAGAATCATGTGTTACCTAATCTATAATTGATAGATTGCTTTGCTTATATCTAGCAGTCAGCTTACGAAATGATGGACTAGCCTTGTGATTTTTTTAATAATTAAATAGCTAGGCTCCCATTATATACTTGGACATTGATACCAGAGAATGCTCAAGCGATCATAGGACGGTGGGAGAAGCAAGGACCTGCTAGAATTCAGCAAACAAAAACCATGGTGCATACAAAGGTCAATTAGGAGACCCTTCGTCTGTATACACAACCTGGTAAGGGTGCAGAGGGGAGGTCACATTCGGGCTCCGTTAGACTGAAAGGAGTTAAGGTCATCTCCTTACCATTAGAGAACGGAAGAGACCAGCACATTTTAAAAAAACACATAGGGGACCGCTTAAAGTTGCAATTCTGTTATAAGTAAAAACCACTGAATGATGATGATTTAGTTGCCACCAAGCCCAATTAATTTTTTCGATCCAAAATAATATTAAAATAATCAATCCTTAATGGTAACTAAATAAAAAAAGAGAAAAATGCAAAAAACCCAGTTCTATATGGAAGAACACAATTAATTACAACCTTGCCCAATCCGCCGCTTGATAATTAAAACCTCAGAAACGTGTAATAAAATGACAGAACTTGAATTTTCGTAGCTAAAGGCACCTGGCCAAAATCCACAAGATATATGCAAAAGTGTGAAAACTTTTCTCTTACATGGTCTAAACATTTCTTGTGTCTTAGTGCAAATGTTTCTCATTCGCTTAATTCACCACAACAACCTCTAGGACGCCACACGTATCCTAACACTGGTGCAAAAGGAGGCTATAAAATATGTGTGATTTCTGAGAATATGAAAACACTGTCTCCATTAATTGCCCTCTAATGGAATATCATGTAGACATTTAAGGTTCTAGGGAGCTGGAAGCTGATGTCGGTTCAATCACCCAATCCCCAACGATGTGAGACCTAGATGTCCTGATAGTGTGCCCTATGTATTTAATAGTGCCGAAGACTATGACCCACTCGGAAGTCCTATGGCACTGGATAATGTCCACACTGGAATCATCAATTATGGATAATGATTATCTGACAATCTATTATTCCGTAGTCACTGTGAACAATAAGAAAATATTATTTGTGGATTTTTTAAATGTTCCCTATGCACCACTTGTATATTAATGGATTTTTCTCCATTAACTGAACGACAATACTTGGCCAATGAGAAGATTGCAATAGACCTCCACAAAAACATGCTAGAGAAGGGTAATGGAAGAGTCATAAAAAACTGATTTGTAAATTAATTGTTTCTGCCTTATACATTAGTTAAGACGTAATTGTTACCCAAATGTATCATATAATTGAAGCCGCCAACCGTGTGACGGATATTTACAAGACCACCTTGATCTAGAATTGACATACATTGCCTCCGATCATCCATAAGATGAGGAGGAAGAGTAAGATCCATTCGTGGGAAACAGGAGAATGGGTAATAACATGATTACTTCATGACGATGGCAGTTTCAAGATGGGTTTGAGGCATTTGTGGAAAATGAGGATCTTGAAGTTGAAGAGGACACATGTAAGGACTGAACATTGTGACACAGATTCTGATTTTGACAAGGAATCGAAAACCCAGATGTGTTAAGGAGGATGTCGTTGTTTCTTTCATAGTATCAGTCGAATAATCCGTCTTGTGGGGACTTTTTTCTTGTATCCAGTAACTCATCCAATCTTTTTACAAAGTAGCGAAAACCCAAGGCAAACCAGGAAGAAAAAGTTATCATGGAAAAAGGCCAATTCTTTTTTTATATACATTTTGGGAATCGTTTAGATACCTTACCGGGAACATGATAGATTCGAAGCTATCTTGCTCATTATTTGCAAAAATACTTTGTCTGCGCGCAGTGTTAAACTAATAGTAGACTATATTATGCAGAAAGAAATATAAATCTAGAGTCACCCAAAATTAGAGTGCACATGGCATGAAAAATTGAGCACTTCCTTGCACAAGTATGGCAATGGTATTAAGGTTTTATTCTCGCAATAAATTATCCCATATGAAAATGGAACCATTCAAAATTTTTTAATAGAAAAGACTGCATGGTATTGTGTGTGCTCAGGAACACACGGAACTCATTGCGACCCATTACGTTAGTGTCACACCATGTGCATGCAGGATTAAGTAGAAAGTATGATACAGTTAGCATGTTGTATTTCTAAAAATACTCTACCGTATAATAGAACCCATTTGCAATATCTCATCGGGAATGGTTGATTTTACTATCACTAGAAGTAGATGGCATATAACATGCCAGGTGCTGTTTTAGTGGAGTTCTCCCGTTTAATTGAAAACCTCTTAAAAATTAATAGGTCAAATAAACATTATGTTTTATGGTAAATATTATAAACAGCACACTTCCAACAGTATAGCTTACATACATAAGGTCAATCTGTTTCATGATGTGAGTTCACGAGTCTCACCAATTGGTGATATTAATCTCTACCATATGTGCCAAACGTACTCCGCGCTAACGGTTTCAATCTCTAAACCAATACCTTTATGACTCAGTAGTAGTAACAATCTATGCGCTATACTGAGGGGTCATGATTCTCTTCCCTTGTACTCCTGGGTGTTATGCTATGACAGTGATTTGATCCTTCTTTCATTAAGTGTTAAAATGTGTAATTACAAATACTCCAAGAGCCGACAGCTTGTAGTGATGAGATTAAGCTGCCACATGCGTACTGATAACCATAAATTAACACTCCTTACTGAAGCACAGCTTGGAGATTGTTAAAAAAAATAATATGAAGTTTTTAGTATGCAAGAAAAAGCAAAGCAGGAGACGTTTGATGGTGTTTTCTCAAACCTTCCTCAGGATCTAATTATTTGGTGCGACAACTGGTCTCCAATTAAATGAAGGACTCTATGGTTTTATGACTGAGGTTAATGGTGGCTTCATGACGTAGACGGTATATAAATATTTGGAGAAAGAGAAGAAGAAAAGCATAGTTGAGTAGATGCCTAAATTAAGGAAACTAATTAGACGTTTCAGTCATCGCTTCCGGAGTCTGGGCAAGGGCACCTCGTGAAATACATGACTCAGTGCATTTCGAGTGAGCATGAAATCATCTTGTTCCAAATGTGTGAATCACTATGGTGAGTCCCTCTTTGAGATTCAGCCTGACATTGAATGTTTGTTTCTATTGATCTTCACATTGACACCGAAAGCAAAGGACAAACACGACCATGCATACTTGTATAATCTGCATAAAAAAATTTTTGTGGAAACCGCATGACATATATTCTTATGATTGGCCATAACAAATATGTGACACGCTTATTGTTTGGGTTCAGTAGTCCATTCTATGGAGACAGGGGCATTTAAAGCTTTTTGTCTTTTAGCCCGGAATGTCTAAGAAGAGACAATCCTTTTACTTAAAACAGTACAAAGGTAAGTTTATATAATCTAAAGCTCCACCTATCAGAGAGTCTTTAATACTTAATCCATACATCACTTTCCATAAGAAAGTATGTTTCGGTAAGAACATGGGGGTAATGCAATGCATTTATCAATATAGATAAAAAGACGGGAAGCGGCACACATACCATTCTATGAGTACACATAACAAATACCAATAAAACTATCAGCCCAATAATCTCATCTTCAAGATATCTCCCGTAGAGATGAATGTGATATCTATTCAACATTTGAATGAAAATTTGTTATATCATTACAGACAAATTTTTTTTACAGGAAAAGTGGACATTCTAAGACATTCATATACAAAGCCATCGTGGTCTAGACCAACCTGAAACACCCAGATCAATTAGGTGTCTATAATTTCTCAATATGGTGTAAATGTTGTTTTTACAAGATCTATATTATGCCTTTTCTTAATAGACCCCTCACAGGTCACAGTTTGTAATACAAGGCTCACAGATCATCTATTCATATATAACCAATGTACTTCATATTATTTCCACCAATTTTGATTTGTAAGTTGAAGGAAAAATAGCTCTTTGCTAAAAGCGATGAAACAATATAAACCAGAACTTAGGAGATCGCTTGCTCTAAGGAGAAACATTATCAGTCCAGGCTGCTAATTCAAATGGTTAGGCAATCATCTATAGGAACGTTAAAATATTACAATACTTTGATGGTGGCAACATATCCTCAACACTAGAGGCCAGATGCCTATCTTCCATGAGAAGGAACATTGGCACCTATTTCAGTACTGTATCTCTAGATTTGCCATTGGGGAGTCAGGAAATCTATACTTTTTTGAGTGGGCACACAGCCCCACCACAGTCTTGGGTTCAGTCAACATTATTCAAATCCGAAATGCCTATCTTACTTAACATCCACACTAGGGGTAATTTACTAAGGGTCCGGCGGACCTGTCTGATTCTGTTGAGTTTTTTCCTGAATATTCATTTTTGCAACCGAAACTGCCTCAAGTTTTTGGCGCACGCGATTGGATGCATGCCGACAGAAATCTGGTGTGCGTCGGACAACCTGACTGATTTCGGACACAAGGCTGATGACTGAATTTAAAAAAAGAAATGCTGTCGCAAGATCAACACTCAAATGCACATGAAGAAGAAGGTGAACTCGGCAGACCTCTGCGGGAGCAAGACACATGCAAGTGAAATTGGACCGCACGACCTTAGTGAATCGTGGCAGAACCGGAATCCTCTCCCGACAACACACAGGCAGTGGATCGCAGATGGAGTAGGTGTAAGTAATGATGCCTCCAGTATCTTACACTAATCTTCTATCTTGGACCGTTAGCTGTTACTTACCAATATACGCTAACTCTACTACTTAATAATTCATTAATATTGAAACAAGTGGTGCTTTTAATTCATTAAGAGAAATTTGAATATTACTGAATTTGGCGCCTATCGGTTGGATGAACTTCGGTAGGCATGTCCACACCACTGTGGTTTTGCCATTGTGCATGGAATATGGGCACCTACAGTACATTTACAAAGTGTTGTCCTTAAGGAGTAATACACCCTCCTCTCTGAAACAGGAGAGGTTACAGTAAGGCTAATGGTCACCCCATAATTTGGTTTAGTTAGCTGTAGACTTCCCCACTATAACTTCTGAGTTACTCCTTTACCGAATTCATTCTCAGTTTTGGCTATATCCCAGTAGGACTTGGGCAGATGACTAAAAGTACTACAAGAGCGTCCGAGTTTGCGTTAGTCATTGTGTCAAACTGAAGGGGTTGTTCCCGCCCTATGAGGCGAGGTCGTTATGCGGGATGAGGATATTGTTTTGATCCTGGACGGGTAGGAAGGGGCTAGGGAGGTGTCGGGTGAACAGTGTTCTCGAGGGGAGGGGGGTGAGGGGTCGTCCCTCGTCCGTAATCCGAGGGTCACAGGGTTGCATAACTTCTTTTCGGCGGTCCTGGCTTCAGTATATCCTAATCACATTGCTATTAGTAAGTGGGTCGCGTGGATCACTCCGGGGCGTATCGGGGCTATATTCCTGATGCCAAAGCCCTCCATGATGATCACTAACCTACAACAACATCAACTTCATTTAACCCAGCAGCGCGCACCCACACAAGCGCCAATCACGTTTAGTGACAGCAAATATGTCGAAGAACGGTTCAGTATTGTCTAAGCGATTGAGGAGATAGTGATGCTGAACACAATGTATCTTTCGGGCTCCAGTAACAGAGTTGTGTTGTTAATAGAAAACTTTGACATTGTGTGACTTACTTCATGTCTTGTGTTTATGTGAAATGTTTACTTGAAAATCGGAGGCTGAAATACTTCAAAACAACACCAATACAACAGAGAGGAGAGACAAGCATAATTGAATGCGCCAGTTCTGCGAAAAATCCATTGTGATTAGAATGTGGGGGATGTAGCCATCCAATCTTTAGAGCAAACGAATTACAGGAAACACTCCAGTCAAAAGTCTACTTCAATGAATATGCAGTGATGCAGGGCTTGAGGCGGAGTGAGAGCATGATCATTTTCATTTTAATCCTAGAACCTAGACGTCATGCTCTCCCTTCAGACCCTGCACAAGATTAATTAAATCAATCAGCTACTGTGAGAGTTCCTTTTACAGAGAGAAGAAAGGAGACCAGTAGAGAATGTGGATCTATTATATTGATTAGTGCAAAGCATCTAGATAGTCAGATTCTTTCTTTAAAGTGGTTTTTCCACAAAATGTAACTTTTAACTGCGCTTCAGCTCCCCCGGTTTGCCAAGCAGCCTCGCCTTACTTAAGGCAGCCGTGAAGGTATCGGTTGAAAGTCATCATAGAAGAAAAAAACGGTTGCTGATCAGTAGTAATGTCATTGTTACTTACTAGCCTTCCGGTGACACCATAGGCCAGAAGTCAATCATAGGGCTTAATCCTGTGGGAAGGGGAACAGAGCAGAATAAGATTATTATTATATTTTGTTAACCCTGGCCTCAACGACCAAACAGCTGGAAAACACCCTCAACAATGGTACTAACGTTAGCAGAGCTGTGATTTAGAAGACTGGCCTGTCTATTAGTCTACAAAGAGCTTACAAACTAAAGGCCTACTACGTCATCAACACTTCTAGAGATCCAGGTTCAACTATGTATTCTGATGCTGTCTACGATCTGGATAGCATAGGAAAGTTGTGGACCTCCAGTCACACTGTTATAAGTTGCAAAGAATATCTTTTATTAACAAAACTTTACGTGACGTTTCGGTCAGACAATTGTGCCTGCTCAGACTCAAGTTTTGCATATGAATCTCGGTGTGAGTTGTGCTTATAGCAATATAGCGCTGCCCGTGTGGGAGTAGTAGCGGTCTATGCCGGCTTAATGGAGTATCCTGGAGACTGCAAGTTATGGATAAGCTTTCCTATGAATTCACAGTATCGGTCCATCAACTGTAAAAGGATAACTATAACACTAGGTGAAGTTCTGCCACATATTCAATTCTGAAATGAAATCTGCTTAATTTTGTTACAGAAAAAAAAATTGTGAAGTGTTTTCCTGAGTTTTCCCACACTGGATTTGAAAGTGAATTAGTAACCGTGACATATTAATGAGGATTCTGTGTGGGGAAACCATGGGAGGTTACCACACGTTGGATGAAACCCCAATAAAGTAGATAATTTGTATTGTGCTGTTCTACAACATATCAAAGGACCTCATCAAAACCCTCAGTTCTGGGTCTTTCATGTGGAATAATTTAGGAGTATAAGTAAGAGCCAAATGAGTGCAATTGACTTTGACATTGCTTGGTTCCCCTTTATAGGGTCTTGGATCTCTTGTTGGTGTTGGAGATGATGAACATCTCTATTATTACATGAGAGAAACTGATGGGTCTAACACTTATACGCGGTTTATATAGTATTATCTTGTAGCAGAGGTCCTTAAGGGGGTCTTCCATCTGAAAGTGGTGAAGCCTATCACAGCAACAGCAATCACATTCAGGAATGGTAACGTCTCGCATTGACATCAACGTTCTTGCACATGTGACTACGGATTGCCAGTGATAAGGCTAGAGTCACCATGGCGTTCTCTTACACTTATAGGCATTTTAGCCATCAGTTAAGTTTTTGGCACAGGTATAGTCCTTAAAGGTGTTGTACCAAGTTTTACTGTTGACTAATATCAACAGTAGTTGAAGCGCCATTGATCAGCATCGGTGGTTGAGCATGCATTCTACTTACTGCATTCAATACTATGGGACCATTGGAAATGCAAGCATGGTGATCAACTATGCCTTCTGTATTGGAAAACAAGCTCTCTATTGATTCCGGCGCTCTCTATTGGAAAACAAGCTTGTGCTTGTCAAGTTTTCGACTCTCATAGAATTAATTAAAGGGGTGGTGGGCGATTGTTAACCTACCGTTAATTAAGCCACAGAGAATGGGACCCCAATCTTGTGAACTGTGGTGGTCTGAATACCCCGATCGGTGGGGGCCCCAGCGGTGACCTCCAACGGTTAATTGTTATCCCCTATCTGTGAAAAGAGGGATAGCAATGAAATTTGTACGACTTCTTCTAAATGACTACTTGGACCTAAATTAAATAAAAGTAATGTCATCATCTGATCTTATAAAATAGATTTTAGAATTTGGTCTCCCCCAATCTAAGATTAAGCCAAGATTTCCAACTGGGACCCCAATAAGTGCATATTAGAAGGAAATGTCTTTTTAATTTGTCCAATTTAATAAAGTATATGTAACATGATGATCTAATATATGATCAAGTACTGGGAAACCACTAACAAACCTTCCAGATTCCGACACATGAGATAGAGTGAGTTCAATGTCAATGGAGGGGCAGATTTATCTGTCCATGTGTCCATAGCTCTATTATAGAAGCTGTTCCATATCCCTATTGAGAGATGTGTGAATCTCGGCATTATGTCTATTATCCCCGCAGCTGTTGTTTCACTCTTAGTGTTAGGTGTCAGAGAACGGTGTGGACAAAACCCTTCCCCCATGAAGTGTAGGGAGGGGAAAGGTAATTAATGAAAACTCTGCTAAATATGGAGATGGTCATTTAAGTCGCTTACCCCTAAACTCAACCAGTAATGGCCTCAGACAGAGACAATGAAAAGGATGGGATTTATCAGAATCTCTAAATATAATTCTTCTCTTCATTGTCTTACAGTTGTTTTCACAAATCTGCGGCTTACTTATGACCTGACAAATCGACTGACTTGTTATGAGTGGAAAGCCATGATTTTTAATATTTTGGCAAATGAATAGATTGTGCATCTCCATGAAGCTTCCTGATACATCATTACCTCTGTTGAATGGGCAGGTGAAAATGTTATTTCCAATACGGAATACCACCAACAAATTACAGAGATGAATAGTTAACCTAAAAGTATTCCCGAAAAAACACTCTCCTGGGACACGCTTTAGTATACGTATAGTTCATTGAGCTATTGTACTCTTACTCTTACCCTGTGATCATAGTACCGGTAAGTTTTCTCATGTTACATTAGTTTTATATGCTATCATGCTGTTTATTTGCCTGTACTGTGAAATCACTATGTGTATATCCCTTGTACGGTCCATCACGTGGTGTTTTATCCCTGTACTGTGGACATCACTGTGTTGATATCCCTGCACGTGTGACATCATTGGTGTATTATCCTTGTACTGTGACATCACTCTGTGTATATCCCTGTACTGATGGTCACCATGTGGGTGTACTATCCGGTACTGTGAATCACTGTGTGTATTATCCCCTGTACTGGTGCATCCACTGTGTTGTTGTATATCTCCGCTGTACTGTGACATCACTGTGTGTATTATCCCTGTATTGTGACATCACTTTGGTGTATTTATCCCTGCACTGTGACATAACTGTATGTATTATCCTGTACTGTATACATCCTCTGTTAATCTCTTGTATTGTCACCACTGTGCTGTACTATCCTGTACTGTGACATCACGTGTGTATTATCCCTGTACTGTGACTCACGGTTGTGGTATTATCCCGGTGTACTGTGACATCACTGTGTGTATTATCCCTGTACTGTGACATCAACTGTGTGTATTAGTATCCCTGCACTGTTACATCACTGTGTGTGTATATACCTGTACTGTGACAACACTTCTGTACTGTGACATCACTATGTGCAGTATCCCTGTACTGTGACAGTACTGTGTTTATATTTATGTACTGTGACATCACTATGTCATATCCTAATACTCTGACATTACTGTGTCTTATCCCTGTACTGATCTCTGTGTGAGTATTATCCCTGTACTGTGACATCACGGAGTATTATCCATGTACTGTACATCACTTGTGGTTATCCCTGTACTGTGACATTGCTGTGTATATCCCTGTACTGTGACATCACTGTGTGTTTATCCCTGTACGTGACATCACTGTGTGTATTATCCCTGTACTGTGACATCACTGTGTATATTATTCCCTCTACTGTTACATCACTGTGTACATTTTTCTGTACGTGACATCACTGGTGCAGTATTCCTGTCCCCTGACATAACGTTTCTTATCCCGTGTACTGACCTCAGTGTGAGTATTTCCATGTAACTGTGACCTCCGTTGTGCATATTCTGATCCCACTATTAGGATTTATGTTTAGATTTGATCCGCATTGCCCACAGTTTGATATTAAGCCCCATGATAAAAAGTACTTATAAAGTCAGTCTTTGCTGATACATCTCTTGTGGTCCATGAGTTATACCAGATATTTCAGCTCAGTGCAAGCTCATTGATATGACACAGTCCAGGAAACATGAGAAACAAATACAAACAGCCAAATCAAACATTTGTATTTATAAAACCAGGTACCCAATAAAAACATTCCCTGTATGGCACATTCCTATATCACGTTTCTAACGAACAAACTCTAACATAGATATATATATATATATATTGTGGAATAAACTTTTCTATTGACTCTCTACGATGTCGACGATCTCTGGATTTGGGTCTATGTTTATGTATTAGATTGAGTTAGGTCACGCACCAGGACTCTGCGGTTTAAATATAGACTCCTTTGTGGTGGTCACCATAATATCACTACTACCCAAATGTCCAAGAGGTAAAACAGTAGTATGCTACATTAACATACGCCTTGTATGGGATAAACACAATACTAAGTGGTTGCACCTTGAAGGAAACGCTCTACCGTGTAAGGATCCTAAAATTATATTAGAGAGCCTCTATATTAGAGCATTATCTATATTAGAGAGTCTTCTGCATTGATGTTACTCGGGAATAGAATAGACGACAAATTAAGACCATCTTGAAGACAAGGCTCTGGGGGCACTTCCTTAAGTGTCATTTAAAACTCAGTGCTGACATGTCCAATGTGCGTGATGACCATGACCACGAATGAGAGGGAGTAACCGTGGCCAAACACCTTAAAAGGCTGGAATGGAAGAATGTTATGTAGCGATGGCAGCTCTGTAAATCAGATATTACTTTAAACAAATCAAGACTCATTGGAGACCAAGGAACCTCCATTGAGTAGAAGGACAGAGGCAAAATCCCCCTCCTGGTATGTTTATACAGTCAGAAAGATTACAACAAATCAGATTACATGAGGTTTTAGAGCCAAGGCGGCTAAACTCTTTCTATTGTCCAAAACAATGTGTTACATCACATCTTACTTCACGGTTATGGAACATCCAGACTCATTGTTAGTAGTAAAATTTTTAGCAGAAAAAGAACACAAATTTGCAATCTTTAATTTAATCAGTAGTAATAGCAAGAGTTAACTAGGAGAGGCAGGGCCTCGTAGTAGACTTCTGAATGGGGTCCCCTTCCCCCATAAAAAATGTACATATTTGTATACTCACACATTTATACACTCATAAATACACACATTTATTTACTTATATACATACAGCAAACACCACACCACATACACATACAGCATAAACATAACATACAGTATATACACACCACATATACATGCATCATATACACAACTACACAACACATATACATACATGATATACACACATACATACAGCATATAAACACCACTTATACATACAGCATATAAGCACATATACATACAGTATATACACAACATATATACAACAGTGTATACACACCACATACACATACAGCATAAACATACATACAGTATATACACACCACATATGCATGCATCATATACACAACACATATATACATGATATACACACATACATACAGCATATAAACACCACATATACATACAGCATATAAGCCACTATACATACAGTATATACAAAACAATATACATACAGCGGTATACCACACAATACACATAAGAATAAACATACATAACAGTATATACACACTGCATATACAACATATATGCACAAACATATACATACCGCATATACACATACATACAGTATATAAACCACCACATATACATAACAGCATATACGCACATACATACCGTGTATACACACCAATATACATACAGTGTATACACACCACATACACATACAGCATAAACATACATACATACATAGACAACAACACATGATACATAATTCTATAACCACATAGACATACAGAATAAACATACATACAGGATATACACACGGAATATACATTACATGTATATGCAGTGTGTATATACTGTATGTATGTTTATTCTGTATGTATATGTGGTGTGTATATGATATATGTATATGTGTTGTGTCTATGATGTATGTATGTTTATGCTGTATGTGTATGTGGTGTGTATACACTGTATGTATATATGGTGTGTATACACTGTATGTATGTGCGTATATGCTGTATGTATATGTGGTGTTTATATACTGTATGTATGTGTATATGCTGTATGTATATGTGTTGTGCATATGAT